>OZ010751.1:17796472-17998568 GCA_963932245.1 Tachinus rufipes
AACCTAACCTAACCTAACCTAACCTAACCTAACCTAACCTAACCTAACCTAACCTAACCTAACCTAACCTAACCTACCACCTAACCTAACCTAACCTAACCTAACCTAACCTAACCTAACCTAACTAACCTAACCTAACCTAACCTAACCTAACCTAACCTAACCTAACCTAACCTAACCTAACCTAACCTAACCTAACCTAACCTAACCTAACCTAACCTAACCTAACCTAACCTAACCTAACCTAACCTAACCTAACCTAACCTAACCTAACCTAACCTAACCTAACCTAACCTAACCTAACCTAACCTAACCTAACCTAACCTAACCTAACCTAACCTAACCTAACCTAACCTAACCTAACCTAACCTAACCTAACCTAACCTAACCTAACCTAACCTAACCTAACCTAACCTAACCTAACCTAACCTAACCTAACCTAACCTAACCTAACCTAACCTAACCTAACCTAACCTAACCTAACCTAACCTAACCTAACCTAACCTAACCTAACCTAACCTAACCTAACCTAACCTAACCTAACCTAACCTAACCTAACCTAACCTAACCTAACCTAACCTAACCTAACCTAACCTAACCTAACCTAACCTAACCTAACCTAACCTAACCTAACCTAACCTAACCTAACCTAACCTAACCTAACCTAACCTAACCTAACCTAACCTAACCTAACCTAACCTAACCTAACCTAACCTAACCTAACCTAACCTAACCTAACCTAACCTAACCTAACCTAACCTAACCTAACCTAACCTAACCTAACCTAACCTAACCTAACCTAACCTAACCTAACCTAACCTAACCTAACCTAACCTAACCTAACCTAACCTAACCTAACCTAACCTAACCTAACCTAACCTAACCTAACCTAACCTAACCTAACCTAACCTAACCTAACCTAACCTAACCTAACCTAACCTAACCTAACCTAACCTTTTTTTTTTTTTTTTTTTTGGTGAGGGAAACGCTACTGCTCCCTGGGCGCTTGGTTCAACGCGCCCAGGAGTGTGGGACTTTCACCCACTAAAAAACCTCAATTCTTCTCAACGAGTAAGCGGAATACCCCGATAAGGGTTTGCGTCACCTACCCGTCTGGTCTCAATTAATTTAATTTGCCTGTTGTGCGGCTTTCTGCCTGGCCAGTTCTTCTCGCTCCTTTGTGCTCATTGTGTCTCTCACAAATGAGTGTACCTGCTTCCAGTTGTGCTTGTTTTCAAGTAGGACGTTCATTAGGCTGTCGATCGTCAGTGCCTTTCCTACAGCTACCTCTGCTTTATGTCTTCCGACGTGCCATCGCGTGCAATGGAGGATGGTGTGCTCCGGGGAATCGGTTTCGCCGCAGTAGTGACAATCGTCGCTCTGGGTCGTTCCAATCTTCTTGGTGTAGGTGCCAAAGCTCCCGTGGCCTGTCAGGAATTGTGTCAGGAAGTAGTCGGTGTTTCTGTGCTGGCATCTCACCCATCTTTCTATTGAGGGGATCAGCTTCTTTGTCCATTGTGCCGTGTCGTGGGTGTCGTCCCATCTACGCTGCCACTGCTCTACGATGTTATACGTGGCTTCGCGCCCTTCCTTTCTGGCTTGGTGCTTCTCTGCCAGCTCCTCCACTTTCAGGTCGATCGGCGGGATCGCTGCAATGACGCAGGCACCCTTGCCACTTGTCGTTCGATAAGCGCTGATGACTCTCAGTACGACTTTTCTTTGTGTGGCTAAAAGCGCTGTCAGGTGCCTGTTTACGCCGAGAGCCCGCTTCCAGACCGGCGCCGCGTAGGTCAGTATGGATTGGATCACGGAGTGGTAAATCGCACTTCTTTTGGCGCTTTGCCCGCTTACGTTTGGCATTATCTTCATTAGAGCAGTCATGGTCTTCTCTGCTTTGCCGATGGTGTTTTGGACGTGCGGGCCAAAGATCCAGTTCGAGTCCAACCATACTCCCAAGTACTTGACTGATTTTTTCGGGGTGATGGTTTCTCCTCTTAAGACAAAGGCGACTTCGGTCTTCTTCCTCGTTCCTTTCACGACCAGTGCCTCGGTTTTTTCGGGAGCCAGTTCCAGGCCGATTCCCGTCATCCATTTGTCTACCGCCTTTAGGGCTTTGTTCGCAGCCTTCTGCATCTCCTGCATGCTGTTAGCTCTGATCACCACCGCTAGGTCGTCGGCGTAGGCGACCGTTCTGCATTCTCTTGGGAGTTGTAGTCTCAGCACGGGGTCGTAGACGACGTTCCACAGAGTAGGTCCTAGGACGGAGCCCTGCGGAACCCCCTGTGTTAGGTTCTTCTCCTTCCCGGGGGCGATTAGGATGGTTCGTTCCCCCAGGTAGCTTGCTATAAGGTCTAGGAGATACCGGCTCGTTCCTATCTCTGTCAGCCTTCTTTTAATTTGCTCCCAGCTGGCGGTGTTGAATGCGTTTCTTACGTCCAGCAGGATGATTGCGGTCCACGCGCTTGTGCTGTCCTCGCAAAGCTCTCTTGTTTTCATGATGGCGTCGACTGTTGAACGGCCCTTTCTGAAACCGTATTGGGTGCTGGATATGGCTTCTTTTTCTTCCAGTTCCTCCTCAAGCCTCTTCTTTATCAGGTGTTCGTACAACTTGCCGGGTACGCTTAGCAGACTGATAGCCCTAAATTTGTCTTCTCCTTTATAGATCAGCGCTATCTTTGCTTTTTTCCAAGGTTTTGGAAAGATTCTTTCATCCAGGTGCTTGTTGTACGCTTCCAGCAGCACGTCGGGAATGACTTCGTGTGCGAGCTTGATGATTTGGCAGTGGATTCCGTCGGGTCCCGAGGCTTTTTTAGGCTTCAGTTTTCTAATAGCCTCATTCAGCTCGTCGGCGGTAAAAGGAGTCGGGTCTTCTGCGACTCCGGTTGTCAGCGGAACTGCTTCCTCAATAACATCCGGGAATAGCTCCTCAATAATCTCCTTTCTCCTGCTGTCCTCTAGAGTTATATGGTTCGGCTTTATAGCCAGCCTTTTCACCAGTATCTGGTAGCCCTGTCCAAAAACATCGCTCTCAAGGTCGTCGACCAGGTTTCTCCATTTTTCTATCTTGCTCCTGCGGATAGCTGTTTGGTACTCTTTTCTGGCGGTTTTGAGCTGTGCTTCGAGTTCTTTGACCCTATCCGGTTCTCCTTTTGCCCTAGATCTTGTCAGAAGCCTTCGTATTTCGGTACATTTCTTTCTTTTTGCGTCAATAGTATCGCTCCACCAGTAGGGCAAGTTGTTTGATTGGCCGCGGATCTTGTAGCTGGCCCAGTCCTGAACTTCTTTAAGTTTCTGAAAAAAGTTCTGGTTGTACCGGAGGCCTCTAAGTTCGTTCCTCGCTTTTTCTGCGTTCATTGCCCATTCCCATTCTGATCTTTGATCCTGGTTGTTGTAACGATTGCCAACCTCAAAAGAGAGATATCGGTGCAGGCTTAGGGATTCCTCGTCCTCTTCCACCTTCCATTTCCTTACCGAGATGTTGTTTGTGGCAATCGTTAGGTCAATGAACGATACGCTTTCCTTCCTTGCAAAGGTTGGCGTGAGTCCGTCATTTATTAGAATTAGGTTTAAGGCCGCCATCCAACGTGTGAAGTACTCGCCCCTTTTGTCCTCCTTTGCTGAGCCCCACGCTGGTGATTTCGAATTGAAATCGCCCGCCAGGATTACTCCCTTCTTTCTGGTCCTGATGGCCTCCATGATGTTGTCCACTCTAGACATATAGGCGGGCAGTGTTATGTTAGGCGAGACGTATGCGTTTATGACCTCATAGTCTGTCAGGCTAATAATTTGGAAGCCATTTTCTGGTTGGTGGCTAATTATTTTGGCTCTTTTTTTGTTCATTATCTGAACCGCCACGTCCGCTCCGTTGTCCGTCAGCAGACCCTGTTTTTTAGCTATGGTCTTATTGGGTTCCTGGAACAAGATGACGTCTGCTCCCATTCGTCTTGCCTGGGCTGCTGCTACGTCGTGGGCAGCCCTTCCGGTCCCGACGTTTATTTGTAGGTACTTAATCATTTTGGTCCGACTGCTCCCGCCTACAGCGGTCTAGGAGTTTTCTGAAGTTTGGACACGCTGTCGAGTCTGGCCTATGCTCCTTGCTGCAGAGCCTGCAATAAGCTGCGCTTTTGCAGTCTTTTGCCTGGTGCCCGGTTTTGCAGCAGTTCAGGCAGCCCTGTACTTCTGCTTTCTTGTCGGGGCAGTACGCCCGTGTGTGCCCGACTCCTAGGCAGTTGGTGCATCGAGGGATGCGGAACCTCTCCCTAATGGTGCATTTGAGCCATCCTATTTTCACCTTCTCTCCTTTTGTCAGCAGGCTGGCAGGTTTCTCGCCAATGACCAATGTCGCGTTCTGGTTTCCGCTCTTGGTCGGTCTTAAGTTCTTTAGCTCAAGAGGCTCTTCTTTCATCCCTAGATCTGAAAGCTTGTTCCTTATCGCGTTTTCTATTTGTTCTTGGGTAGCATCTCCGTCGATGTTTGAGACGTGCAGCGTCTTACTCTCTCCAGAGTTTCCGCTGCCGCTCCGGACTTGCTGTTTTTCCAGTTCCTTTTGGAGGACGTTTTTCAGTCCCTCCGATCTTCCCTTTTCGGTCACTATGAGCAGATCCCCATTCTTTGTCTGCCTCATAGACTTGACGCCTTCCCCTTCCTGGAGTGGATTTGCCTTTCCTTTTACCTTTTTCACCAGGTCGGCGTAGGTGCAGCCCGCCGCTTTGACGATGATTGCCTCAGTCGTCCTCGGTCTATTGTCTTTGTTTTTCTGCGGATCTCTTCTCCTTCCTTTCTGAGTTTTCCACTCCTGGTTAGGGTCGTCCTTTGTAGTTTTACCCTCTCCTTTAGCCTCAGACTTCTTACTGCTTTTGTCCTCCTTTGGTTTTGGGGAGGCTATCTGGACCGTAATGCCCTCTCCGCCCATTATATATTCCATCAGTTTTCGGACCGTAGCAGTGTTTTTTCCGGGTAGCTCTGCCACGATGTGGTTTCGCCGGTCCGCTTTCATCCTATCTTTTACCGCCGTTAGCCCTTTGTACGCCTGCTGGAGTTGCGTGTTGTCGCTTTCCTCGAGGTCGATCATCAGGTAATAGCTATATCTTTCTTTTGTTTCCCATTCGAGCTCGCTTGTTGGGGTTTGCGTTGTGTATTTAATGTAGGCCATCTCTCCTGGAGTTACCCTTTGAGTCTTTACCTCCTCGATTTGCATGCTGCCGTTTCGTTCCGGTTTCCAGTAGATGAGCTTACATTCCTTATCTACTACCCTTACGGTGTCTTGGTTTTTCTGGAGTTCCCCCATTGTCCCTTCTACTTGTCTTGTGTTTGGAAAGTCTTCTTCTTCCCAGTCCAAAGCAAGTAGCTCCAGTGCATTTTCTAGGCATTTCTTCTCCGAGACTCTTTCCCTCATTGGGGTTTTCTTTGGTAGAGGGCTTCGCTTCTTGGTCTTCCTCTCAGTCTCAAGAAGTTTTTTGAGGGCATCTACTTCTAGTTTTAGTTTCTCTGTCTCCTCCATCTGCTTATTTTCTTGGTCTTTCTTTCTATTAGCTAATTGGGCTTTCAGCTTTTTTATCTCTTTCCGCATTTCCTCCGTGCTCTCTCTCTGTTGTAGTTTGAGAGTCGCTAATTCCCCCTTTAGCTTTGAGGTCTCGTCCTCATCAGTTAGCTTCTGCTGGCTTTCCAAAGTTTTTTCCTTTTTATCAGGCTTTGCTTGTAGGTCATTCTTTAAAGCTTTTATGTTGGTAGCTAAGGTTCTGATATGACCCTTCACGTTGATGTTAACGTTCTTTCCTTTTGTGCTGTCGATGAAAGCCAAAGCCATGGCTGCTGTTTGTGCCAGTATTTTCAACGTTTTTTCCGCTTTCGGTGTTATTGGGTCATCTTTTGCGTATTTTCTACGGATCTCCTGCTTTGTCTCGTCTTCCTGCGAGATCCAGTCTGGCGAATCATCCGACTCTGAGCCTCCATCCTCGCTCGGTTCCTTTTGATTAGGCCCCCCAGAGGAAGACTCTTTGGAGTGGGGAGTTAGGTCCCGCTCTTCCTTCTCAGTATCATTCTCAGTAACATTCTCAGTATCATTCCCAGTATCATTCTCAGTATCATTTTTCGTTGCGTTGTCGTCGTGGGTTTGGGGCTTGGGAGATTCACCGGAGGGAGCCCCCCCGTCCGGTGATTTTTTTTCCGAGGCTGTTTTATTATTGTCGTCTTCCATTTTACCATTTCCATTTTTTTAAGGCTGCTGGAAGCCTATAGGGTGGTTACTCCTCCAGCGGCAGAGCCCTATCGGGTCACTACTTGCTTCGTGACCTACCGCTGGAAGGTTTAGTTCTTCCGGCTTTGGCTACCGGCGGCCGCGCACTCTTCTTGTTTCTTTAGTCGGCGTCGAGTTTCGCCCTAGAAAAAAAAGGGAGAGAAGAAGGGAAATAAAAGCTGTTTGGCTCCCTAGCTCTAGAGACCTAGTTGCATCGGTTGCCTGAGTGTGATCCAGGGTAGATCGAAGAGTTTGACCAAGAGAGGTCGACAGATCATAGCGGAGATTGAAGAGAAAGTATTTCGCCAGAGCCTCTTTAGTTTCCATGCAGCGGGCACCGCGTGCAGGCGAGGTTGACTGGAGTTGGACTTATCATCCTGCCAGCTCCTTGCCCACCAACCTAACCTAACCTAACCTAACCTAACCTAACCTAACCTAACCTAACCTAACCTTTTTTTTTTTTTTTTTTTTTTTTTTTTTTTTTTTTTTTTTTTAACCTAACCTAACCTAACCTAACCTAACCTAACCTAACCTAACCTTTTTTTTTTTTTTTTTTTTTTCCTGAGGAGGTGTAAATCTTTCATAAGACACCCCGAAGGGTAGTGTCAGATTCTTACTGACTAAAACCACCTCCCCCTCTTCTTGCGGGAATGACGATCTTTCTCCACCTCGGGATTGCACTTAAGTATTTCATCAAGGTGGAGAGTCCCGCGCGACCGATTTCAGGTGCGCACACAGTTCTATAATAACATCACAACATTTTTTATGTAGCACCACTTTTTTTTTTTTTTTTTTTTTTTGGTGGTACAATTTGCATGTTAACTCAGTTTTTTTTCTTTTTTTTTTTCTAACATTTTTATGACAATAACAGTCTACAAAACATACATAAGAAAACAAAATTTTACATAAATCCACAAAACATTTATGAGCAGCTACGGCCCCACCCCCCTCCCTACTTCATTCACACCACACTATGGAGCAAGCTCCCTCTCTTCTTCTTCTTTCATACGTAGCATGGACCCTATCATGGTGGCCACAATGTCCCAATTGGACACTGAAGACAACATTACTACCACCATGTTATCCGGGTTCAAGCTCTCTCCCATCAGTTTTATTCTTGCTCTTTCACGCGTCTCCAACCATCTCTCGCAATGGAACACGGTGTGCTCAACCGTATCCCTTTGCCCACAGTACAGACATTCATCACTTTCAATCAATTTCATCCAATGCAGGTACGCCCGGAAGCAACCATGTCCCGTTAGTACCTGCGTGAGGTAGTAGTTTACCTCACCATGGCCCCGACCCACCCAACGCCTCACGTCTGCGATGAGCCGTCTGGACCATGCCGGTTCACTACCACCCCCACTCGACACGCATTCCTCCCAACTCTTCTGCCATTCCCCCCACATCCATTCTTCCGCTTCACACTTTGTAAGGCGACCCTCCCAGACCGCCGTCTTCACTTGCACCACAAGATCTAACGGCTTCGTGCTTGCCACAACTAAAAGGCCCGCCGTCGGCGCTGTCCTGTATGCGCTGCAGACCCTTTGGCAACACCTCCTCTGAGTCCGCAGAACTAACTCCTTATGCCTTCCGTTGTTGCACACGGCATCCCCCCATATTTCGGCCCCATAGAGCACTATGGAGGAGACTACCGAGCACATCAGGCGCCTGGTGGAAGATCTCGCTCCCCCCAGGTTTGGCATTAGCCCTGCTAAGGACCGAGCCGCCTTCTCCGCTCTCTCACACACTTCTCTCACATGCATTCCCCACGCTAGGTTAGTACCTAGCGTCACACCCAGGTACTTTAACTTACTTTGCGACCTGACGGTAATTCCCGATACGGTCATCTCCACTTGTGGCACTCTTCTTGAACAGGAGAGCACCACAAGTTCCGTTTTTTCTGGCGCCAATTCAAGGCCCAGCTCGTTAATTCTACGCTCTATGAGGGCAAGAGCGCGGTTTCCCGTTTCCTCCAGTTCCCCCCTAGAGCGTTTTGTAATTATTACCGCCAAGTCGTCAGCGTAAGCTACTCTTTCAACACCCAGGGGCAATTCCAGGCCTACCACGTCGTCGTAGAGGACGTTCCACAACATGGGGCCTAGAACTGATCCCTGTGGCACCCCCCCCGTTAAAATTACTTCCTCCCTATCCCGACCCTCTCCCACTAGCAAAACCCTGTCCCACAAATAGCTGCTAATGATATTTAGCAGGTATTTGGGAACACCCCTGCCCTCCAAAGCCTTCAGAATCCCTCCCCAGTTTGCCGTGTTGAAGGCGTTCTTTACGTCCAAGGCAACCAAGACGCATGCCTTCCGATGTGTGTAGCTGTATTTTTTAGCAGCTACCACAGCTGCTTTCACCTCAGCAAGCGCACTCAGGGTTGACCGGCCTTTCCTAAACCCGTACTGGCGCTCACTGAGTGCTTGGTCACCCTGAAGTGCCTCCAGCAGCCTTCCCACTATTAGGTGCTCAAGAAGCTTTCCGGCTACGTCTAAAAGACATATGGGCCGAAAAGCTCTTGCACCTACCCCACCTTTACCCTTTTCTAGAAGAACAAGGCTCGCCCTTTTCCAAACTCCCGGGAAGTCTCCGTTTGAAATACATTTGTTGGCTGCCGTTAGCCACACCTGGGGGTATTGTTTCACCAGAGCTTTGACGATTTCTGCGGGGATCCCGTCAGGCCCTGGTGCCTTCCCACAACGTATTTTTTGCGAGGCTTCTCGGAGCTCGTTTTCCGAAAAAGGACGAACCTCATTCGCTTCTACTGGCCACTCTCTAAGTACTCTTTCCTCCTGTTTTGGAAAGAGTTCCCCCACAACTGTTTTTTGTATTTCTGCCGATACTCTTGGCGGTGTTTTCCCAATTTTCCCCATTACTATTTTGTACCCTCTACCCCATATGTCCCCGTCTACCTCCTCCACCAAGAGGTTCCACTTACTCCTCTTGGCGGATTTGATTAGACCCCCTAACTTTTTTCGCAACCCCTTGTATTCTAATACAGTTTTTATATTTTCCCTCCCCGTGGTGTTGCCTCTGGTAACCGCCCTTCGAGCCCGGTTGCACCGCGCCCGCGTCTCTGCGATTTCGTCATTCCACCAGTACTTTGCGCGTTTGCTTTGCAAACGACCTTTCCTGGTAAGATGTACGTCGCAGAGACGGCCTATGCCTTTACACAATGCTGTCGGGCTGTCTCCCGCCCCTATTGCCATAACCTCAAAATTCCTAATTACGCTTTCTAACCCTTCCCTTGAAACTACCCACCCTTTTTTATCAACTGCTGGCGCTGCCGTAGTCGTAACCCCAACTTGAAATTTAATTGTTCTGTGATCGCTAAGGTTTTCATCCTCCAGCACCTGCCACCCTGCTACCAGACCCAACACCTTTGCACCACATAAGGTCACATCAATATATGATAGCGCTCCCCGCCTCCAAAACGTGGGTGTCACCCCATCGTTAAGTGGAGAAAGATCTTTGCAGGCGGCCCACTCGGCAAGCAGGCGGCCTCTCCCGTCTTCAACGCTACCACCCCATAAAGGGCATTTAGCGTTGAAGTCCCCCCCAATTACGGCGTCTTTGATATCCCCCCCCAGCTGTTGCTCTAGGCCTTCCAACACAGCTTCTAGGTCCCGCAGCGTTCTGTTTGGTGAAGCGTAACAGGAAGCGTAGAACCTCCCGCCCAGTTGCAACCACACAAAACCCTCACCCTTTCCCCGCTTCCCTATCCCTAAATTACTATTTAATATAACCACCGCGGCGTCTTGCCTGTCATCCAGTACCCACTCGCTACCCCTTGCCGCTCGCAGGTTGGGCTCGGAGATTAAGGCAATGTCCGCCCCAATCTCCGCACCCAGTTGCATCGCAAGGTCAGTAGCCGCGGCCGACCTGTTGAGGTTTACCTGGATGACACTTATCATGCGGTGGTATGTGGAGCCACCCTATTCCCGTTTTTTAAATTTTTGACCATTTCCCTGTATACAGGGCACGCCATGGACTCGATTCTGTGTCCTGTTTCTTTACAGGTGTTACAGTAGGCTTCAGCTTTGCAGTCCTTGACCAAGTGTCCTGATTGCCCACACTTAAAGCAGCGTGAATCTACTCTTTCTTTTGAACACTTGGCCGCAATGTGTCCAAGTTCCTGACACCTGTAACACCGGTCTATGTCCGTATAGGCCTCTACCCGACAACGCGCCCAGCCTATCGTCACTCTGCCCATATCGAGCAATTGAGCGCGGGAACCTTTCTCTAGAGAAACTACGGCAAACTGGTCCTGCCGATCTTGCCTGCCTCCTTGCTTTTTTAAGCTGTCTACTTTGCAGCCATTTTCCCCTTGAGTCCCGACCAGTTTGTCTATAGCTTCCCTCAGTTCCTCTTCCGTGGTTGCCATATCTATTCCCCACAGCAATACTTTTTCAGGTCTTGACAAAGCCTTCACAGTAACCTTAGTGGTTTGGTTTTTATTTACGGCTTCCCTAAATGCATTTAGGGATTTTTCCCACCCGCCCTGTACTTTGAGCCTAATGCCCCCCTCTTTAGTTTCTCTGGCGTCTAGGACTTTTACCCCCGTTTCCGCTCCTACTCTAGTTTTTAGCGTTTTTAGCCTCTCAGAGTAGCTACCTCCCAAACCTTGTCCCTCAACTAAGAGATCAACTGTCCTCCTCTGTGTTTTTCCCTTTTTGGCGACTTTAGCCCAACTATTTTCCCCCTGCGGCGCAGATACTACGACATTTCCCTTGGGCCTTGGAGTGTGAACCGTCAGCTGAAGGCTTGAGTTCTCCGAGGCCCATTCCACTATTTTTCTCACCCCTTCAGTGTCTCTACCAGAAGCCAACACTACAGATAGGTTTGCCACTTCCCTCACTTGCACTACGGCAAACGCCTTTTTGACCATTTCCAAGAACTTCTCCGTCCTGACGTCCTGGCCTTCGTCGGCACCTAGCAGGAAGGTGAAGTTCTTGTTGCTGGCCAACTCTTCGCCTTCCAGCATAGCGCTGGCTTCCTGAGCTATACAGGCCACATTGCCGGTGCCTAGTTTTCCCCCCAAGAGAATGTCTTTTATAACACCCCCTTTTTCCCCATACAGCTTTGTGATAGGGTTCTCCTTGTCCCCCACGTCGGCAATAACTAGTACGTTGTCCCCTTGTTTGGGCACCCCAACTTGAACTCTTGACCTCCTAAATGCTTTTTTTTGGCCACTCACCTTGCATAAATTTCTGAAAGGCATCCCCTGACTTCCCTCCCTGCTCTCCCATACCCTCCCATATAGCGGCAACCAAAACTGCCTCTTCCGCTTCTTTCTGCACCCTTTTTTCATTTGCTCTATCATTCGCACTGCGTTCACACATACCCACGCATCCACACCCCTCGCAACGTGCTCTCACCTGCCGTAACTCCTCCATACATACTTCGTCATGTACGCTCGACGCTCCGTCTTCTTCTCCAGTTTCTGCATTTTCTTCCCTTTTCTTCTCCTCTGGAAGTTCCCATTTGTGTTCCTCAAGCCAAGCCTTTGATGCATCATTTCTGCTTACGGCGGTACACCTTCCAAGCTTGGCAATGAGATCCTTAAGGTCCGTTTTGGTGTTGCTAGTGACCTTCTCGTTTAACTCCATTGATATTCCGTTGATGGCATCTACCGCCTCAATCAGCCTTTTTGCTACTGAGTCAATCTTCCTGTCTTCCTTCTCTTCTTTGAAGGAAGTATCCTGCACCTTTCTTTTTTTTGTTCCAGTTGGTGGTGGCGTCCTCTGGACCTTTCCTCCTCGTCCGAAACCGTCTTTGCTAGCTTCATCTGCAACATTTTTCTCTGGGCCTTCCATTTTTTAAAAAAAATATTTTAAAAAATATTTTTGGTGGATGCGCCGGGTTTCAAAAAATTTTTTGTGTTCAAAAATGTCAGTTTTGGACAAAAATTTTCGGCAGTTCTTTTTCCGCTGTTGACTTTGCGAGGAATCGCAAATAAAATTTCCAACTTTTTTATCCTATGCCCGCGAAATACGCGAACAACGAAAAAGGGGCGGTTCTCCCACTCCTCAAAAGTTCGCGCGCACTTCAACTCTCCCACTTTCCAAAATAATTCGCGCGCAAAGGGGGTTCTCCCACTTTACACACTAACAGTAAACGAAAACGTCACAAAAGTACGTCACACCGCGTGACGAGTGGAAAATTTCCACCCGACTAAAAACGTAAATTGCTAATAACAGGAGCAATTAGCAATTTATCGTTACCGCACAAACACTAAAGTGAAGCAGAACACTTTCCGAAGGTGTCTGCTTACTTTCCACAATTCCACAACGCAACTGCACACCAATTCAACGTTAATTGTAAGAGCTCCGTAAAAACACGTGTTGTTGCTACGAAGATCTTGCCAACTATGACCTAACCTAACCTAACCTAACCTAACCTAACCTAACCTAACCTAACCTTTTTTTTTTTTTTTTTTTTTTGGTGAGGGAAACGCTACTGCTCCCTGGGCGCTTGGTTCAACGCGCCCAGGAGTGTGGGACTTTCACCCACTAAAAAACCTCAATTCTTCTCAACGAGTAAGCTGAATACCCCGATGAGGGTTTGCGTCACCTACCCGTCTGGTCTCAATTAATTTAATTTGCCTGTTGTGCGGCTTTCTGCCTGGCCAGTTCTTCTCGCTCCTTTGTGCTCATTGTGTCTCTCACAAATGAGTGTACCTGCTTCCAGTTGTGCTTGTTTTCAAGTAGGACGTTCATTAGGCTGTCGATCGTCAGTGCCTTTCCTACAGCTACCTCTGCTTTATGTCTTCCGACGTGCCATCGCGTGCAATGGAGGATGGTGTGCTCCGGGGAATCGGTTTCGCCGCAGTAGTGACAATCGTCGCTCTGGGTCTTTCCAATCTTCTTGGTGTAGGTGCCAAAGCTCCCGTGGCCTGTCAGGAATTGTGTCAGGAAGTAGTCGGTGTTTCTGTGCTGGCATCTCACCCATCTTTCTATTGAGGGGATCAGCTTCTTTGTCCATTGTGCCGTGTCGTGGGTGTCGTCCCATCTACGCTGCCACTGCTCTACGATGTTATACGTGGCTTCGCGCCCTTCCTTTCTGGCTTGGTGCTTCTCTGCCAGCTCCTCCACTTTCAGGTCGATCGGCGGGATCGCTGCAATGACGCAGGCACCCTTGCCACTTGTCGTTCGATAAGCGCTGATGACTCTCAGTACGACTTTTCTTTGTGTGGCTAAAAGCGCTGTCAGGTGCCTGTTTACGCCGAGAGCCCGCTTCCAGACCGGCGCCGCGTAGGTCAGTATAGATTGGATCACGGAGTGGTAAATCGCCCTTCTTTTGGCGCTTTGCCCGCTTACGTTTGGCATTATCTTCATTAGAGCAGTCATGGTCTTCTCTGCTTTGCCGATGGTGTTTTGGACGTGCGGGCCAAAGATCCAGTTCGAGTCCAACCATACTCCCAAGTACTTGACTGATTTTTTCGGGGTGATGGTTTCTCCTCTTAAGACAAAGGCGACTTCGGTCTTCTTCCTCGTTCCTTTCACGACCAGTGCCTCGGTTTTTTCGGGAGCCAGTTCCAGGCCGATTCCCGTCATCCATTTGTCTACCGCCTTTAGGGCTTTGTTCGCAGCCTTCTGCATCTCCTGCATGCTGTTAGCTCTGATCACCACCGCTAGGTCGTCGGCGTAGGCGACCGTTCTGCATTCTCTTGGGAGTTGTAGTCTCAGCACGGGGTCGTAGACGACGTTCCACAGAGTAGGTCCTAGGACGGAGCCCTGCGGAACCCCCTGTGTTAGGTTCTTCTCCTTCCCGGGGGCGATTAGGATGGTTCGTTCCCCCAGGTAGCTTGCTATAAGGTCTAGGAGATACCGGCTCGTTCCTATCTCTGTCAGCCTTCTTTTAATTTGCTCCCAGCTGGCGGTGTTGAATGCGTTTCTTACGTCCAGCAGGATGATTGCGGTCCACGCGCTTGTGCTGTCCTCGCAAAGCTCTCTTGCTTTCATGATGGCGTCGACTGTTGAACGGCCCTTTCTGAAACCGTATTGGGTGCTGGATATGGCTTCTTTTTCTTCCAGTTCCTCCTCAAGCCTCTTCTTTATCAGGTGTTCGTACAACTTGCCGGGTACGCTTAGCAGACTGATAGCCCTAAATTTGTCTTCTCCTTTATGGATCAGCGCTATCTTTGCTTTTTTCCAAGGTTTTGGAAAGATTCTTTCATCCAGGTGCTTGTTGTACGCTTCCAGCAGCACGTCGGGAATGACTTCGTGCGCGAGCTTGATGATTTGGCAGTGGATTCCGTCGGGTCCCGAGGCTTTTTTAGGCTTCAGTTTTCTAATAGCCTCATTCAGCTCGTCGGCGGTAAAAGGAGTCGGGTCTTCTGCGACTCCGGTTGTCAGCGGAACTGCTTCCTCAATAACATCCGGGAATAGCTCCTCAATAATCTCCTTTCTCCTGCTGTCCTCTAGAGTTATATGGTTCGGCTTTATAGCCAGCCTTTTTACCAGTATCTGGTAGCCCTGTCCAAAAGCATCGCTCTCAAGGTCGTCGACCAGGTTTCTCCATTTTTCTATCTTGCTCCTGCGGATAGCTGTTTGGTACTCTTTTCTGGCGGTTTTGAGCTGTGCTTCGAGTTCTTTGACCCTATCCGGTTCTCCTTTTGCCCTAGATCTTGTCAGAAGCCTTCGTATTTCGGTACATTTCTTTCTTTTTGCGTCAATAGTATCGCTCCACCAGTAGGGCAAGTTGTTTGATTGGCCGCGGATCTTGTAGCTGGCCCAGTCCTGAACTTCTTTAAGTTTCTGAAAAAAGTTCTGGTTGTACCGGAGGCCTCTAAGTTCGTTCCTCGCTTTTTCTGCGTTCATTGCCCATTCCCATTCTGATCTTTGATCCTGGTTGTTGTAACGATTGCCAACCTCAAAAGAGAGATATCGGTGCAGGCTTAGGGATTCCTCGTCCTCTTCCACCTTCCATTTCCTTACCGAGATGTTGTTTGTGGCAATCGTTAGGTCAATGAACGATACGCTTTCCTTCCTTGCAAAGGTTGGCGTGAGTCCGTCATTTATTAGAATTAGGTTTAAGGCCGCCATCCAACGTGTGAGGTACTCGCCCCTTTTGTCCTCCTTTGCTGAGCCCCACGCTGGTGATTTCGAATTGAAATCGCCCGCCAGGATTACTCCCTTCTTTCTGGTCCTGATGGCCTCCATGATGTTGTCCACTCTAGACATATAGGCGGGCAGTGTTATGTTAGGCGAGACGTATGCGTTTATGACTTCATAGTCTGTCAGGCTAATAATTTGGAAGCCATTTTCTGGTTGGTGGCTAATTATTTTGGCTCTTTTTTTGTTCATTATCTGAACCGCCACGTCCGCTCCGTTGTCCGTCAGCAGATCCTGTTTTTTAGCTATGGTCTTATTGGGTTCCTGGAACAAGATGACGTCTGCTCCCATTCGTCTTGCCTGGGCTGCTGCTACGTCGTGGGCAGCCCTTCCGGTCCCGACGTTTATTTGTAGGTACTTAATCATTTTGGTCCGACTGCTCCCGCCTACAGCGGTCTAGGAGTTTTCTGAAGTTTGGACACGCTGTCGAGTCTGGCCTATGCTCCTTGCTGCAGAGCCTGCAATAAGCTGCGCTTTTGCAGTCTTTTGCCTGGTGCCCGGTTTTGCAGCAGTTCAGGCAGCCCTGTACTTCTGCTTTCTTGTCGGGGCAGTACGCCCGTGTGTGCCCGACTCCTAGGCAGTTGGTGCATCGAGGGATGCGGAACCTCTCCCTAATGGTGCATTTGAGCCATCCTATTTTCACCTTCTCTCCTTTTGTCAGCAGGCTGGCAGGTTTCTCGCCAATGACCAATGTCGCGTTTTGGTTTCCGCTCTTGGTCGGTCTTAAGTTCTTTAGCTCAAGAGGCTCTTCTTTCATCCCTAGATCTGAAAGCTTGTTCCTTATCGCGTTTTCTATTTGTTCTTGGGTAGCATCTCCGTCGATGTTTGAGACGTGCAGCGTCTTACTCTCTCCAGAGTTCCCGCTGCCGCTCCGGACTTGCTGTTTTCCCAGTTCCTTTTGGAGGACGTTTTTCAGTCCCTCCGATCTTCCCTTTTTGGTCACTATGAGCAGATCCCCATTCTTTGTCTGCCTCATAGACTTGACGCCTTCCCCTTCCTGGAGTGGATTCGCCTTTCCTTTTACCTTTTTCACCAGGTCGGCGTAGGTGCAGCCCGCCGCTTTGACGATGATTGCCTCAGTCGTCCTCGGTCTATTGTCCTTGTTTTTCTGCGGATCTCTTCTCCTTCCTTTCTGAGTTTTCCACTCTTGGTTAGGGTCGTCCTTTGTAGTTTTACCCTCTCCTTTAGCCTCAGACTTCTTACTGCTTTTGTCCTCCTTTGGTTTTGGGGAGGCTATCTGGACCGTAATGCCCTCTCCGCCCATTATATATTCCATCAGTTTTCGGACCGTAGCAGTGTTTTTTCCGGGTAGCTCTGCCACGATGTGGTTTCGCCGGTCCGCTTTCATCCTATCTTTTACCGCCGTTAGCCCTTTGTACGCCTGCTGGAGTTGCGTGTTGTCGCTTTCCTCGAGGTCGATCATCAGGTAATAGCTATATCTTTCTTTTGTTTCCCATTCGAGCTCGCTTGTTGGGGTTTGCGTTGTGTATTTAATGTAGGCCATCTCTCCTGGAGTTACCCTTTGAGTCTTTACGCCTCGATTTGCATGCTGCCGTTTCGTTCCGGTTTCCAGTAGATGAGCTTACATTCCTTATCTACTACCCTTACGGTGTCTTGGTTTTTCTGGAGTTCCCCCATTGTCCCTTCTACTTGTCTTGTGTTTGGAAAGTCTTCTTCTTCCCAGTCCAAAGCAAGTAGCTCCAGTGCATTTTCTAGGCATTTCTTCTCCGAGACTCTTTCCCTCATTGGGGTTTTCTTTGGTAGAGGGCTTCGCTTCTTGGTCTTCCTCTCAGTCTCAAGAAGTTTTTTGAGGGCATCTACTTCTAGTTTTAGTTTCTCTGTCTCCTCCATCTGCTTATTTTCTTGGTCTTTCTTTCTATTAGCTAATTGGGCTTTCAGCTTTTTTATCTCTTTCCGCATTTCCTCCGTGCTCTCTCTCTGTTGTAGTTTGAGAGTCGCTAATTCCCCCTTTAGCTTTGAGGTCTCGTCCTCATCAGTTAGCTTCTGCTGGCTTTCCAAAGTTTTTTCCTTTTTATCAGGCTTTGCTTGTAGGTCATTCTTTAAAGCTTTTATGTTGGTAGCTAAGGTTCTGATATGACCCTTCACGTTGATGTTAACGTTCTTTCCTTTTGTGCTGTCGATGAAAGCCAAAGCCATGGCTGCTGTTTGTGCCAGTATTTTCAACGTTTTTTCCGCTTTTGGTGTTATTGGGTCATCTTTTGCGTATTTTCTACGGATCTCCTGCTTTGTCTCGTCTTCCTGCGAGATCCAGTCTGGCGAATCATCCGACTCTGAGCCTCCATCCTCGCTCGGTTCCTTTTGATTAGGCCCCCCAGAGGAAGACTCTTTGGAGTGGGGAGTTAGGTCCCGCTCTTCCTTCTCAGTATCATTCTCAGTAACATTCTCAGTATCATTCCCAGTATCATTCTCAGTATCATTTTTCGTTGCGTTGTCGTCGTGGGTTTGGGGCTTGGGAGATTCACCGGAGGGAGCCCCCCCGTCCGGTGATTTTTTTTCCGAGGCTGTTTTATTATTGTCGTCTTCCATTTTACCATTTCCATTTTTTTAAGGCTGCTGGAAGCCTATAGGGTGGTTACTCCTCCAGCGGCAGAGCCCTATCGGGTCACTACTTGCTTCGTGACCTACCGCTGGAGGGTTTAGTTCTTCCGGCTTTGGCTACCGGCGGCCGCGCACTCTTCTTGTTTCTTTAGTCGGCGTCGAGTTTCGCCCTAGAAAAAAAAGGGAGAGAAGAAGGGAAATAAAAGCTGTTTGGCTCCCTAGCTCTAGAGACCTAATTGCATCGGTTGCCTGAGTGTGATCCAGGGTAGATCGAAGAGTTTGACCAAGAGAGGTCGACAGATCATAGCGGAGATTGAAGAGAAAGTATTTTGCCAGAGCCTCTTTAGTTTCCATGCAGCGGGCACCGCGTGCAGGCGAGGTTGACTGGAGTTGGACTTATCATCCTGCCAGCTCCTTGCCCACCAACCTAACCTAACCTAACCTAACCTAACCTAACCTAACCTAACCTAACCTAACCTAACCTTTTTTTTTTTTTTTTTTTAGGAGTAAAATCTTCAGCTAAGACACCGGCAGCCAGTGCTGCACGGTTGTGCCGGGTTCCTACCGGCTAAAACCCTCCTCCCATTGGGATATATCTGTTTTTACTCCACCCCGGGATTGCATTAAAGCATTACTTCGAAGTGGAGAATCCCGGACGGCAGTTAATCTTTTCTGCCGCCCTCTCTTTTTTCAAAAACAATGTTTTTACAAAACATACAAATCAAAAAATTTACAGACACATTTTTTACAAAAAGTTATAACATTTCCATTCATACTTTTACACAATAATAAAAACAGCTACGGGCCCACCCCAGGCAAAACCCCCACCCCCCATTCTTCTACCGGAGCAAGCTCCTTCTCCTCCTCCTCTTTTTTCCGGAGAATAATCCCTATCATGGTGGACACATTATCCCAGCCGGCCTGAGACGCCATCATTGTTTCCACCATGTTGTCAGGGTTCACGCTTGCTCCGCCCATTTTCACAATCATTTTCTCCCTCACTTCCGTCCAACGTTCGCAACGGAACACGGTGTGCTCAACCGTGTCTCGCTGCCCGCAATACAAACATTCGTCGCTCTTGCACACTTTCACCCACTGCAGGTACGCCCGGAAACAACCGTGTCCCGTTAATACCTGCGTGAGGTAATAGTTTACCTCGCCGTAACCTCTGCCAACCCACCGCTTCACGTTTACGATGAGCCGCCTTGACCACCCGAGTTCACTACCACCTCCACTCGACTCACACTCTTCCCATCTTCGCTGCCATTCTCTCCACACCCATTCATCCCCTTCGCTCCTCGAGAGACGCCCATCCCACACTTCCGTCTTCATACGGATTAGAAGGTCTAGTGGCCTTGTACCCGCAACCACCAGAAGAACTGCAGTCGACGCCGTCCTGTAGGCGCTGCAAATCCTCTGGCAGCACCTCCTCTGAGTTCGCAAGACCCACTCCGTTTGCCTCTCGTTGCTGCGCAAGGTGTCCCCCCATATTTCTGCACCGTACAGTACTATGGAGGAAACAACCGAACACAGCAGGCGCCTGTAGGAAGCCCTTGCTCCCCCTAGATTTGGCATTAGACCCGCCAACGACCGGGCCGCCTTCTCTCCTCTCATACACACCTCCCGCACCTGCCCGCCCCATGCCATGTTGCTGGACAGTACAACCCCAAGGTAGTTTAGCTTCTTCTTAGACCTGACGGTGGTCCCCGTGACATTTATTTGAACTTGTGGACGAAAATACCACAAGCTCTGTCTTTTCTGGCGCCAGTTTTAGGCCTAGCTCGCTCATCTTCGACTCTATTATCTTAACGGCGTAGTTACTAGCCTCTTCTACTTCGAGTCTAGAGCGCTTCGTTATTACTACCGCCAGATCGTCCGCGTAAGCTACTACCTTTACCCCCTTCGGCATCTCCAGGCTCACCACGCTGTCATACAGAACGTTCCACAGCGTGGGTCCAAGAACCGACCCCTGTGGCACACCCCCCGACAGTTTAACCTCTTCCCTCTGCTCTCCCTTGCCCAGCAACAAAATCCTACCCCACAGGTAACTGCTAATTAGATTTAGCAGGTAGCCTGGTATCCCCCTGTTTTCCAGCGCCCCCAAAATCCTGCCCCAATTGGCAGTGTTGAAGGCGTTCATCACGTCCAAGGTGATTAACACGCACGCTTTTCTGTGCGTGTAGCTAAAACGTTTTGCAGCTACTACCGCTGCCTTCACCTCCGCGAGCGCGTTCAGGGTTGATAGACCCTTCCTAAAACCGTACTGACGCTCGCAGAGGGCCGCGTCACCTTGAAGCACCTCCAAAAGCCTTCCCACCACCAGATGTTCGAGGATTTTCCCACCCACGTCCAGGAGACATATTGGACGATATGCCCTAGCCCCCGTACTACCTTTCCCCTTATCCAGCAGGACCAGGTTAGCCCTCTTCCACACTTCCGGAAAACTTCCTTCAACCAGGCACCGATTGTAAACTTTCAGCCAGGTTTCAGGGCACCGTCCGATTAGGGCTTTGACAAGTTCCGTAGGGAATTCGTCAGGCCCCGGTGCTTTCCTCGGTCTGATCTTTGCCGTGGCCTCCAGAAGCTCTCCTTCCGTAAAGAGTCGGACGTCCCCAGCCTCAACTGGCCACCTCCTGAAAACCCTCCCCACTTGCGCTGGAAAAAGTTCCCCTACTACCGCTCTCTGAACCGCCGTCTCCACCTTTGGCGGTTTCCTACCCACTTTCCCCATCACTATTTTAAAACCCCTGCCCCAGATGTCCCCATCAACTTCGTCGACCAGGAGCTTCCATTTTCCCCTCTTGGCCGACTTGATGAGCCCTCCCAACCTTTTCCTTAACCGTTTATACTCCCCGACTAAACCCACGTTACCCCTCCCCGAGGCGTTGGCCCTTGTCAGCGCTCTACGCGCCCTGTTGCAGAGCATCCTTGCCTCCGCAATCTCTTCATTCCACCAGTATTTTGGACGTCTTCCGATTTGACGCCCTTTTCTGGTGAAATGAAGATCGCAGAGATGCTTTATGTTCTTGCACAGCTGAGCCGCGTTTTCCCCTTCCCCCACTTCTCGCTCCCCAAAATCCCTACAAATTTTCTCCAGCCCTTCCGACGTCATTACCCACCCGCTTTGTTCCGCGTTCCTCACGCGCGACGGAGCCGTCTTGCCAACACCAAACCTGATGGGACGATGGTCGCTGAGGCATTCCTCTTCCATCACCTCCCACCCCGTCGCCAACCCCACTACCCTTGACCCGCAGAAGGTCACGTCGATATACGAGCGTGCCTCTCCCCTCCAGAACGTGGGCGCTGCCCCATCGTCAGTGGAGTCAAGTCGTTACACGCGGCCCATTCCGCTAGCAAACGACCCCTCCCGTCCTCTACGTTCCCTCCCCAAGTAGGGCACTTGGCATTAAAGTCTCCCCCTATAAAAGCATCCCTGATCCCCACCCCCAGTTGAGACCTTACGCATCCCAATATGTCCTCCAGATCTTGCAAAGCCTTATTAGGCGAGGCATAACAAGACACGTAAAATCTCCCACCCACTTGAATCCATACAAACCCTTCCCCCCTCCCGCGTTTTCCGATTCCCAACCCGCTGTTCAGCACCACCAGTGCTGCGTCCTCCCGATCGTCCATGAACCAGGCACTTCCTGTTGCCGTGCGTACGTTGGGCTCGGAGATCAACGCGATGTCCGCTCCAATCTCCGCGCACAACTGCATCGCAAGGTCGCTAGATGCAACCGACCTGTTCAAGTTCACTTGGACGACGGTCAGCATTCTTTAACCGGCGGTGCCGCCTTACCCACCCCCTTTTTTATAAGTACTAATTCCTTGTACTTTGGACAGGCCATGGATGAAGTCCTGTGACCTGCCACGTTGCAAGTTCTGCATCTTGCTTCCTGAATGCAGTCTTTCACCAAGTGCCCCACTTCTCCGCACTTGTGACACCGCCTACCCACTTTCGCGGCGCCGCATCCTGCTGCCATATGTCCGAGTTCCTGACAGTTGTAGCAGCGGTCTATGTTAGTAAAAGCCTCTACCCTGCACCGTGCCCACCCTATACTTATTTTACCTAAATCCAGAATGTGCGCCCGGGGACCCCTGTCTAACGTGACCACGGCGTAGAGCTCTTGCCTTCCCATTTTGCTGCTCTGCGGCCTAAGGCTGTTGACCTCGCAGCCTCTCCCTTCCGGCGCCCCCACGATTCGGTCAATAGCGTCCCGCACCTCAACCGACGTCATCGCCCCATCTATCCCCCACACCAGCACCCTTTCCCTTCTGCTAAGTGCCTTCACCGTCAGCTCCGCGTTTTGGCCTTTGTTTAACGCCTCCCTAAAGGCACTAATTGATTTTTCTCCCCCACCCTGCAATTTTAACTTAATTGCTCCCGAAGCCATCTCCCTGGCCTCAAGGACCTTAACTCCGGCAGACTCTCCCACCCTCATTTTTAAGGCTTTAAGCCGCTCCACATAGTTGTTTCCCAGACCCTTTCCCTCTACCTGGAGGTCCGTCGTCTTTTGGCTTTTGCCCCTCTTGACGACTTTGCTCCAGGTGTCCCCTACCTCCACCTGCGCCAACCCTTCCGCCCCCTTAGGACGGGGGGTGTGGATAGTCATATTTAACTTTGAGCCCTCCGAGACCCACTCCATAATTTTTCGGACGCGCTCCGTCTCTCTGCCCGACGCCAATACCACCGAGAGGTTTGTTATTTCCCTTTCCCGCACCGCCGCCAACGCCTTTGCCGTCATGGACAGAAACTCTTCCAACCCTACGTCCTGACCTTCCGCAGCCCCCAACAGAAACGTGTAGTTCCTGTCCATTGTCAGCTGCTCCCCTTCCAAAAATGCGCTTGCCTCCTGCGCCACGCATGCCAAGTTTCCCTTGCCCAATTTACCACTTGTAATTATGCCTTTTATAGCTTCCCCCTTTTCTCCGTACAGTTTCGTGATGGGGTTTTCGTCTCCCACGTCGACAATAACTAGAGCATTGTCTCCTTTTTTTGGGACCCCTACTATTACTCTTGTCCGTCTATAGGCCTTTTTAGGGCACGCCTCCCGCATATACTTTTGAAAACCCTCCCCTGGCTTCCCTCCCTCCTTACCCATTTCCTCCCAAATTGCAGCCACTAGTGCGACCTCCTCTGCATCCTTCTGCAGCTTTCTTTCATCCTCCACATTCATACCTTTCACGCCTTTTACACATATGCCTATGCACCCACACCCTTCACATACCCTTATTTCCCGTAGCTGGTCCATGCGTACCTCCGTCCTTTCATCCATCCCGTTTTCACACTTCTTTCTCGCAGCTTCTTCAAGAGCCGCAACTCTGTCTTTTAGCTCCTGTTCTTCTTTTTTGTTAACTTCGGCTTCTTTGATAGCATTTGCCGTCATGCTGTCTATTTTTTTTAAAAGTTCTGCATTAGCAGATCGTAGCTTTTCGGTTTCAGCTTTTATAAGCCTTAATTCTTCTTCCTGGTTGTTTCCGACTATCTTTTTTTGTTGCGACTTAACCACCATTGGAAAAATTAGGGCTACCTCGTCGATGGCCTTTTTTAAATCCACCCTGGTGTTTTGAGCAACTTCTTTTTGCAACTTTTTTATGCATTTCGCCAGCGTTGTCATATTTACCTCTACATTGTAAGGCAATGTTCCAACGCTGTTACGCCTTTTCTCGGCAGGTTTGCCTTGAGGGTCGTCCTCCCTTAGTCTTTTTTTCTCATCAATCACCTTTTTCCTTTCCTTTTCCTTAAGTTCCTGCGGTTTTGTCGGTTCTTTCTTTGATTCTTCCGACTTGGACTCCTCCACAGGTTCTCTGTTAGGAGACCTCCCTATACTCCTTCGCCTGTTGTAACTTTGCAGGATATCAAGTTCTTCCGCTGTCAAGTCTTCGTGTCTGGCTGAGCCACGTCTGCTCAGCGACTTATCTTCCGTGGTTGTCCAGTTTCGTTGTCCGTTTTCGTTGCCATTGTCGTTATCAGTTTTGTTTAGGTTGCCACACCCATATTCCACGTGGCAGACCGTCTCAGCAGACGGTGAGGGTTTTTCCTCCTGGGTATATTTATTTAAACTTTTGTGCATTGTTTCATTTTCTTTTTTTTCCCGTTTTCTGACTTCCGGGCAGTCGCGCACCCTTTTAGTGGTTTAGAGTGTTGGGTTCCACTGTAAGAAAAAGATGTTAAAGCGGTTTTGGTTACCAAGCCCTCGTTACCTAATAGCTTAATAACCAGAAAGTGAGTCAAGAAAGACCGAAGAGTTGTTCTAGAGCGAACGATAGTTCAAAGGGGAAAGAGAAGGATAGAAAAGGTAGTCTCATTGCCGTGGCAAGGCTACCGTGCAATGGTGTTGGTCCGCGTGTGCAATCCCCTATCCGCCACCTGGGACGCGCCTGGAAGAGGTTTCACCTTCCCCTGCCCCCAAAATCTGGAGTCCAGGAATCTAACCTAACCTAACCTAACCTAACCTAACCTAACCTAACCTAACCTAACCTAACCTAACCTAACCTAACCTAACCTAACCTAACCTAACCTTTTTTTTTTTTTTTTTTTTTTTTTTTTTTTGGAAGGAGTAAAATCTTCAGCTAAGACACCGGCAGCCAGTGCTGCACGGTAGTGCCGGGTTCCTACCGGCTAAAACCCTCCTCCCATTGGGATATATCTGTTTTTACTCCACCCCGGGATTGCATTAAAGCATTACTTCGGAGTGGAGAATCCCGGACGGCAGTTAATCTTTTCTGCCGCCCTCTCTTTTTTCAAAAACAATGTTTTTACAAAACATACAAATCAAAAAATTTACAGACACATTTTTTACAAAAAGTTATAACATTTCCATTCATACTTTTACACAATAATAAAAACAGCTACGGGCCCACCCCAGGCAAAACCCCCACCCCCCATTCTTCTACCGGAGCAAGCTCCTTCTCCTCCTTCTCTTTTTTCCGGAGAATAATCCCTATCATGGTGGACACATTATCCCAGCCGGCCTGAGACGCCATCATTGTTTCCACCATGTTGTCAGGGTTCACGCTTGCTCCGCCCATTTTCACAATCATTTTCTCCCTCACTTCCGTCCAACGTTCGCAACGGAACACGGTGTGCTCAACCGTGTCTCGCTGCCCGCAATACAAACATTCGTCGCTCTTGCACACTTTCACCCACTGCAGGTACGCCCGGAAACAACCGTGTCCCGTTAATACCTGCGTGAGGTAATAGTTTACCTCGCCGTAACCTCTGCCAACCCACCGCTTCACGTTTACGATGAGCCGCCTTGACCACCCGAGTTCACTACCACCTCCACTCGACTCACACTCTTCCCATCTTCGCTGCCATTCTCTCCACACCCATTCATCCCCTTCGCTCCTCGAGAGACGCCCATCCCACACTTCCGTCTTCATACGGATTAGAAGGTCTAGTGGCCTTGTACCCGCAACCACCAGAAGAACTGCAGTCGACGCCGTCTTGTAGGCGCTGCAAATCCTCTGGCAGCACCTCCTCTGAGTTCGCAAGACCCACTCCGTTTGCCTCTCGTTGCTGCGCAAGGTGTCCCCCCATATTTCTGCACCGTACAGTACTATGGAGGAAACAACCGAACACAGCAGGCGCCTGTAGGAAGCCCTTGCTCCCCCTAGATTTGGCATTAGACCCGCCAACGACCGGGCCGCCTTCTCTCCTCTCATACACACCTCCCGCACCTGCCCGCCCCATGCCATGTTGCTGGACAGTACAACCCCAAGGTAGTTTAGCTTCTTCTTAGACCTGACGGTGGTCCCCGTGACATTTATTTGAACTTGTGGTACCCTCCTTGAGCACGAAAGTACCACAAGCTCTGTCTTTTCTGGCGCCAGTTTCAGCCCTAGCTCGCTCATCTTCGACTCTATTATCTTAACGGCGTAGTTACCAGCCTCTTCTACTTCGAGTCCAGAACCTAACCTAACCTAACCTAACCTAACCTAACCTAACCTAACCTAACCTAACCTAACCTAACCTAACCTAACCTAACCTTTTTTTGGTGAGGGAAACGCTACTGCTCCCTGGGCGCTTGGTTCAACGCGCCCAGGAGTGTGGGACTTTCACCCACTAAAAAACCTCAATTCTTCTCAACGAGTAAGCGGAATACCCCGATAAGGGTTTGCGTCACTTACCCGTCTGGTCTCAATTAATTTAATTTGCCTGTTGTGCGGCTTTTTGCCTGGCCAGTTCTTCTCGTTCCTTTGTGCTCATTGTGTCTCTCACAAATGAGTGTACCTGCTTCCAGTTGGGCTTGTTTTCAAGTAGGACGTTCATTAGGCTGTCGATCGTCAGTGCCTTTCCTACAGCTACCTCTGCTTTATGTCTTCCGACGTGCCATCGCGTGCAATGGAGGATGGTGTGCTCCGGGGAATCGGTTTCGCCGCAGTAGTGACAGTCGTCGCTCTGGGTCTTTCCAATCTTCTTGGTGTAGATGCCAAAGCTCCCGTGGCCTGTCAGGAATTGTGTCAGGAAGTAGTCGGTGTTTCTGTGCTGGCATCTCACCCATCTTTCTATTGAGGGGATCAGCTTCTTTGTCCATTGTGCCGTGTCATGGGTGTCGTCCCATCTACGCTGCCACTGCTCTACGATGTTATACGTGGCTTCGCGCCCTTCCTTTCTGGCTTGGTGCTTCTCTGCCAGCTCCTCCACTTTCAGGTCGATCGGCGGGATCGCTGCAATGACGCAGGCACCCTTGCCACTTGTCGTTCGATAAGCGCTGATGACTCTCAGTACGACTTTTCTTTGTGTGGATAAAAGCGCTGTCAGGTGCCTGTTTACGCCGAGAGCCCGCTTCCAGACCGGCGCCGCGTAGGTTAGTATGGATTGGATCACGGAGTGGTAAATCGCCCTTCTTTTGGCGCTTTGCCCGCTTACGTTTGGCATTATCTTCATTAGAGCAGTCATGGTCTTCTCTGCTTTGCCGATGGTGTTTTGAACGTGCGGGCCAAAGATCCAGTTCGAGTCCAACCATACTCCCAAGTACTTGACTGATTTTTTCGGGTTGATGGTTTCTCCTCTTAAGACGAAGGCGACTTCGGTCTTCTTCCTCGTTCCTTTCACGACCAGTGCCTCGGTTTTCTCGGGAGCCAGTTCCAGGCCGATTCCCGTCATCCATTTGTCTACCGCCTTTAGGGGTTTGTTCGCAGCCTTCTGCATCTCCTGCATGCTGTTCGCTCTGATCACCACCGCTAGGTCGTCGGCGTAGGCGACCGTTCTGCATTCTCTTGGAAGTTGTAGTCTCAGCACGGGGTCGTAGACGACGTTCCACAGAGTTGGTCCTAGGACGGAGCCCTGCGGAACCCCCTGTGTTAGGTTCTTCTTCTTCCCGGGGGCGATTAGGATGGTTCGTTCCCCCAGGTAGCTTGCTATAAGGTCTAGGAGATACCGGCTCGTTCCTATCTCTGTCAGCCTTCTTTTAATTTGCTCCCAGCTGGCGGTGTTGAAAGCGTTTCTTACGTCTAGCAGGATGATTGCGATCCACGCGCTTGTGCTGTCCTCGCAAAGCTCTCTTGCTTTCATGATGGCGTCGACTGTTGAACGGCCCTTTCTGAAACCGTATTGGGTGCTGGATATGGCTTCTTTTTCTTCCAGTTCCTCCTCAAGCCTCTTCTTTATCAGGTGTTCGTACAACTTGCCGGGTACGCTTAGCAGACTGATAGCCCTAAATTTGTCTTCTCTTTTAGGGATCAGCGCTATCTTTGCTTTTTTCCAAGGTTTTGGAAAGATTCTTTCATCCAGGTGCTTGTTGTACGCTTCCAGCAGCACGTCGGGAATGACTTCGTGCGCGAGCTTGATGATTTGGCAGTGGATTCCGTCGGGTCCCGAGGCTTTTTTAGGCTTCAGTTTTCTAATAGCCTCATTCAGCTCGTCGGCGGTAAAAGGAGTCGGGTCTTCTGCGACTCCGGTTGTCAGCGGAACTGCTTCCTCAATAACATCCGGGAATAGCTCCTCAATAATCTCCTTTCTCCTGCTGTCCTCTAGAGTTATATGGTTCGGCTTTATAGCCAGCCTTTTCACCAGTATCTGGTAGCCCTGTCCAAAAGCATCGCTTTCAAGGTCGTCGACCAGGTTTCTCCATTTTTCTATCTTGCTCCTGCGGATAGCTGTTTGGTACTCTTTTCTGGCGGTTTTGAGCTGTGCTTCGAGTTCTTTGACCCTATCCGGTTCTCCTTTCGCCCTAGATCTTGTCAGAAGCCTTCGTATTTCGGTACATTTCTTTCTTTTTGCGTCAATAGTATCGCTCCACCAGTAGGGCAAGTTGTTTGATTTGCCGCGGATCTTGTAGCTGGCCCAGTCCTGAACTTCTTTAAGTTTCTGGAAAAAGTTCTGGTTGTACCGGAGGCCTCTAAGTTCGTTCCTCGCTTTTTCTGCGTTCATTGCCCATTCCCATTCTGATCTTTGATCCTGGTTGTTGTAACGATTGCCAACCTCAAAAGAGAGATATCGGTGCAGGCTTAGGGATTCCTCGTCCTCTTCCACCTTCCATTTCCTTACCGAGATGTTGTTTGTGGCAATCGTTAGGTCAATGAACGATACGCTTTCCTTCCTTGCAAAGGTTGGCGTGAGTCCGTCATTTATTAGAATTAGGTTTAAGGCCGCCATCCAACGTGTGAGGTACTCGCCCCTTTTGTCCTCCTTTGCTGAGCCCCACGCTGGTGATTTCGAGTTGAAATCGCCCGCCAGGATAACTCCCTTCTTTCTGGTCCTGATGGCCTCCATGATCTTGTCCACTCTAGACATATAGGCGGGCAGTGTTATGTTAGGCGAGACGTATGCGTTTATGACCTCATAGTCTGTCAGGCTAATAATTTGGAAGCCATTTTCTGGTTGGTGGCTAATTATTTTGGCTCTTTTTTTGTTCATTATCTGAACCGCCACGTCCGCTCCGTTGTCCGTCAGCAGACCCTGTTTTTTAGCTATGGTCTTATTGGGTTCCTGGAACAAGATGACGTCTGCTCCCATTCGTCTTGCCTGGGCTGCTGCTACGTCGTGGGCAGCCCTTCCGGTCCCAACGTTTATTTGTAGGTACTTAATCATTTTGGTCCGACTGCTCCCGCCTACAGCGGTCTAGGAGTTTTCTGAAGTTTGGACACGCTGTCGAGTCTGGCCTATGCTCCTTGCTGCAGTGCCTGCAATAAGCTGCGCTTTTGCAGTCTTTTGCCTGGTGCCCGGTTTTGCAGCAGTTCAGGCAGCCCTGTACTTCTTTCTTGTTGGGGCAGTACGCCCGTGTGTGCCCGACTCCTAGGCAGTTGGTGCATCGAGGGATGCGGAACCTCTCCCTAATGGTGCATTTGAGCCATCCTATTTTCACCTTCTCTCCTTTTGTCAGCAGGCTGGCAGGTTTCTCGCCAATGACCAATGTCGCGTTTTGGTTTCCGCTCTTTGTCGGTCTTAAGTTCTTTAGCTCAAGAGGCTCTTCTTTCATCCCTAGATCTGAAAGCTTGTTCCTTATCGCGTTTTCTATTTGTTCTTGGGTGGCATCTCCGTCGATGTTTGAGACGTGCAGCGTCTTACTCTCTCCAGAGTTCCCGCTGCCGCTCCGGACTTGCTGTTTTCCCAGTTCTTTTTGGAGGACGTTTTTCAGTCCCTCCGATCTTCCCTTTTCGGTCACTATGAGCAGATCCCCATTCTTTGTCTGCCTCATAGACTTGACGCCTTCCCCTTCCTGGAGTGGATTCGCCTTTCCTTTTACCTTTTTCACCAGGTCGGCGTAGGTGCAGCCCGCCGCTTTGACGATGATTGCCTCAGTCGTCCTCGGTCTATTGTCCTTGTTTTTCTGCGGATCTCTTCTCCTTCCTTTCTGAGTTTTCCACTCCTGGTTAGGGTCGTCCTTTGTAGTTTTACCCTCTCCTTTAGCCTCAGACTTCTTACTGCTTTTGTCCTCCTTTGGTTTTGGGGAGGCTATCTGGACCGTAATGCCCTCTCCGCCCATTATATATTCCATCAGTTTTATATTTTTCAGTTTTTTTTACTTCCAAGATGTACAAAAGCAGTGTAAAATGTCGTTCTGAACAAATCGTTTAAAAATTGTAGAAACTCTGATTCTCCATTACATTTTTTGCAAAAGCCCGCACTACACCAATGAGTTTAGATCTATCTTTATTAGCTAAACGAATTTGCTCTGAATAAGCCCGGCAATCTAAAATCAAACAAGCTATGGCTTTTATGGCTATTCCTTGAAACTTAAAGTAACTTTAACAATCCTACTATGCAACTGGAAATAAAAGAACCAAATTTATAAAATGCAAATTAATTGGAACAACATTTAACGGTTCTTAAGGAAGACCACAAGGTAAATTATGTTTAACTTACCTGATTAGGTATCTCCTGATCAAATATATTTTATATTAAATTATGTATACTATATGTAAGTTGACAATAAAAAATAATAATTATTATTATTTTTCTCAATCCCTGCTCGCGACTGAGTTTCCTCGGCGAATGTATTCTTAACTATTTCTACAGCTTTATCCCAATCTACCTCTTGCCTATCATAATTGCTCAGTCAATTATTAAGTTTAAATCAATAAAGCCATACTGATGAGAGGTAAACCTCGAAACGCGTCTATGGATGTTTTTAGTTTAGAATATTTTTTCATAAATTTAATTTTTTAATGCTCAGTCTTATTGGCAAGTCTCCAAAGAAATTCCGTTCCCATAGGGTACTCCTCCTTATACTGCGTACACACTTGCAGCAATGTACCGCAACACCGTCGCGTAACATCCTCGCGTACCATCACTCCACAACAAAATTGCGTACCGTAACATCGTCGCGTAACATTTTCTTTGATCCGACGGCAGAAAACCGAAAAGCAATGGTACACTGTTACGGGGTGATGTTACGCGACGGTGTTGCTGTACGGCACATTGTTACAAGGTACTATTAGATGCAAGACCGTCTACCGGTGCATCATTTATTTATAACCTTGTAGAAATCTTAGTAAAGGCTCTCGAAGAGTTCTCCATTCACAACGCAAACAAATCAATCCCGTCTATGTCTTACCTTTTCACGTATCTTAACAACTAAGTGTCATCTATGAATCATGCGTCTGGTTAGTTGGAATATCCAATCTGGATATAACAAAAAAAACGGAATAAAAATAGATTTTCAATGTTTTGGTTTATTTTTTTCCACAACATAATAAACAAAGGTTATGGTAGAGTATCCTCTTTTTTTTGTCGTAATATTTTTTTAAATCAAAAATCTCTTTGTTTAATTTTTTACCTTGTAATGTTCAGTTCTCTATGTCTAATCTGGTTTGGGATGTTGCCAAAACATTTTCCCCAAAGCTCGCAACTTTGCCTCAAAACGCCAATGGTGGGACAAGAAATGTTCTTTTGCTGCCAATAAAAGAAAGGCTAGGCCCAAGCAAAATGGCTTTTGATTCGCAAAAAGTATAAATTTTTTTGCCGTTTTCTTGACTGATCCATTATGATTTTAATTAATGTACAGCAGTACCAAACTGTTAAAAAAATTAATACACGCTAGAATTTTAAATTTTACATTTTATCATACATTCACAACTACGAGCAGGACTATAACTATTGTTATTTAAAAAAAATAACTTATAGCACAATAAAAAGTCTACTAAAAGAAAATATTTTGACCGAAAAATTACAATTTAATTTTAAAATTTAATAGACAATTGAAGGTTTTGGATTTTCATTTGTTTCATTAGACTGGACATTTCATTCTCCACATGTTGCAAAAAAAACCGATTAAAAAGGATTTAAATTGAGCGAGTTCTGCTCGTAGTTTTATGACACTCCTTAAACCGCGCCCTTAAGAAAGATTTATTTTGCGAGCGCCATCTATTTGCTTACCTTAATATTTGTGTTTTCAACTTTACAAAAACAACTAAAAGAGTGGGACGGCTTGGCATTTATTTTCCTTCACTCAGAAATTGAATTTCAAAAAAACGTCTAATTTCAACGGAAAAGTTCCAAGTTTTTGCTGTCTGTTATTCTCTGTCGTTTGGTGTAATTACTGTTAGTGTTATAACCACATATCACTTTATTATAACTGTTGTTATTTATCTATACTTTACTGTGTATGTGTAAAATCTTAAAAACATGGAAAAGAAAAGTAAGAAGTTCGAGATAAAGCAGACGAAAACTAGCCGTTTGAGGTTGGCTCAAGCTAACCCATTATTGTTTGGTGATGAAAAGTTTAAGGAAATTAGCAAAAAAATACAAACTGGAACAATAAAACCATCTGTAAGTAATAAGAAGACACCAATTCCATGGAACAACTGTAATAAAATAGAACACAAAAATGATATATCAAAACGAGCTACTTTTGATTTCAAACGTCCAATAGAAAGTTCTAAATCATTATCACATAATAAACGATCAACATTAGATTGTAAACGTTCAGCAACCGACGTTCACAAAAGAAGTTTACATGAAAAATCAAAACCTAAACCTAAACCGCTTAAAACACAACTCGATCATAATTTTAAAATGCCAGTTCCACAAGTTGTGAAAGTTTTCAACAAAATACAACCTAGACGCTCATTATCAGCCGAACATTTTGAACGAAAACGTCATTTAAATAAACCTTTACTTGAAAGAATTTTAGAAAAATCTGAAATTACTCAGTCTTCCATAGAATTAAGTCATGACAGCTCGGTAATGAAAAGCCAAAAATTTGTAACATTTAAAACACCTGAAGCAAACAAGAGAAGAAGCCGTTTCTTTTCAACACCATCTAGTGATCTGAAGTTGTATCATTCTACACCTACCGTATCGTCTACACCATCACTACATGATTTACAGAAAAAATTGAATGATTGGTTGCGAAAACGGGGGAAATCAGTAGCTACTTTTCATCATTTGAAGTGTTTTGCAAGACAAACACCAGTTATTTTTATTGATGATGAAAATAAAGAGAATGATGAACCAGAGTCATTTGTACGGAGTGATAGTTATGATAATTTGAATATTAAATGTAATGCAGTTTCTGAAGATACAATTAAAGTGCCAGAATTAATACAATATGAAATGATTGTTAAAGATGCACTTATCGGTTTAAAAAAATTGATTACAGATGTAAGTCATATTAATTTATTTTATGTATATTCTAATAATGATTGTATAATGTTTTAGGGATATTCTTTAGATCAGTGTGAAGCATGGTTACGTCAGAAATATAAAAAAGTTGATGAAGAATTGAATTATTGGGAATGTAGAGCAGCTGTTGAGCAAGCTAGGGGAAATCTAAGTTCAGCTGTTGAATGTTATAAAACTGCAATAGTCAAAGGAGCTGAGGTAACATATCATATGCATTAGTTTTAATTTTTTTTAAATTAGGAAATCATTTTATGTTGACTTTTTTATGTGATGATTGATTTGTTTCTAGGTTGATGAAATTGATGAATCATTAGATCATTTACTGAAGAAGTTTAGTCTCTTAGATATTGAAGCTGCAACGGAAATTAATGGTAAGAAGGATCGATTAATAAAAGAGGCACGAAACATCTTTAAATCATCTATAATACAATTTGCAGTTCAAGAACGCAACATGAAAAAGTAAATCATTCATTAAATTTTGTAATAGATGCTATTCTAATTATTATTTTTTGCAGATCCAATGATGACGAAAGAAAATTTGTAGTCACTCCTGTTCGTAGAAGTACACGCCAATCTCGTAGTAAATATGTATCTACACCTGGTGTTAAATTATGTAACAGTTTGCAAAACTTAGATGAATCTTGTAAAGAATCACTGAGTTTTAAAAATAATAATTTTTTGTAACTTTTTATTTTATTGTTATAAACTTATTTGTATTTATTATATATAATATATTTAAATTTTATTATTCTTTTTTTATATAAAGACATTTTTGAAATCAAATTTATTGAACTGACCACTATGATATAAAGACCTTTAAGGTTTTAGGTGTTATTTATTTGACCATTTTAATCATAAAAGTGAGTATACAGAAGATGAGAAAACGCAGATAAAGTTGTAGCTTACTTATTCGATTTTCAAAAATGATGTATCAGATTAAATGACAGAAAGACTATGATTAGATTATAACAAATTTTTGTATTAGTTGTCTTGGCAACAGTTGAACATTAGTAATTTTTTTTTCTTATGGCACAGTTTTTTTTGATATATTTTTATCAATCCAAGTCTTTATTTATGTGTTGGTATAAAAAATGTAATAGGTTACTAATACAAAATTAGAGTAATAGTGCTACAATGTGTTCAATGTTTAAATTTGTTTAAAAATATTGACAACAAAAGCTACTTGTCTAGGAAACCAATTGAAACAATAAATTTATAAAAAATAAAATATATAACTAATGTTCAAATTGACCATCATTTTGTTCAATGCATTGTTGACATCTATTGAATAAATTTGCGATACTTGGTTGCGGCATGCATTTGATGCATTAACGATTTGACATCTTTGAGCTCCGCAGAGGAAGAAGTTCATATGCGTCAAATCAGGACTCTGAACTTTTTTCCTAATGTCTCACAATTTTGTTTGTGTAATTTATTTTACAGACATTCTGAGTGCTTCTTTGATGTTTTCGGTTGTGACATTTGAGGTTGCTCTGGAGCGCCCCAAAACTTGACGTAAGAGAATATTGCTATTTGTCGGTGCATATGCGTCTATCCTGCAATATGGCGTTCTGAAAAAGAGCGTTGTCAGCCGAACACAAAAATATGCACCGAGTGCATCTCAGTGCATAGAAAGTGACACAGTCGAAAACGCCAATAGTAGTTAGCAGAGCTGTAACAAATCATTTTTAAAAAGATTTAAATTATAAGTCATAAATCATTTTTTGTGTAAAAATGATTTAAATCATAAGTCATAAGCTTTAGTTTTAAATATAAATGATTTAAATCATAAGTTAAACTTTACTTTGAAATAGAAATGATTTAAGTTTTAATTCTTTTTATTTTCAATGATTTAAATCTTAAGTTTTAAGTTTTTTTATAATTTAAGTTTCTTTAAAAGTTTAAATCTATTGAAACAAGTTTAAACATAAAACTAAAATATATATATAAGCACTTTCTTTGCCACAACTAACTCGACTCGACTCAAGGGCGTTTTCAGACAACTAGTCTTGGGGGGGGGGGGGGGGGGGTAATTAAGAAAAAGATAAATATGTGTTTTATAGTACAAAAAACAACATAAAAAGGTCGTTTCTAACGTTTCAAAGCGTTTACCCGATTACCTCCCCCCCCCCCCCTTAGAAACCGCCACTGACTCGACTGTCTAGAATCTATTTCTTGACTTTATTTGATTTTAAATCATTTTAATTGATTTAAATCATTATTTTTGATTTAAGTCTTTTGAATATTTTAAATAAGTATAAAAAAACAAACCATCATTTATAAAATAATTTATCACAAGTCTTAAGTCATCATTAAAAATAATGATTTAAATCAACAAAATTAAATTTAAAGTATACACTTCGTATCGTATACTACTACTATTTTGTTTGTATGTTATCGTTCGTTTGATCGATTGGGTAACCGTGCAACAGATTTTAGCTATACCAAATCTATACAGACTGTTTAAAACGCTTAAGGAAGTTATTTTATTTTATTGATTGTTGTCAGAATACTAGATTTATATAGAAGCACGACACAATTATGACATTATTTTAATTTTTCACAGTGGTTTTTGAGTATAACACAATAGCGGAGTTTTTCATGTTATTTACCTAGCTATGAAATCAAGGAGTTCAAAACAAACAAAAAATATTTTTCAACATAAGAACTATTAACACTTATGCCCGTATTACACTGTCAATAACTATATCTATAAAAATATTTAAATCTTAAAAAGTCCGTAAAATGCACAAAATATCATCAGTCTTATTGTAGATTGATATTTTAAGAATATTTTTAGGTTTTCTTTATAATTAACACATATATGTGAGAAATAGCATTTATAATATAACCTAACTAATTTTTAAAAACTGTTAATTTGTACATTTTTGCGTCAATTATAAAGATAAACTAAAATAGTATATTAAAGAACGTGTTTTTTATACTATTTTTTCTATTTTGCTAGTGTTGTAGTCTATTTTAGTTAAAAATATAGAAATTTCAAAATCTAGGAAATTTTATTGTAGTTGGCAGAACTAATTGTGACATTGACAGATTGTTTTGAAATTTGATTTTGTGTCTTTCAATTCATCAGTGTAAGATGAGTAACGAAGAAGTCTCTTGTACACCTCCAGAAATAAGAGCAATTGCAGAAGAAGCGGTTGGTAACTTACTGCCTACTAAATCTGGCGAACAGTACGAAAAACAGTACACAAAATTTTATGTTTGTTCTTGTATTAAGTATTGTTCCCTAGTATGGGGAGAAGCATTAAAAACGAGCTAGTCGGATCATTGCCGATTCAAAGTTGACTAATGATTTGCTGAACATAAAAACTTTTATAAACCGTCTATTAGTATTATAAAAAAAGTGCTAAAATTTTCTTTTAATGAATTAATAATTTTTAATAATAATAATAATAATAAGTGCTTTTTATTGTCGATTTCTTATACATATATATTTTAAGAATTAGATCATCAATGTTGCTATTGCATATAAATATAAAATAATTAATACTTATTTTAGTGGTGAGGCGATAAATAAGCAGTAACTATTTACATTAGAAAACTTTTAAAATAGATGATATACATATTTATTTCAGTCACGTTTACATTAAAAATAGATTGTTTATAAATATGTTATGTTTAGATATATATTTATAAAGTGGTTCTCAAAGGAATCATTACGGCCCTCTTCTTCAAAGAAATAAATGGGTTAAAATAGCTTTGTATTTACTCTAACAAAATGCACATAAATCTATAGACTTATGTAATTAATTTGCTGTGAACACACAACTTAATTTGAAACAATAATTCTTCAATATATTTGAATTTATTTTAGTTCAATGCGCGACTGGGCAAACCTCACCCTGGCCCGTAAAAAAATGAAAAATAAAATTTTCGCATCATTCTGTCAAAAAAAATAATAAAAAGTGATGGGGCTAAAATCAAATTAAGTATTTAATAAAATTTTGATTTTTTATAAGTAGTAAATTCATTCCGATTTGCACAATTATATTTTTATTATGTGACTTGCTAAATAGAATGAGTATAGGCGTTTATGTACAAATACACACTGCACTTTAAGCAGCTATGTAACAAAAGTTGCCTAATAATGTGTCAAAATCGTATTTTTAATTGTTGTTTAAAATTGTTTAACAAAGAGAGCGAGGCAAATTTTTTGTAATTTTAGTTAAATATACACATATAGAACACAAAAAAAAATATTTCGTTAAAATCGGTGAACCGGGACTATACGTAACTTTTTTTTCCGTTTTATTAAATAACAGTGAAATGGATATTACATTTCATTAGTTATTGCAAAAAGTAAAAGCTGGTTTTTTGTGCACAAATTGCACAATTTTATCTTTAGGGTAATCCCACTCTCCCAATCACAGATCACCTTGCCAGCTGTTAGGTTAACAATAATATTAATTTACATAATTACAGATTTCTTTATTATCATAAATATAGTTTCCAGATCAGCGGTACAAAAACTAATTTATACAGGGTGATACACAAGATTTACCTCTGAGAAGATTGCGCGCGCCTAGCCAAACTTTACCCTGGCCTGTACGGGCCAAAAAATAAAATTTTGGCATCATTTTGTCAAAAATCACGTATTTTTATTTAAATTATAATTATTAAATTTATTCCGGTTTGCACAATATTTTTATTATGTGAACAATACTTGCTAAATAGAATGAATATAGGCGTTTACCTATAACTACAAACTACACTTTTAGCAGCTTTGTAACAAAAGTTGCCTAATAATGTGTTTAACAAAAGCTGTTTTCCATTTCACCAAATAGTCGCACTTGGTGGCACTAATTTTATGGGTGTGACTAATAAGTTGTTCCATTTGTCAAAAGCGTTTTAGATATTCGATGTGTTTTTTCGATGTAGCAAACTACATATTTTGTTGTGCGAAACGCTCTTGCCCGCGAAATTTAAAAAAGGCAGTATAAATTTGATGAATTAATTTTATATTCTATATTATACATATCCGCTCTTAGTCATAATTTAAACAACAACACATATAAATCACCTATTTATACATTGTTCGGGTTAATAATAATAATAACAATAGTATTTATTTACAGAAATCTCCTTTATACAATAATCAAAAACATAGTTTAATATAATAAAAAGTCAGTCTAAAATTAGCAACATAAAAAACAATAAAATTTCAATAAAAATAATAAATAAACAAGAAAATAGGTTATAGGGTTATTCTGATAATTGTTCGTTTAATTTATGTTAATAATCTAAAGACAACCACAACTTGTTAAATTTGATGTAAGTAAAGCCAAACATTCTTGGCTTGACAAAATGTTTGAATGGTTGGAATCGAAAACTTATCCAGAGATGGCGCTACATCATTACAAAATTATATATTTTAACAAACAAATTTATATATAGTAATTGACACAATTTAGTAAGTATTTATTCTATTATAAAACACATTTTATTATCATTTTATAATATTTTGTATCATATGCAATATTGCAACTTTGAATTTGAAAAGGCAGCGCTGGCGCGCCTGCTCTGTCAGAAACCGTTTGTCAAAATCTGTAACGGTTTTTATTCAACTAGTTGTGTGTATATAATTTAATTTTACTGTGTTTTTACAAGTGGTAAGAAAGATATTGTATAGTTTTAATAGCATAAACATTTTTATATTAATTAGTGACATGGGATAAAGGATGTCGTCGTCGAAATTTGTTGGATTATTTAGTAAACAGTAAGTAAATACAAATTAACTTATTTTGTAAACAATGGATGAATAATAATTTAATAGTATTAGGGCCGGTATTATAAACCATTAAAATCTGTAGATTTTATTTACTAACCAAGTAAATTATTTTAATTGGCTGATTTCGGTATTATAAACGTCAAATAATAAAAGTAGGTAACTAAATCTATGGAGTAAATTAATCATCCAAAATCTAGCGATTAAAATTTATTCAATGAATAACTTGACACATGTCATGTTTCTTAATGTTGTAGGAGATTATTGTAATATAACAAAGGCTACAATATAACACATCAATAACTACAATATTAAAATAACATATAAATGCGACGTTGCAATTTCTTATTTTACGAATAGTTAATTTAGATTTATAATACCGAAATACGTTTATTCGTCGAATATATTTAATTTGAGATTTGTTATTCGGTGATTTATTTTGTCTTTATAATACCGGCCCTTAGATGGGTTTGATTCAATCTTAAATTTAGTTAAATTTTTATAACCCTAAATGTTTTTGGAGGGATTTATTTTAACCCTTATTTTCTAACAAGATTTTACAAAATAATAAAGTTGTAATTCTTATATTATCTTAAACATATTTGTTTACTTTATTATTATTAAATGCGCTATTATACAAAATTTATTTGTTAATTTACATTGTTGATGGGATTATTCTAGTTTGTTTTGAATGAAGTTGTTTATTTTAATTGAATATGTGTTTTTTTGAATGGTTTTTCAATTTTCTTATTGTTTTTGTGTAGAAATAGCATTATTTGGGAGATTTTTAGCGACTTTTTTAATTTCAAGCAAATTTTAACTCTAAATTTGTTTCTAATTTAGTTTTGAGCATTTTTTTAATGTATAAATCACATTTTTGAGAGTTTTTTTCTAAGTTTTGGTCTTTAGAAATTGTATTTTCAAGAGATTTTGATCTTTTTTAACAGTTTTATCGATTTTTGGTAAATTTTAAGCTTTAAATACGCAATATTTAAACTGTAAATGCATCCGCATTTTTTTATTTACATTATTTTATTTTTGAATCATTTTAAGCACATTGTGTGATTTTCTGCAAAAGTATGTATTTTTCTGAGCGATTTTTTTGTTTTTTTGTTTTCATTTATTGCATTTTTTGAGAGATTTTAAGCGATTTTTAGTGTTTTTAGCAGTTTAATGATTTTTGTAAATGCGTTACAAAAGATTTCTTGTGTAAAAGTGTATTTCTCTGAGCGATTTTTTTACCGTTTTGTTGATTTTGGATTAATTTTAAGTATATTTAAAGAGGAGAGCGTGGCGCAGTGGTCTAGGCATCCGGCCGCTGTACCGAAGATCGTGGGTTCGATTCCCATATACCGTGATATACTTTTCACGTTCTATACGCTCTCCCACTCCCCAACCCGCATTTGCCAGCGTGGGGTTTCACGGCTAAATACCTTCTCTGAGGATTGATAATTCTCTCCAGTGGTTCGGAATCCACTTAAAACTGTAGGTCCCTTGTAATGTAAGTTGCCAGCATACAAGCAGAGAAGAGGCTTATGTCCTGCAGTGGACGAAAACGGCTGAAAGAAGATATTTAAATTGTAGGCGGTTTTGTGCATAATGTTTATATTTTGTTGAAGGTTTTTCTAAATTTTGATGTGTTTTGGGTAGAATTTGCATTTTTGATGTTTTATTTATTAAAAGTTGTAAATGATTATTTAAAAAAATTAAATTTATGTTTGCTTTTGCTCAGAAAATGTATTTGCCGACAAATCCTAAGCCATTTTAATAAGTTTTTTTAACAATTTGATTGATTTTTGTGTACATTTCAAGAAATATATGTGCACTATTTAAGCTGCACATGCGTTTTTGTGCAGAAAAGACATTTCCTAAGCGATTTTTACATATTTATTAGTTTTTAATCATTTTTTTATACTTTAAATTAAGTTTTAAGAATAAATGTGCAATATTCATATTGTAAATGCGTTTTCAAAGCGTTTTTCCGCATCTTTCTGAGCGATTTTTGGTTAATTTTAAGCACAATCAAACTGTAAAATGGGCGATTTTGTACAAAATAGGTATTTTTTCTGAATGATTTTTTAAATTTGTTTGCGTTTTCTTGAAGAAATCTCATTTTATGAGAAACTTTATGCTTTTTTTGTGCAAAAACTTATTTTTGAGCGATTTTTTTACTGTTTTGAGTATTTTTTTCTAAGCAAACTTATTAAAACTGCTAAAACGATTAAAATATGCAATTTATACACAAAAACGTAAAGAATCATTAAAAAAAAAATTATTTTGCTTAAAATTGCTCGGAAAAATACACTAAAACGCTATGAAACTGCATTTACAGTTAAAATATTGCAGATTTATTGAGGGCCAAAATTTTTATACAAAAAATTGCAAAAAAGTTGCTTGAAAACGTACTTTACAGTTAAATGTTTTATACTAAACTTGCAATTGATTAAACACAAACGCTTTAAAAATTGCTAGAACGTGTAGAAGTTTAAAAATTGCTTTAAAAGATACTTCTTTCCAAGTAACGTCCATGAGGTGTGATGCAAGTCATCGAATTTTATCAATCTATTTTTTTAATCTGATGCTCTGAGGTTTATCAGTCGATTGGGTATATCTTTTTTGCCGGATATCGCCCGCGTAAGTTGACTCGCCGGAGTGACCCGAGATGACTTAAAAACGCAGTCGGGAGGTCTGAGAAGAGTTTGATTTTCTGTTTGAACATCCTCTATCCATGGAATCATCTAGCAGGGAGATATGTCGAGGATTGCAAAGAGCACCGCAGTTGCGGCGATGTTCAGATCTTCCACTTGTTCTATGCAAATTTAAGAGAGGGCTACCTGGAGTTCTTGCTTGTTTCTACTCCTATCCGCAGCAGGTTTTGAAGGTAAACAGCTTCTAGTGTACATAAGGGAAGTTCAGGATCCGTAACTTTGGGATAAGGTTGCTTCTAAGGACCGTTGTGCGTTGGGAAGCAGGTTCTGGGCGTCGGCGTCTATTCGAACTTGGTCCCGTGCCTTAGCCTCTCGCGGAACTTGGTCCCGTGCCTTGGCCTCTCGCGGAACTTTCATTTTTATGCTGCAAACCCATTCAACGGTCAGTTTAGAACTGGACGTACTGTAAAAGAATCTGCATGGCAAGATCGATGACCATAACGCAAGGTTTGCAAACGTCTGGAGCAGAGCCAATTTCTTGGAGTTTTATCTGAGGATTTGTTGAAGTGTTATTAAGCTTAACATTTTTTCTTTTTTTAGAAAACGAGTACGACGAGATAGAGGCTCCTTGGCCTCATTGTATGAGGAATATGAAATTGCGTCTTCGTCTTCATCATCAACGGTAAGTTCAAAACAAAAATCAAAAGTATAAATTATGATATTCTATTCAATTAATTCAGGGTGATGACGAATCAAATCAAAATGTGACAACAGAATCGGTAAGAGAAGATAGACTACATTTGATTGAATATGTGAAAAAAAAAATGGAAAAAAAGAAACTAGAAGAACAGAAACTAGTTACGGAGTCAACAGCTAATGATACGACAATAAATAAGAGTAGAGATGGTTTGCTTACAAGCACTCCTCTTCCAAATAATAGAACTAAAGTGCGATTGCTTACTATATCTCCAATTGCAACAGTTCCTAAAGTAACAAAACCTTCGGAAAGTACAGATGATAAATCATCGAGTGTAGCAGTTAACAAAACTATTGCAACCGAATATTTTTACCCCAAATCTAAATTACCAAAATCTGATGATGATGATAAAATTGTTAATAATATTGATTTGCATCAGGAGGTAGTTAAAGAAGTTCCATTAAATGAAAATTTATTATTTGAAGAAATTGAAAATGTTTCTTCAAATGATTTAGAAATAAAGAAAAAAGATACTAAGAAGTTAAAAAAAAGTTTTAAAAAGCCTTCAACCAGTTCTTTGATTAAAAAACTAGCTAAAACACCAAATGAGGATGTAATTGAAGACGATTCAAGTAAATTATTGAAAGAAACGCCAAAATTGAAGAAAGTTGGTAAACCACCGAAAAAAGTATTAACTCCCATGGAGGATGTTCAAAAAATTGAAGAATATTCTGATATATCAAAATTGAAGAAAGTTGTAACTCCAATGGAAGATGTTAAGGAAATTGAAGAACCTTCTTTTAAACAACCGAAGAAAGTTGGGAGGCCCAAAAAAATTAAAGAAACTTCTTTCAAACAACCTGAAATATTGAAAAAAAAAGTTGGGAGACCACCGGAAAAAGCAAAGGCGCCAATTAAGAGAAAAAATAAGACTTTAGAAGAACAAGAAGAAGATCCTTTAAATCGAAGTATCATTGATATATTGGCACAACAGGAGATAAATTTAGATACGACAGATAAAATATCAAAGGCTAAGAAAGTAGTAGTGAAATCAGAAAAGAAAAAATTGAAGAAAACAAATGATGACGAAGAAGAATTGTATGATACACCACTGAAATATCGAATTAAGCAAAATAAAAGACGTAGCAATTCAATTAGTTCATTTACATCAGTGTTGGATCAAGTGCAAAAAACTGATGATAAGAAAAAACATATCAAGGAAAAGAAAGTCGTCAAAGAAAAGGAAGAAGTTGTTGTAAAAAAGCGAGGTCGTCCTCGAAAAAGAAAATCAATTGAAGAGTCAATAGTTAAAACACCAAAACCTGATAAAAAGAAAAATGCTGCAATTGCTTCAATTTATAAGAAAAAAAATGTTACGAAAGAAATTATTTCTTTAAGTGCGAAACCAAGAGTTTCTTCATATGGTACGAACCTGGCTGGCAACACTAGTTCTTACAATGATACTGGAGTGGATTTAAATAGAGGTGGTAGACCTGTTAGAGCAGCCGGTCGAAAAGCAGGTAAGCTTAATAATTCTATATTTAATATACTTCTAAATATTTTGGGAGAAAATTTAGTAAAATTATTTTGGCGCAGTTGTTTTTAAATACTGAAGTTTGCAATCATTTTGGCGCAGTCGTTTTTGGTTTAATTATTTTGCATAACGCATATATTTATATGTTCTAGCCGAAAGAAGCTTCTTAGCATGCGAAACCGACAGACAAACGAAACTTTCAGGAATTATGAGCTCATACGAACGTTACATGAATAATAAAACGACGAATAAAACTCAAAAAAATGTAGCTGATAAAAACAAATCGCGCACAATCATAAACGAACGCAAAAACGATGATAATAAGGAAAACGCAGTTAAAATTGACAAGAGAAAGAAACGCAAGGTGGCAGCAGAACCGGAAGTTGATAATGTGGTGGCTGTCGATCGCTTGTCTCAAGCGCATCCAATTGAAGAATCCGGTGTTCCAGGTAAATATATTTTTTTTATTTTGGTGGTGGTATATAATAAATGGAAAATTGCGACTAGTGTTGTCCTGTCTTGATGTTGAGGTCAGTGTTGCCTGCTGGCTCTTGTTTTGGCTCCGGAATTTGAAGGTACTCTCTACTACCGACAATCATACTTTTCCTACTGATTGGTTGGTTGCAGTCTTAGACCATACACGGCTTTTGCCGACGCGGTGAATCGAATATGATCTCTTTGTGTGACGTCAGTTGTGGACAAAAACACGTAACCCGCAAAATGTGTATGAAACGAATTGAATTTTTTTAACCCCCGCATAATTTTAAGAAGTATTTGCGTCCCATTATAATATTATTGGTCAAATTTCTATTTATAAATAAATTTACAGAATTGAGCATTAAAAATAAAGAAAACAATAGTCTTAAACCATCATCCAGTGTAAAAAAGAATCATCCATCGAAAAACTTAAGTTATAAAGCCAATAGGACCCCTTCCACCGAAATGAGCAATTGCAGTGCAGAGCTTGAAAATACCGATAATGGTAAGGATATAGAAGGTTTCAAGAATGTCTTTACTGAAACATTAAATAAATTCAAGAAATATTTTAAAGACGATTTGCTCGTTTCTGTTCCTCCTGTAAGTACTGAAGATTTGATACCGTTGTTAGCTATACCGGCTGCTAGTTTAGCCCGTGGAGATTGCGATCGCATGCGTTTTAGTAAGTAAATTTATATTTATGACTGTTATTATTTTTATTCTGATATTTGTTTTAGGTTGTTTTTCGATTGCAGAAACGTTTCAAAATATGGGTGATTATCAGAAAAGTGTTCTCTTGGATAGTCACGGTTTCACTTCGGGCAGAATCGTACTGGAACCTTCAAAAACAACGGACGTGACTGTATTTTATTTTTTTTATTTTTTTTTTTTTTTTGGGGCTAGGCGGTAAAATCTTCTAAAGACTGGCAAGTGTCGGATTCATTTCCTCAGGTTGAAATGCCTACCGACTAAAAACCGCCCAATAATGAATGCCATGTGGAAGTTCGAGACCATACGGCTCATGTACCTTCCTCTGATAGATTGATAGATATAAATTGAATTAGCCCTATAGGCTGTGATAGGTGGTGGGTATGCCTGAACCCTAGGTGAAGATGAAGAAATTAGAGTGCGGCTATTATGTTAACCGGGCGTTTGTAGAAGAAGGTCTCCCTGTCTGGCTCGGCAAGTCGGGCCAAATCGGGATTAGGATGAAACGCGAGATTATCGAAGTACTTTACGGCAAAAGTTTCGATTTGATGGCGCAGAGGAAGCAGTCCTAGGTCCGCCCGAATATCTCTATTCCGACAGTACCATGGAGCACCAAGGAGGCTCCTCAAAGTGACACTTTGGAATGCCTCAAGACGATCGAGATGACAGCGCGAGGCCGTGCCCCAGATCGGGGATGCGTATGTCAGCATAGGCCTGATGGTAGATGTGTAGAGCCGGGTTTTATTCCGAATCGACATGCCGCTGTTTCGACGCAACATCGGAACAAGAAGATTTTTAGCCATTTTGGCTTTATCGAGAATGGACTGCACGTGTAATTTATACGTGAGTCCCTTGTCTAGGATAACCCCAAGATACTTAGCAGAATCAGACCACGGAATGGGAACATCGTTAAGACTGATGTCCTCATCGGGTGTAATTTTCCGGCGTGTGAAGAGAACAGCCTTGCATTTCTCTGGATTAACTTTGACTCGCCATTCGTCCAACCATTCATCCAGGTCGTCCGTGGCTCTTTGAAGTCTTGAAATAATCACATCGAGTGATCTAGAGGAATAGAGAAGAGCTGTGTCATCAGCAAACTGTGCCATTTGAACCCCATGCGTCAATCCCGAAGGCATATCGGCAAAGTACAAGTTAAACAGCAACGGTGATAAGATAGACCCCTGAGGCACCCCTGCCTCTATATTACGAGAAGTAGATATATGGCCAGAAATTCTGACTGCCAGTGTTCTGCGGTTTAGATATGAAGCAATCAGCTTCACAAGACGCAGAGGGAATTTATCCCTGTACAATTTAAGAAGAAGGCCCTTGTGCCAAACCTTATCGAAGGCTTTTTCGATGTCGAAAAAGACCACACCTGTGATCTTTTTCACTCTAAAACCTTCGACAATTTGGTCTGTCACGCGGTTTAATTGATGGACAGTTGAATGACCCCATCTGAACCCATGTTGGTGGGGGGGGAGAAGATTGTTAGCTTCCGTGTGATCCTGTAATCTGTCCAAGATCACCCTTTCTATGACCTTACTTAAGGTACATAGTAAACTGATAGGCCGGTAGTTTTGTGGAAATTTCCGGTCTTTCCCTATTTTGGGGATAGTTATCACCAGTGAGCTTTTCCAATCTGAAGAAAAGTGCCCTGTTCGAAGAGTCGCATTTGCAATATTGGTGAGTGCCATTATTGCTTTGTGCGAGAACGATTTCAAAGCTCTGTTCGTTATCTTATCGGAACCAGGGGCGGTTCGAGCTTTAAATCTTTTGATTATTTCTCGGATTTGTGACGGGCGAACGCTTTCCAGCGGTTCGTCGTCGTCCTCGGCGTTCAGGAAGTCTCTGACATACCTGTGGACCCGTTCGATTTGATCCAAATCAGTGTCCCTAGTAAACACCTCAGAACATTGGAGTTCGAAGCAGTCGGCGAATGCCTCAGCTTTTCCCTCTTTCGAAAATTGAACCCCATTTTCGCCAAGAATAGCTGGAATGGGGACTCGCCTGTTTCGTAAGGCCTTGGAGATCCTCCACATTGGATGATCATCCTCTGTGAAAGATTCCATGGTATTTTGCCAGCACAAATTTTTGTGCAACCTTATCGTTGTTCTCACCTCGTTGTGGAGCGCGTTCATAATTTCGCGATCTCTGGGGTCGCGATGCCTCTGCCATTGACGTTTGGCGGCATTTCTGCGTCTTATCAATGCTTTGGCTTCGCGGGATAGTCCTAGAGGATTATCGACGTGAACCTGATGGGTTTTAGAGGCCTTTTCCGTGGTTTCGCGAATTTGAGAAGTAAAAGTTTCGACGGCTCTTTCCAGATCGTCGACCGTATGTATTGGTGCAAGCCTGCTTATGCTCACTTCCAGGAGACGAGAAAAGAGAGGCCAATCCGTACGAGTTACGAATCTTCCTCCCCCATCTGACCCCAATCCGTAGAGCTCCAATATTACAGGGACGTGGTCGGAGCTCAATGCATCGACAACGCGAATATCGTAAGTTAGGTTGACGTTCTTGAATATTGCTATGTCAAGAACGTCCCCCACGTGACCTGCACCGCTGTAGAAGGTGGGATTATCTGGGCCCACCACTTGCAAATGATTTTCCTGTGCGTAATCGAACAACTTTCGACCTTTGCAGTTTGTCCTCAAGCTATTCCACGCCGGGTGCTTAGAGTTGAAATCCCCAGCGATAATTGTGGGGAGAGGACTGTCGAGAATCGCATCAAAATCTTCAATTTCAATTTGATTTTGTGGCCTGATGTAGGCAGACGCAATTTTGAGTGTGCCTAACCCAGGCACAGTCACAACGATTGCGTTTGATTCTAGCGTGAGAGTGTCTGGGGTTACCACCTCGGAGTGGTCCAACGATCTCTTAGCTAAGATCATTGTACCCCTCCCAAGCGGCACCGGCGACGATCCCAAGTACGTGAAAGTATTCGGGATTCTCAGCGCTTGATTGGGCCGGTGAACCGTCTCTGATATCAACATAATATCAATGTTCTCATCGAAGAAGAACTCTTCCACCTCGCCCATTCTATTTTGAACGGAATTAGCGTTCCAAAAACAAATACGGAGTAATACATCGGGCGTATTATCCATTATTGTTTGGCTAAACTAGACAAAAAGGAAGCCATCAGCTTTCCTTGCGCCTCTAAGAAAGCGGCAACCTGATCTGCGACAGCTTGTTGAGCTGGAGGAGCTACAGCGGAAGCGAACGATTTATTCGCCGTTACGACGGCAGGATTTGGAGGTCCTGCAGGTTGAGCGGGCGCTTGAGCCCTTAAGGGAACTTGAGCCGGCGCGGGTTGTGCTGCCGGAAGTTTCTTGCCGTTCGCGGCCATATATTTAATATAGGCTTTGCAACCCTTATAATTAGCGGGATGCGGGCCATTACAATTGGCGCACCTGGTAGTGGAGGGACTGGGGCAGGCCGCAGCCTGGTGGGGCCCCGCGCAAATACGACACACAAGTGTCCTAACGAAACAGCAATTTGCTGTGTGGCCGTGCCTCTGGCACTTGTTGCATTGGGGAATGCCGCCACTGCGCTTTTTGCGCTCGACGTCGACCTTAAAGCCGCACAATACGTCGAGATCCATAATCTCCGCGCTTTTAGATGTTTTCGGTAACTGAACCGAAACCATATGGAAACGAATAAATTCGTTCCCCATACGATGAACGTTTGACGGGCAATATCCTGCGGATTCCAGTGCCCGTCCCACGTCTTCCTCAGTGAGGAACTCCGGTACATGCTTAATAACAAATTCTAAGCATTTCTCACCGGCAGTCTTCCAAGTGTGGAAGCCTTTGAGATTCGCGTTTAGGACGTCGGTTGCCCCTCTGTGATCGGCGCCCGTGGCAGGCGAGATACGAATACCATCCCGGGTATTACGCGCGGTTAAAATAATTATTTTCTTCTCGCGGAAGACTTTAGATAGTTCTGGGTATGAGCTTTTATCATCCAGAACTATCGCCGGCGGTCGCGCTTTTGAATTCGCGAGAGTAGTCGCGGGAATAGTATGTTCTATCTCATCATCGACGTGGTTGAGATTCATAGCAGCAGGCTTGAATCTCACCTCGATGTGGCCTTCTCTGGCATTCCCCTTTAGAGCGGGGGCGGCGCCTTTGGGGGCAGAAGGCCTCTTTGCCTTTTGGCCAGATGGGCCGGCAGTGGGAGCCTCTGACGGCTGTCGATTCGCAACCGCTGATGGCCGTTGGGGATTGGCTGAAGGCCCTTTATTTATTTTTGAGTTGGATGACTCACCCCTTGATATCTTGCGTCTCTTATGCGAGACCAAGATGTAGCCATCCTGGTCCACCTGGACTCCGCTGGCGGACTGAGATGGGTTGATCTCTGGGACGTCGGCCTCCACGGACATCTCAGACTCTACATCCTCCAGGTGTTGGCCGGAGGCGGATCCTGAATTTGGACCATGGGTGGCGCCGGGGGCGGCAGAATTTCCGGGGGCGGCAGAATTACCGGGGGCGGCAGAATTTTCGGGGGCGGCGCCGTCAGCGGCGACATCTCCGGGGGCGGCTCCGGGGGCGGCAGAATTTTTGGGGGTGGCGGGTTCCCCGGGGGCGGTAGCAGGGGCGGTAATAGCCGCAGCACCTGAAACAGGAGAAATGATTGACTTAATTGTCTTACCCCTCCTGCGACGTCTCCTTCTCTTGGAGGCGTCGGAGCCGCTTCCTGGATCATCGTCGGAAGCGGATACAACCATGTCCTCATCCTCGGATGTGGAAACGGTTTCCTTAGCGTGGGATTTGCTGCTGGCTATGGCGGCAGCAGCGTATTTGTTAATGGTGATGGCCTGTGACGCTATTGTGGCGGCCATCTGGTTGATAGTGTTCTGGAGGGACTCTAGTTTTCCAGACATCGCGGCTAGCATCTGCTGGTTCTCCAACAGCTGCGATTCCAGGAGCTTGTATGCCCTGGATGTAGAGATTGCGCGGTCGTGGGATCTATCTCTCTCGTAGGATTGAGACCGATCGTTCTTGCGATAGCGGTCCCTGGAGTGTTCGGACTCCTCCAGGATGTTCATTTCTTTACCACCCCCCGCCATTGCAGAGGGTTGGAAGGTACTGGCGATCTGAAACAGAAATGTTTTCGAATGGCAAGATTGCTCTTAACAAACGAAAAATAAAATATAATTATTGCAATAATAATTGCAGTTTTGTAGAAATCGTTGTGGCTGGCTGGTAGCTGGCGTAACGGATCTAGATGCGTCTCTGTCGGCTGCGGGCAGTCGACTCCAATTTCAATTTACGTGACTGTACATGAAGAATCGCAATATGTAAGTATAAATTATTATTGTGCACGGACCGCCGTCGAAACACCTTAACAACAACTTTTCCTGCATTTCGATACTTTTTGAAGGATTTTCTTATTATTCTGGTGCTGAATATCGTTCGACTCACAAAACACATTTTGGGGGCCCTTCCGCATTGCGTACCGGTAATTCCGCAACTGCTTTTTGGCTTCCTTCTGCTTGATCAATCATCCCTGTCAAAACAACCCACTAATATTTTGTGGTTTTAGCAAATATTTCATGAAAACATAAATAAAATTTATTTAATAGCTGATTTGCTTGAATTCAACTGTTTTGATACGATTAACAATAATCGGTTTTGTTCGTATTACTTAAATTTGCTTCGGTTGGTTCCGGCTTTAATCGGTTAACTTTTATTCTTTATCTAATATTATCCAATTTCAGTTTTTCGTGGTTGAAGATGGAGAAGGTATTGTACAATTAGATAACTTGTGTTATCCAGTAGAAAAACGCATGCAATTTATAATCCCTAACGGTAAATTTAAGAATAATTTAAAAATATATATATATATATATATATATATATATATAATTAAATTTTATTTTTTAGGTTGTGTGTATCAAATTAAAAATAATGCAGCGATTTCTTTAAAATTGCATTATATGTCAATAAAGACAAATATGAAAATATGTATATAATTAAGTTTTAACTATTGCAGAATGTTTGTCTTTAAATATATCATATTGCTTGAAGGATAAAAAGTAAAACAATTGTTTATTTATTTATAAAGGCTGCAGAGACCGTTTTATTTGTAAATTTTTGTTTAATCTATTTTTGTTTCTAAATTTTAATTATTAACAGGGCTCAATGCCATTTCAAAAATGCTTTTATAATGTTAAATGGATTACATTACAGCCACTATATTTTTGTATGTATGTGTAAAAATAAAAATTTTGTAATATATGATTTGTAATATATGAAAATTAGAAATAAGAAAAGTTTTTATTAAAATTCTTTTGTTGATATTTTGTATTGTAAGTGAACCTAGAGCAGTTTCCAATGTCTCATGTAAGTACTAAACGCGTTTTGATTGTGACAATTGGAGCCCAACGGGACGCCTAAGTTTGTAGAAACAGATTTGTCTGGCTGTCCAGTGAGGGACGACTAAGTTGAGGTGTCGCAAGCAATATGATTGTGCTCGTGGCGGGGAGTGCAATGAAAGTTCGGAACTATGCAAGGTTGCGATGATGCCAACCGAAAATAGCAGTGTCTAGTCTTCGTCTTATACTTTATTAAATTGCGCACCTTTTCAGACTAGTTTCAGCTCTTTAGAGTGAAATTTGACAAGAAAAAGTTAAAAGTGCTTTTTGCTGACGGTTTTTCTTAAATTTGTAAAGAGAAAGTTAACTTGGTTTTTTGCATTTTACCCAAAAGCTGTATAGGTGAATCTACATTAAATTGCGCAACTTTTGAGACTAGTTTTAGCTCTCTAGAATGGAATTTATATGTTTGAGAAGAAAAAGTTTATTAAAGGTAGGCGACATTTGCATTTTACTCAAAAACTTATTACTGAGCGTATTAAAGACAAGCTAAGCACGTGAATCTACATTAAATTGCGCATCTTTTAAGACCTAACCTAACCTAACCTAACCTTTTTTTTTTTTTTTTTTTTTTTTGGTGAGGGAAACGCTACTGCTCCCTGGGCGCTTGGTTCAACGCGCCCAGGAGTGTGGGACTTTCACCCACTAAAAAACCTCAATTCTTCTCAACGAGTAAGCGGAATACCCCGATAAGGGTTTGCGTCACCTACCCGTCTGGTCTCAATTAATTTAATTTGCCTGTTGTGCGGCTTTCTGCCTGGCCAGTTCTTCTCGCTCCTTTGTGCTCATTGTGTCTCTCACAAATGAGTGTACCTGCTTCCAGTTGTGCTTGTTTTCAAGTAGGACGTTCATTAGGCTGTCGATCGTCAGTGCCTTTCCTACAGCTACCTCTGCTTTATGTCTTCCGACGTGCCATCGCGTGCAATGGAGGATGGTGTGCTCCGGGGAATCGGTTTCGCCGCAGTAGTGACAATCGTCGCTCTGGGTCTTTCCAATCTTCTTGGTGTTGGTGCCAAAGCTCCCGTGGCCTGTCAGGAATTGTGTCAGGAAGTAGTCGGTGTTTCTGTGCTGGCATCTCACCCATCTTTCTATTGAGGGGATCAGCTTCTTTGTCCATTGTGCCGTGTCGTGGGTGTCGTCCCATCTACGCTGCCACTGCTCTACGATGTTATACGTGGCTTCGCGCCCTTCCTTTCTGGCTTGGTGCTTCTCTGCCAGCTCCTCCACTTTCAGGTCGATCGGCGGGATCGCTGCAATGACGCAGGCACCCTTGCCACTTGTCGTTCGATAAGCGCTGATGACTCTCAGTACGACTTTTCTTTGTGTGGCTAAAAGCGCTGTCAGGTGCCTGTTTACGCCGAGAGCCCGCTTCCAGACCGGCGCCGCGTAGGTCAGTATGGATTGGATCACGGAGTGGTAAATCGCCCTTCTTTTGGCGCTTTGCCCGCTTACGTTTGGCATTATCTTCATTAGAGCAGTCATGGTCTTCTCTGCTTTGCCGATGGTGTTTTGGACGTGCGGGCCAAAGATCCAGTTCGAGTCCAACCATACTCCCAAGTACTTGACTGATTTTTTCGGGGTGATGGTTTCTCCTCTTAAGACAAAGGCGACTTCGGTCTTCTTCCTCGTTCCTTTCACGACCAGTGCCTCGGTTTTTTCGGGAGCCAGTTCCAGGCCGATTCCCGTCATCCATTTGTCTACCGCCTTTAGGGCTTTGTTCGCAGCCTTCTGCATCTCCTGCATGCTGTTAGCTCTGATCACCACCGCTAGGTCGTCGGCGTAGGCGACCGTTCTGCATTCTCTTGGGAGTTGTAGTCTCAGCACGGGGTCGTAGACGACGTTCCACAGAGTAGGTCCTAGGACGGAGCCCTGCGGAACCCCCTGTGTTAGGTTCTTCTCCTTCCCGGGGGCGATTAGGATGGTTCGTTCCCCCAGGTAGCTTGCTATAAGGTCTAGGAGATACCGGCTCGTTCCTATCTCTGTCAGCCTTCTTTTAATTTGCTCCCAGCTGGCGGTGTTGAATGCGTTTCTTACGTCCAGCAGGATGATTGCGGTCCACGCGCTTGTGCTGTCCTCGCAAAGCTCTCTTGTTTTCATGATGGCGTCGACTGTTGAACGGCCCTTTCTGAAACCGTATTGGGTGCTGGATATGGCTTCTTTTTCTTCCAGTTCCTCCTCAAGCCTCTTCTTTATCAGGTGTTCGTACAACTTGCCGGGTACGCTTAGCAGACTGATAGCCCTAAATTTGTCTTCTCCTTTAGGGATCAGCGCTATCTTTGCTTTTTTCCAAGGTTTTGGAAAGATTCTTTCATCCAGGTGCTTGTTGTACGCTTCCAGCAGCACGTCGGGAATGACTTCGTGCGCGAGCTTGATGATTTGGCAGTGGATTCCGTCGGGTCCCGAGGCTTTTTTAGGCTTCAGTTTTCTAATAGCCTCATTCAGCTCGTCGGCGGTAAAAGGAGTCGGGTCTTCTGCGACTCCGGTTGTCAGCGGAACTGCTTCCTCAATAACATCCGGGAATAGCTCCTCAATAATCTCCTTTCTCCTGCTGTCCTCTAGAGTTATATGGTTCGGCTTTATAGCCAGCCTTTTCACCAGTATCTGGTAGCCCTGTCCAAAAGCATCGCTCTCAAGGTCGTCGACCAGGTTTCTCCATTTTTCTATCTTGCTCCTGCGGATAGCTGTTTGGTACTCTTTTCTGGCGGTTTTGAGCTGTGCTTCGAGTTCTTTGACCCTATCCGGTTCTCCTTTTGCCCTAGATCTTGTCAGAAGCCTTCGTATTTCGGTACATTTCTTTCTTTTTGCGTCAATAGTATCGCTCCACCAGTAGGGCAAGTTGTTTGATTGGCCGCGGATCTTGTAGCTGGCCCAGTCCTGAACTTCTTTAAGTTTCTGAAAAAAGTTCTGGTTGTACCGGAGGCCTCTAAGTTCGTTCCTCGCTTTTTCTGCGTTCATTGCCCATTCCCATTCTGATCTTTGATCCTGGTTGTTGTAACGATTGCCAACCTCAAAAGAGAGATATCGGTGCAGGCTTAGGGATTCCTCGTCCTCTTCCACCTTCCATTTCCTTACCGAGATGTTGTTTGTGGCAATCGTTAGGTCAATGAACGATACGCTTTCCTTCCTTGCAAAGGTTGGCGTGAGTCCGTCATTTATTAGAATTAGGTTTAAGGCCGCCATCCAACGTGTGAGGTACTCGCCCCTTTTGTCCTCCTTTGCTGAGCCCCACGCTGGTGATTTCGAATTGAAATCGCCCGCCAGGATTACTCCCTTCTTTCTGGTCCTGATGGCCTCCATGATGTTGTCCACTCTAGACATATAGGCGGGCAGTGTTATGTTAGGCGAGACGTATGCGTTTATGACTTCATAGTCTGTCAGGCTAATAATTTGGAAGCCATTTTCTGGTTGGTGGCTAATTATTTTGGCTCTTTTTTTGTTCATTATCTGAACCGCCACGTCCGCTCCGTTGTCCGTCAGCAGATCCTGTTTTTTAGCTATGGTCTTATTGGGTTCCTGGAACAAGATGACGTCTGCTCCCATTTGTCTTGCCTGGGCTGCTGCTACGTCGTGGGCAGCCCTTCCGGTCCCGACGTTTATTTGTAGGTACTTAATCATTTTGGTCCGACTGCTCCCGCCTACAGCGGTCTAGGAGTTTTCTGAAGTTTGGACACGCTGTCGAGTCTGGCCTATGCTCCTTGCTGCAGAGCCTGCAATAAGCTGCGCTTTTGCAGTCTTTTGCCTGGTGCCCGGTTTTGCAGCAGTTCAGGCAGCCCTGTACTTCTGCTTTCTTGTCGGGGCAGTACGCCCGTGTGTGCCCGACTCCTAGGCAGTTGGTGCATCGAGGGATGCGGAACCTCTCCCTAATGGTGCATTTGAGCCATCCTATTTTCACCTTCTCTCCTTTTGTCAGCAGGCTGGCAGGTTTCTCGCCAATGACCAATGTCGCGTTTTGGTTTCCGCTCTTGGTCGGTCTTAAGTTCTTTAGCTCAAGAGGCTCTTCTTTCATCCCTAGATCTGAAAGCTTGTTCCTTATCGCGTTTTCTATTTGTTCTTGGGTAGCATCTCCGTCGATGTTTGAGACGTGCAGCGTCTTACTCTCTCCAGAGTTCCCGCTGCCGCTCCGGACTTGCTGTTTTCCTAGTTCCTTTTGGAGGACGTTTTTCAGTCCCTCCGATCTTCCCTTTTCGGTCACTATGAGCAGATCCCCATTCTTTGTCTGCCTCATAGACTTGACGCCTTCCCCTTCCTGGAGTGGATTCGCCTTTCCTTTTACCTTTTTCACCAGGTCGGCGTAGGTGCAGCCCGCCGCTTTGACGATGATTGCCTCAGTCGTCCTCGGTCTATTGTCCTTGTTTTTCTGCGGATCTCTTCTCCTTCCTTTCTGAGTTTTCCACTCTTGGTTAGGGTCGTCCTTTGTAGTTTTACCCTCTCCTTTAGCCTCAGACTTCTTACTGCTTTTGTCCTCCTTTGGTTTTGGGGAGGCTATCTGGACCGTAATGCCCTCTCCGCCCATTATATATTCCATCAGTTTTCGGACCGTAGCAGTGTTTTTTCCGGGTAGCTCTGCCACGATGTGGTTTCGCCGGTCCGCTTTCATCCTATCTTTTACCGCCGTTAGCCCTTTGTACGCCTGCTGGAGTTGCGTGTTGTCGCTTTCCTCGAGGTCGATCATCAGGTAATAGCTATATCTTTCTTTTGTTTCCCATTCTAGCTCGCTTGTTGGGGTTTGCGTTGTGTATTTAATGTAGGCCATCTCTCCTGGAGTTACCCTTTGAGTCTTTACCTCCTCGATTTGCATGCTGCCGTTTCGTTCCGGTTTCCAGTAGATGAGCTTACATTCCTTATCTACTACCCTTACGGTGTCTTGGTTTTTCTGGAGTTCCCCCATTGTCCCTTCTACTTGTCTTGTGTTTGGAAAGTCTTCTTCTTCCCAGTCCAAAGCAAGTAGCTCCAGTGCATTTTCTAGGCATTTCTTCTCCGAGACTCTTTCCCTCATTGGGGTTTTCTTTGGTAGAGGGCTTCGCTTCTTGGTCTTCCTCTCAGTCTCAAGAAGTTTTTTGAGGGCATCTACTTCTAGTTTTAGTTTCTCTGTCTCCTCCATCTGCTTATTTTCTTGGTCTTTCTTTCTATTAGCTAATTGGGCTTTCAGCTTTTTTATCTCTTTCCGCATTTCCTCCGTGCTCTCTCTCTGTTGTAGTTTGAGAGTCGCTAATTCCCCCTTTAGTTTTGAGGTCTCGTCCTCATCAGTTAGCTTCTGCTGGCTTTCCAAAGTTTTTTCCTTTTTATCAGGCTTTGCTTGTAGGTCATTCTTTAAAGCTTTTATGTTGGTAGCTAAGGTTCTGATATGACCCTTCACGTTGATGTTAACGTTCTTTCCTTTTGTGCTGTCGATGAAAGCCAAAGCCATGGCTGCTGTTTGTGCCAGTATTTTCAACGTTTTTTCCGCTTTTGGTGTTATTGGGTCATCTTTTGCGTATTTTCTACGGATCTCCTGCTTTGTCTCGTCTTCCTGCGAGATCCAGTCTGGCGAATCATCCGACTCTGAGCCTCCATCCTCGCTCGGTTCCTTTTGATTAGGCCCCCCAGAGGAAGACTCTTTGGAGTGGGGAGTTAGGTCCCGCTCTTCCTTCTCAGTATCATTCTCAGTAACATTCTCAGTATCATTCCCAGTATCATTCTCAGTATCATTTTTCGTTGCGTTGTCGTCGTGGGTTTGGGGCTTGGGAGATTCACCGGAGGGAGCCCCCCCGTCCGGTGATTTTTTTTCCGAGGCTGTTTTATTATTGTCGTCTTCCATTTTACCATTTCCATTTTTTTAAGGCTGCTGGAAGCCTATAGGGTGGTTACTCCTCCAGCGGCAGAGCCCTATCGGGTCACTACTTGCTTCGTGACCTACCGCTGGAGGGTTTAGTTCTTCCGGCTTTGGCTACCGGCGGCCGCGCACTCTTCTTGTTTCTTTAGTCGGCGTCGAGTTTCGCCCTAGAAAAAAAAGGGAGAGAAGAAGGGAAATAAAAGCTGTTTGGCTCCCTAGCTCTAGAGACCTAGTTGCATCGGTTGCCTGAGTGTGATCCAGGGTAGATCGAAGAGTTTGACCAAGAGAGGTCGACAGATCATAGCGGAGATTGAAGAGAAAGTATTTCGCCAGAGCCTCTTTAGTTTCCATGCAGCGGGCACCGCGTGCAGGCGAGGTTGACTGGAGTTGGACTTATCATCCTGCCAGCTCCTTGCCCACCAACCTAACCTAACCTAACCTAACCTAACCTAACCTAACCTAACCTAACCTAACCTAACCTTTTTTTTTTTTTTTGTTGGTGAGGGAAACGATACTGCTCCCTGGGCGCTTGGTTCAACGCGCCCAGGAGTGTGGGACTTTCACCCACCAAAAAACCTCAATTCTTCTCAACGAGTAAGCGGAATACCCCGATAAGGGTTTGAATCACCTACCCGTCTGGTCTCAATTAATTTAATTTGCCTGTTGTGCGGCTTTCTGCCTGGCCAGTTCTTCTCGTTCCTTTGTGCTCATTGTGTCTCTCACAAATGAGTGTACCTGCTTCCAGTTGTGCTTGTTTTCAAATAGGACGTTCATTAGGCTGTCGATCGTCAGTGCCTTTCCTACAGCTACCTCTGCTTTATGTCTTCCGACGTGCCATCGCATGCAATGGAGGATGGTGTGCTCCGGGGAATCGGTTTCGCCGCAGTAGTGACAATCGTCGCTCTGGGTCTTTCCAATCTTCTTGGTGTAGGTGCCAAAGCTCCCGTGGCCTGTCAGGAATTGTGTCAGGAAGTAGTCGGTGTTTCTGTGCTGGCATCTCACCCATCTTTCTATTGAGGGGATCAGCTTCTTTGTCCATTGTGCCGTGTCGTGGGTGTCGTCCCATCTACGCTGCCACTGCTCTACGATGTTATACGTGGCTTCGCGCCCTTCCTTTCTGGCTTGGTGCTTCTCTGCCAGCTCCTCCACTTTCAGGTCGATCGGCGGGATCGCTGCAATGACGCAGGCACCCTTGCCACTTGTCGTTCGATAAGCGCTGATGACTCTCAGTACGACTTTTCTTTGTGTGGCTAAAAGCGCTGTCAGGTGCCTGTTTACGCCGAGAGCCCGCTTCCAGACCGGCGCCGCGTAGGTCAGTATGGATTGGATCACGGAGTGGTAAATCGCCCTTCTTTTGGCGCTTTGCCCGCTTACGTTTGGCATTATCTTCATTAGAGCAGTCATGGTCTTCTCTGCTTTGCCGATGGTGTTTTGGACGTGCGGGCCAAAGATCCAGTTCGAGTCCAACCATACTCCCAAGTACTTGACTGATTTTTTCGGGGTGATGGTTTCTCCTCTTAAAACGAAGGCGACTTCGGACTTCTTCCTCGTTCCTTTCACGACCAGTGCCTCGGTTTTCTCGGGAGCCAGTTCCAGGCCGATTCCCGTCATCCATTTGTCTACCGCCTTTAGGGCTTTGTTCGCAGCCTTCTGCATCTCCTGCATGCTGTTCGCTCTGATCACCACCGCTAGGTCGTCTGCGTAGGCGACCGTTCTGCATTCTCTTGGGAGTTGTAGACTCAGCACGGGGTCGTAGACGACGTTCCACAGAGTAGGTCCTAGGACGGAGCCCTGCGGAACCCCCTGGGTTAGGTTCTTCTCCTTCCCGGGGGCGATTAGGATGGTTCGTTCCCCCAGGTAGCTTGCTATAAGGTCTAGGAGATACCGGCTCGTTCCTATTTCTGTCAGCCTTCTTTTAATTTGCTCCCAGCTGGCGGTGTTGAAAGCGTTTCTTACGTCCAGCAGGATGATTGCGGTCCACGCGCTTGTGCTGTCCTCGCAAAGCTCTCTTGCTTTCATGATGGCGTCGGCTGTTGAGCGGCCCTTTCTGAAACCGTATTGGGTGCTGGATATGGCTTCTTTTTCTTCCAGTTCCTCCTCAAGCCTCTTCTTTATCAGGTGTTCGTACAACTTGCCGGGTACGCTTAGCAGACTGATAGCCCTAAATTTGTCTTCTCCTTTAGGGATCAGCGCTATCTTTGCTTTTTTCCAAGGTTTTGGAAAGATTCTTTCGTCCAGGTGCTTGTTGTACGCTTCCAGCAGCACGTCTGGAATGACTTCGTGCGCGAGCTTGATGATTTGGCAGTGGATTCCGTCGGGTCCCGAGGCTTTTTTAGGCTTCAGTTTTCTAATAGCCTCATTCAGTTCGTCGGCGGTAAAAGGAGTCGGGTCTTCTGCGTCTCCGGTTGTCAGCGGAGCTGCTTGCTCAATAACATCCGGGAATAGCTCCTCAATAATCTCCTTCCTCCTGCTGTCCTCTAGAGTTATATGGTTCGGCTTTATAGCCAGCCTTTTCACCAGTATCTGGTAGCCCTGCGGATAGCTGTTTGGTACTCTTTTCTGGCGGTTTTGAGCTGTGCTTCGAGTTCTTTGACCCTATCCGGTTCTCCTTTCGCCCTAGATCTTGTCAGAAGCCTTCGTATTTCGGTACATTTCTTTCTTTTTGCGTCAATAGTATCGCTCCACCAGTAGGGCAAGTTGTTTGATTTGCCGCGGATCTTGTAGCTGGCCCAGTCCTGAACTTCTTTAAGTTTCTGGAAAAAGTTCTGGTTGTACCGGAGACCTCTAAGTTCGTTCCTCGCTTTTTCTGCGTTCATTGCCCTTTCCCATTCTGATCTTTGATCCTGGTTGTTGTAACGATTGCCAACCTCAAAAGAGAGATATCGGTGCAGGCTTAGGGATTCCTCGTCCTCTTCCACCTTCCATTTCCTTACCGAGATGTTGTTTGTGGCAATCGTTAGGTCAATGAACGATACGCTTTCCTTCCTTGCAAAGGTTGGCGTGAGTCCGTCATTTATTAGGATTAGGTTTAAGGCCGCCATCCAACGTGTGAGGTACTCGCCCCTTTTGTCCTCCTTTGCTGAGCCCCACGCTGGTGATTTCGAATTGAAATCGCCCGCCAGGATTACTCCCTTCTTTCTGGTCCTGATGGCCTCCATGATGTTGTCCACTCTAGACATATAGGCGGGCAGTGTTATGTTAGGCGAGACGTATGCGTTTATGACCTCATAGTCTGTCAGGCTAATAATTTGGAAGCCTTTTTCTGGTTGGTGGCTAATTATTTTGGCTCTTTTTTTGTTCATTATCTGAACCGCCACGTCCGCTCCGTTGTCCGTCAGCAGACCCTGTTTTTTAGCTATGGTCTTATTGGGTTCCTGGAACAAGATGACGTCTGCTCCCATTCGTCTTGCCTGGGCTGCTGCTACGTCGTGGGCAGCCCTTCCGGTCCCGACATTTATTTGTAGGTATTTAATCATTTTGGTCCGACTGCTCCCGCCTACAGCGGTCTAGGAGTTTTCTGAAGTTTGGACACGCTGTCGAGTCTGGCCTATGCTCCTTGCTGCAGTGCCTGCAATAAGCTGCGCTTTTGCAGTCTTTTGTCTGGTGCCCGGTTTTGCAGTAGTTCAGGCAGCCCTGTACTTCTGCTTTCTTGTCGGGGCAGTACGCCCGTGTGTGCCCGACTCCTAGGCAGTTGGTGCATCGAGGGATGCGGAACCTCTCCCTAATGGTGCATTTGAGCCATCCTATTTTCACCTTCTCTCCTTTCGTCAGCAGGCTGGCAGGTTTCTCGCCAATGACCAATGTCGCGTTCTGGTTTCCGCTCTTTGTCGGTCTTAAGTTCTTTAGCTCAAGAGGCTCTTCTTTCATCCCTAGATCTGAAAGCTTGTTCCTTATCGCGTTTTCTATTTGTTCTTGGGTGGCATCTCCGTCGATGTTTGAGACGTGCAGCGTCTTACTCTCTCCAGAGTTTCCGCTGCCGCTCCGGACTTGCTGTTTTCCCAGTTCTTTTTGGAGGACGTTTTTCAGTCCCTCCGATCTTCCCTTTTCGGTCACTATGAGCAGATCCCCATTCTTTGTCTGCCTCATAGACTTGACGCCTTCCCCTTCCTGGAGTGGATTCGCCTTTCTTTTTACCTTTTTTACCAGGTCGGCGTAGGTGCAGCCCGCCGCTTTGACGATGATTGCCTCAGTCGTCCTCGGTCTATTGTCCTTGTTTTTCTGCGGATCTCTTCTCCTTCCTTTCTGAGTTTTCCACTCCTGGTTAGGGTCGTCCTTTGTAGTTTTACCCTCTCCTTTAGCCTCAGACTTCTTACTGCTTTTGTCCTCCTTTGGTTTTGGGGAGGCTATCTGGACCGTAATGCCCTCTCCGCCCATTATATATTTCATCAGTTTTCGGACCGTAGCAGTGTTTTTTCCGGGTAGCTCTGCCACGATGTGGTTTCGCCGGTCCGCTTTCATCCTATCTTTTACCGCCGTTAGCCCTTTGTACGCCTGCTGGAGTTGCGTGTTGTCGCTTTCCTCGAGGTCGATCATCAGGTAATAGCTATATCTTTCTTTTGTTTCCCATTCAAGCTCGCTTGTTGGGGTTTGCGTTGTGTATTTAATGTAGGCCATCTCTCCTGGAGTTACCCTTTGAGTCTTTACCTCCTCGATTTGCATGCTGCCGTTTCGTTCCGGTTTCCAGTAGATGAGCTTACATTCCTTATCTACTACCCTTACGGTGTCTTGGTTTTTCTGGAGTTCCCCCATTGTCCCTTCTACTTGTCTTGTGTTTGGAAAGTCTTCTTCTTCCCAGTCCAAAGCAAGTAGCTCCAGTGCATTTTCTAGGCATTTCTTCTCCGAGACTCTTTCCCTCATTGGGGTTTTCTTTGGTAGAGGGCTTCGCTTCTTGGTCTTCCTCTCAGTCTCAAGAAGTTTTTTGAGGGCATCTACTTCTAGTTTTAGTTTCTCTGTCTCCTCCATCTGCATATTTTCTTGGTCTTTCTTTCTATTAGCTAATTGGGCTTTCAGCTTTTTTATCTCTTTCCGCATTTCTTCCGTGCTCTCTCTCTGTTGTAGTTTGAGAGTCGCTAATTCCCCCTTTAGCTTTGAGGTCTCGTCCTCATCAGTTAGCTTCTGCTGGCTTTCCAAAGTTTTTTCCTTTTTATCAGGCTTTGCTTGTAGGTCATTCTTTAAAGCTTTTATGTTGGTAGCTAAGGTTCTGATATGACCCTTCACGTTGATGTTAACGTTCTTTCCTTTTGTGCTGTCGATGAAAGCCAAAGCCATGACTGCTGTTTGAGCCAGTATTTTCAACGTTTTTTCCGCTTTCGGTGTTATTGGGTCATCTTTTGCGTATTTTCTACGGATCTCCTGCTTTGTCTCGTCTTCCTGCGAGATCCAGTCTGGCGAATCATCCGACTCTGAGCCTCCATCCTCGCTCGGTTCCTTTTGATTAGGCCCCCCAGAGGAAGACTCTTTGGAGTGGGGAGTTAGGTCCCGCTCTTCCTTCTCAGTATCATTCTCAGTAACATTCTCAGTATCATTCTCAGTATCATTTTTCGTTGCGTTGTCGTCGTGGATTTGGGGCTTGGGAGATTCACCGGAGGGAGCCCCCCCGTCCGGTGATTTTTTTTCCGAGAACCTAACCTAACCTAACCTAACCTAACCTAACCTAACCTTTTTTTTTTTTTTTTTTTTTGGTGAGGGAAACGCTACTGCTCCCTGGGCGCTTGGTTCAACGCGCCCAGGAGTGTGGGACTTTCACCCACTAAAAAACCTCAATTCTTCTCAACGAGTAAGCGGAATACCCCGATGAGGGTTTGCGTCACCTACCCGTCTGGTCTCAATTAATTTAATTTGCCTGTTGTGCGGCTTTCTGCCTGGCCAGTTCTTCTCGCTCCTTTGTGCTCATTGTGTCTCTCACAAATGAGTGTACCTGCTTCCAGTTGTGCTTGTTTTCAAGTAGGACGTTCATTAGGCTGTCGATCGTCAGTGCCTTTCCTACAGCTACCTCTGCTTTATGTCTTCCGACGTGCCATCGCGTGCAATGGAGGATGGTGTGCTCCGGGGAATCGGTTTCGCCGCAGTAGTGACAATCGTCGCTCTGGGTCTTTCCAATCTTCTTGGTGTAGGTGCCAAAGCTCCCGTGGCCTGTCAGGAATTGTGTCAGGAAGTAGTCGGTGTTTCTGTGCTGGCATCTCACCCATCTTTCTATTGAGGGGATCAGCTTCTTTGTCCATTGTGCCGTGTCGTGGGTGTCGTCCCATCTACGCTGCCACTGCTCTACGATGTTATACGTGGCTTCGCGCCCTTCCTTTCTGGCTTGGTGCTTCTCTGCCAGCTCCTCCACTTTCAGGTCGATCGGCGGGATCGCTGCAATGACGCAGGCACCCTTGCCACTTGTCGTTCGATAAGCGCTGATGACTCTCAGTACGACTTTTCTTTGTGTGGCTAAAAGCGCTGTCAGGTGCCTGTTTACGCCGAGAGCCCGCTTCCAGACCGGCGCCGCGTAGGTCAGTATGGATTGGATCACGGAGTGGTAAATCGCCCTTCTTTTGGCGCTTTGCCCGCTTACGTTTGGCATTATCTTCATTAGAGCAGTCATGGTCTTCTCTGCTTTGCCGATGGTGTTTTGGACGTGCGGGCCAAAGATCCAGTTCGAGTCCAACCATACTCCCAAGTACTTGACTGATTTTTTCGGGGTGATGGTTTCTCCTCTTAAGACGAAGGCGACTTCGGACTTCTTCCTCGTTCCTTTCACGACCAGTGCCTCGGTTTTCTCGGGAGCCAGTTCCAGGCCGATTCCCGTCATCCATTTGTCTACCGCCTTTAGGGCTTTGTTCGCAGCCTTCTGCATCTCCTGCATGCTGTTCGCTCTGATCACTACCGCTAGGTCGTCTGCGTAGGCGACCGTTCTGCATTCTCTTGGGAGTTGTAGACTCAGCACGGGGTCGTAGACGACGTTCCACAGAGTAGGTCCTAGGACGGAGCCCTGCGGAACCCCCTGGGTTAGGTTCTTCTCCTTCCCGGGGGCGATTAGGATGGTTCGTTCCCCCAGGTAGCTTGCTATAAGGTCTAGGAGATACCGGCTCGTTCCTATCTCTGTCAGCCTTCTTTTAATTTGCTCCCAGCTGGCGGTGTTGAAAGCGTTTCTTACGTCCAGCAGGATGATTGCGGTCCACGCGCTTGTGCTGTCCTCGCAAAGCTCTCTTGCTTTCATGATGGCGTCGACTGTTGAGCGGCCCTTTCTGAAACCGTATTGGGTGCTGGATATGGCTTCTTTTTCTTCCAGTTCCTCCTCAAGCCTCTTCTTTATCAGGTGTTCGTACAACTTGCCGGGTACGCTTAGCAGACTGATAGCCCTAAATTTGTCTTCTCCTTTAGGGATCAGCGCTATCTTTGCTTTTTTCCAAGGTTTTGGAAAGATTCTTTCGTCCAGGTGCTTGTTGTACGCTTCCAGCAGCACGTCTGGAACGACTTCGTGCGCGAGCTTGATGATTTGGCAGTGGATTCCGTCGGGTCCCGAGGCTTTTTTAGGCTTCAGTTTTCTAATAGCCTCATTCAGTTCGTCGGCGGTAAAAGGAGTCGGGTCTTCTGCGTCTCCGGTTGTCAGCGGAGCTGCTTGCTCAATAACATCCGGGAATAGCTCCTCAATAATCTCCTTCCTCCTGCTGTCCTCTAGAGTTATATGGTTCGGCTTTATAGCCAGCCTTTTCACCAGTATCTGGTAGCCCTGTCCAAAAGCATCGCTCTATAGGTCGTCGACCAGGTTTCTCCATTTTTCTATCTTGCTCCTGCGGATAGCTGTTTGGTACTCTTTTCTGGCGGTTTTGAGCTGTGCTTCGAGTTCTTTGACCCTATCCGGTTCTCCTCTCGCCCTAGATCTTGTCAGAAGCCTTCGTATTTCGGTACATTTCTTTCTTTTTGCGTCAATAGTATCGCTCCATCAGTAGGGCAAGTTGTTTGATTTGCCGCGGATCTTGTAGCTGGCCCAGTCCTGAACTTCTTTAAGTTTCTGGAAAAAGTTCTGGTTGTACCGGAGGCCTCTAAGTTCGTTCCTCGCTTTTTCTGCGTTCATTGCCCATTCCCATTCTGATCTTTGATCCTGGTTGTTGTAACGATTGCCAACCTCAAAAGAGAGATATCGGTGCAGGCTTAGGGATTCCTCGTCCTCTTCCACCTTCCATTTCCTTACCGAGATGTTGTTTGTGGCAATCGTTAGGTCAATGAACGATACGCTTTCCTTCCTTGCAAAGGTTGGCGTGAGTCCGTCATTTATTAGGATTAGGTTTAAGGCCGCCATCCAACGTGTGAGGTACTCGCCCCTTTTGTCTTCCTTTGCTGAGCCCCACGCTGGTGATTTCGAATTGAAATCGCCCGCCAGGATTACTCCCTTCTTTCTGGTCCTGATGGCCTCCATGATGTTGTCCACTCTAGACATATAGGCGGGCAGTGTTATGTTAGGCGAGACGTATGCGTTTATGACCTCATAGTCTGTCAGGCTAATAATTTGGAAGCCATTTTCTGGTTGGTGGCTAATTATTTTGGCTCTTTTTTTGTTCATTATCTGAACCGCCACGTCCGCTCCGTTGTCCGTCAGCAAACCCTGTTTTTTAGCTATGGTCTTATTGGGTTCCTGGAACAAGATGACGTCTGCTCCCATTCGTCTTGCCTGGGCTGCTGCTACGTCGTGGGCAGCCCTTCCGGTCCCGACGTTTATTTGTAGGTATTTAATCATTTTGGTCCGACTGCTCCCGCCTACAGCGGTCTAGGAGTTTTCTGAAGTTTGGACACGCTGTCGAGTCTGGCCTATGCTCCTTGCTGCAGTGCCTGCAATAAGCTGCGCTTTTGCAGTCTTTTGCCTGGTGCCCGGTTTTGCAGCAGTTCAGGCAGCCCTGTACTTCTGCTTTCTTGTCGGGGCAGTACGCCCGTGTGTGCCCGACTCCTAGGCAGTTGGTGCATCGAGGGATGCGGAACCTCTCCCTAATGGTGCATTTGAGCCATCCTATTTTCACCTTCTCTCCTTTTGTCAGCAGGCTGGCAGGTTTCTCGCCAATGACCAATGTCGCGTTCTGGTTTCCGCTCTTTGTCGGTCTTAAGTTCTTTAGCTCAAGAGGCTCTTCTTTCATCCCTAGATCTGAAAGCTTGTTCCTTATCGCGTTTTCTATTTGTTCTTGGGTGGCATCTCCGTCGATGTTTGAGACGTGCAGCGTCTTACTCTCTCCAGAGTTCCCGCTGCCGCTCCGGACTTGCTGTTTTCCCAGTTCTTTTTGGAGGACGTTTTTCAGTCCCTCCGATCTTCCCTTTTCGGTCACTATGAGCAGATTCCCATTCTTTGTCTGCCTCATAGACTTGACGCCTTCCCCTTCCTGGAGTGGATTCGCCTTTCCTTTTACCTTTTTCACCAGGTCGGCGTAGGTGCAGCCCGCCGCTTTGACGATAATTGCCTCAGTCGTCCTCGGTCTATTGTCCTTGTTTTTCTGCGGATCTCTTCTCCTTCCTTTCTGAGTTTTCCACTCCTGGTTAGGGTCGTCCTTTGTAGTTTTACCCTCTCCTTTAGCCTCAGACTTCTTACTGCTTTTGTCCTCCTTTGGTTTTGGGGAGGCTATCTGGACCGTAATGCCCTCTCCGCCCATTATATATTCCATCAGTTTTCGGACCGTGGCAGTGTTTTTTCCGGGTAGCTCTGCCACGATGTGGTTTCGCCGGTCCGCTTTCATCCTATCTTTTACCGCCGTTAGCCCTTTGTACGCCTGCTGGAGTTGCGTGTTGTCGCTTTCCTCGAGGTCGATCATCAGGTAATAGCTATATCTTTCTTTTGTTTCCCATTCGAGCTCGCTTGTTGGGGTTTGCGTTGTGTATTTAATGTAGGCCATCTCTCCTGGAGTTACCCTTTGAGTCTTTACCTCCTCGATTTGCATGCTGCCGTTTCGTTCCGGTTTCCAGTAGATGAGCTTACATTCCTTATCTACTACCCTTACGGTGTCTTGGTTTTTCTGGAGTTCCCCCATTGTCCCTTCTACTTGTCTTGTGTTTGGAAAGTCTTCTTCTTCCCAGTCCAAAGCAAGTAGCTCCAGTGCATTTTCTAGGCATTTCTTCTCCGAGACTCTTTCCCTCATTGGGGTTTTCTTTGGTAGAGGGCTTTGCTTCTTGGTCTTCCTCTCAGTCTCAAGAAGTTTTTTGAGGGCATCTACTTCTAGTTTTAGTTTCTCTGTCTCCTCCATCTGCATATTTTCTTGGTCTTTCTTTCTATTAGCTAATTGGGCTTTCAGCTTTTTTATCTCTTTCCGCATTTCCTCCGTGCTCTCTCTCTGTTGTAGTTTGAGAGTCGCTAATTCCCCCTTTAGCTTTGAGGTCTCGTCCTCATCAGTTAGCTTCTGCTGGCTTTCCAAAGTTTTTTCCTTTTTATCAGGCTTTGCTTGTAGGTCATTCTTTAAAGCTTTTATGTTGGTAGCTAAGGTTCTGATATGACCCTTCACGTTGATGTTGACGTTCTTTCCTTTTGTGCTGTCGATGAAAGCCAGAGCCATGGCTGCTGTTTGTGCCAGTATTTTCAACGTTTTTTCCGCTTTCGGTGTTATTGGGTCATCTTTTGCGTATTTTCTACGGGTCTCCTGCTTTGTCTCGTCTTCCTGCGAAATCCAGTCTGGCGAATGATCCGGCTCTGAGCCTCCATCCTCGCTCGGTTCCGTTTGATTAGGCCCCCCAGAGGAGGACTCTTTTGTGTGGGAAGTTAGGTCCCGCTCTTCCTTCTCAGTATCATTCTCCGTATCATTCTCAGTATCATTCTCGGTATCATTTTTCGTTGCGTTGTCGTCGTGGATTTGGGGCTTGGGAGATTCACCGGAGGGAGCCCCCCCGTCCGGTGATTTTTTTTCCGAGGCTGTTTTATTATTGTCGTCTTCCATTTTACCGTTTCCATTTTTTTAAGGCTGCTGGAAGCCTATAGGGTGGTTACTCCTCCAGCGGCAGAGCCCTATCGGGTCACTACTTGCTTCGTGACCTACCGCTGGAGGGTTTAGTTCTTCCGGCTTTGGCTACCGGCGGCCGCGCACTCTTCTTGTTTCTTTAGTCGGCGTCGAGTTTCGCCCTAGAAAAAAAAAAAGAGAGAGAAGAAGGGAAATAAAAGCTGTTTGGCTCCCTAGCTCTAGTGACCTAGTTGCATCGGTTGCCTGAGTGTGATCCAGGGTAGATCGAAGAGTTTGACCAAGAGAGGTCGACAGATCATAGCGGAGATTGAAGAGAAAGTATTTCGCCAGAGCCTCTTTAGTTTCCATGCAGCGGGCACCGCGTGCAGGCGAGGTTGACTGGAGTTGGACTTATCATCCTGCCAGCTCCTTGCCCACCAACCTAACCTAACCTAACCTAACCTAACCTAACCTAACCTAACCTAACCTAACCTAACCTAACCTAACCTAACCTAACCTAACCTAACCTAACCTAACCTAACCTAACCTAACCTTTTTTTTTTTTTTTTTTTTTTTCCAGTGCTGCACGGTAGTGCCGGGTTCCTACCGGCTAAAACCCTCCTCCCATTGGGATATATCTGTTTTTACTCCACCCCGGGATTGCATTAAAGCATTACTTCGGAGTGGAGAATCCCGGACGGCAGTTAATCTTTTCTGCCGCCCTCTCTTTTTTCAAAAACAATGTTTTTACAAAACAAACAAATCAAAAAATTTACAGACACATTTTTTACAAAAAGTTATAACATTTCCATTCATACTTTTACACAATAATAAAAAAAAAAAAAAAAAAAAAACAGCTACGGGCCCACCCCAGGCAAAACCCCCACCCCCCATTCTTCTACCGGAGCAAGCTCCTTCTCCTCCTCCTCTTTTTTCCGGAGAATAATCCCTATCATGGTGGACACATTATCCCAGCCGGCCTGAGACGCCATCATTGTTTCCACCATGTTGTCAGGGTTCACGCTTGCTCCGCCCATTTTCACAATCATTTTCTCCCTCACTTCCGTCCAACGTTCGCAACGGAACACGGTGTGCTCAACCGTGTCTCGCTGCCCGCAATACAAACATTCGTCGCTCTTGCACACTTTCACCCACTGCAGGTACGCCCGGAAACAACCGTGTCCCGTTAATACCTGCGTGAGGTAATAGTTTACCTCGCCGTAACCTCTGCCAACCCACCGCTTCACGTTTACGATGAGCCGCCTTGACCACCCGAGTTCACTACCACCTCCACTCGACTCACACTCTTCCCATCTTCGCTGCCATTCTCTCCACACCCATTCATCCCCTTCGCTCCTCGAGAGACGCCCATCCCACACTTCCGTCTTCATACGGATTAGAAGGTCTTGTACCCGCAACCACCAGAAGAACTGCAGTCGACGCCGTCCTGTAGGCGCTGCAAATCCTCTGGCAGCACCTCCTCTGAGTTCGCAAGACCCACTCCGTTTGCCTCTCGTTGCTGCGCAAGGTGTCCCCCCATATTTCTGCACCGTACAGTACTATGGAGGAAACAACCGAACACAGCAGGCGCCTGTAGGAAGCCCTTGCTCCCCCTAGATTTGGCATTAGACCCGCCAACGACCGGGCCGCCTTCTCTCCTCTCATACACACCTCCCGCACCTGCCCGCCCCATGCCATGTTGCTGGACAGTACAACCCCAAGGTAGTTTAGCTTCTTCTTAGACCTGACGGTGGTCCCCGTGACATTTATTTGAACTTGTGGTACCCTCCTTGAGCACGAAAGTACCACAAGCTCTGTCTTTTCTGGCGCCAGTTTCAGCCCTAGCTCGCTCATCTTCGACTCTATTATCTTAACGGCGTAGTTACCAGCCTCTTCTACTTCGAGTCTAGAGCGCTTCGTTATTACTACCGCCAGATCGTCCGCGTAAGCTACTACCTTTACCCCCTTCGGCATCTCCAGGCTCACCACGCTGTCATACAGAACGTTCCACAGCGTGGGTCCAAGAACCGACCCCTGTGGCACACCCCCCGACAGTTTAACCTCTTCCCTCTGCTCTCCCTTGCCCAGCAACAAAATCCTACCCCACAGGTAACTGCTAATTAGATTTAGCAGGTAGCCTGGTACCCCCCTGTTTTCCAGCGCCCCCAAAATCCTGCCCCAATTGGCAGTGTTGAAGGCGTTCATCACGTCCAAGGTGATTAACACGCACGCTTTTCTGTGCGTGTAGCTAAAACGTTTTGCAGCTACTACCGCTGCCTTCACCTCCGCGAGCGCGTTCAGGGTTGATAGACCCTTCCTAAAATCGTACTGACGCTCGCAGAGGGCCGCGTCACCTTGAAGCACCTCCAAAAGCCTTCCCACCACCAGATGTTCGAGGATTTTCCCACCCACGTCCAGGAGACATATTGGACGATATGCCCTAGCCCCCGTACTACCTTTCCCCTTATCCAGCAGGACCAGGTTAGCCCTCTTCCACACTTCCGGAAAACTTCCTTCAACCAGGCACCGATTGTAAACTTTCAGCCAGGTTTCAGGGCACCGTCCGATTAGGGCTTTGACAAGTTCCGTAGGGAATTCGTCAGGCCCCGGTGCTTTCCTCGGTCTGATCTTTGCCGTGGCCTCCAGAAGCTCTCCTTCCGTAAAGAGTCGGACGTCCCCAGCCTCAACTGGCCACCTCCTGAAAACCCTCCCCACTTGCGCTGGAAAAAGTTCCCCTACTACCGCTCTCTGAACCGCCGTATCCACCTTTGGCGGTTTCCTACCCACTTTCCCCATCACTATTTTAAAACCCCTGCCCCAGATGTCCCCATCAACTTCGTCGACCAGGAGCTTCCATTTTCCCCTCTTGGCCGACTTGATGAGCCCTCCCAACCTTTTCCTTAACCCTTTATACTCCCCGACTAAACCCACGTTACCCCTCCCCGAGGCGTTGGCCCTTGTCAGCGCTCTACGCGCCCTGTTGCAGAGCATCCTTGCCTCCGCAATCTCTTCATTCCACCAGTATTTTGGACGTCTTCCGATTTGACGCCCTTTTCTGGTGAAATGAAGATCGCAGAGATGCTTTATGTTCTTGCACAGCTGAGCCGCGTTTTCCCCTTCCCCCACTTCTCGCTCCCCAAAATCCCTACAAATTTTCTCCAGCCCTTCCGACGTCATTACCCACCCGCTTTGTTCCGCGTTCCTCACGCGCGACGGAGCCGTCTTGCCAACACCAAACCTGATGGGACGATGGTCGCTGAGGCATTCCTCTTCCATCACCTCCCACCCCGTCGCCAACCCCACTACCCTTGACCCGCAGAAGGTCACGTCGATATACGAGCGTGCCTCTCCCCTCCAGAACGTGGGCGCTGCCCCATCGTTCAGTGGAGTCAAGTCGTTACACGCGGCCCATTCCGCTAGCAAACGACCCCTCCCGTCCTCTACGTTCCCTCCCCAAGTAGGGCACTTGGCATTAAAGTCCTCCCCTATAAAAGCATCCCTGATCCCCACCCCCAGTTGAGACCTTACGCATCCCAATATGTCCTCCAGATCTTGCAAAGCCTTATTAGGCGAGGCATAACAAGACACGTAAAATCTCCCACCCACTTGAATCCATACAAACCCTTCCCCCCTCCCGCGTTTTCCGATTCCCAACCCGCTGTTCAGCACCACCAGTGCTGCGTCCTCCCGATCGTCCATGAACCAGGCACTTCCTGTTGCCGTGCGTACGTTGGGCTCGGAGATCAACGCGATGTCCGCTCCAATCTCCGCGCACAACTGCATCGCAAGGTCGCTAGATGCAACCGACCTGTTCAAGTTCACTTGGACGACGGTCAGCATTCTTTAACCGGCGGTGCCGCCTTACCCACCCCCTTTTTTATAAGTACTAATTCCTTGTACTTTGGACAGGCCATGGATGAAGTCCTGTGACCTGCCACGTTGCAAGTTCTGCATCTTGCTTCCTGAATGCAGTCTTTCACCAAGTGCCCCACTTCTCCGCACTTGTGACACCGCCTACCCACTTTCGCGGCGCCGCATCCTGCTGCCATATGTCCGAGTTCCTGACAGTTGTAGCAGCGGTCTATGTTAGTAAAAGCCTCTACCCTGCACCGTGCCCACCCTATACTTATTTTACCTAAATCCAGAATGTGCGCCCGGGGACCCCTGTCTAACGTGACCACGGCGTAGAGCTCTTGCCTTCTCATTTTGCTGCTCTGCGGCCTAAGGCTGTTGACCTCGCAGCCTCTCCCTTCCGGCGCCCCCACGATTTGGTCAATAGCGTCCCGCACCTCAACCGACGTCATCGCCCCATCTATCCCCCACACCAGCACCCTTTCCCTTCTGCTAAGTGCCTTCACCGTCAGCTCCGCGTTTTGGCCTTTGTTTAACGCCTCCCTAAAGGCACTAATTGATTTTTCTCCCCCACCCTGCAATTTTAACTTAATTGCTCCCGAAGCCATCTCCCTGGCCTCAAGGACCTTAACTCCGGCAGACTCTCCCACCCTCATTTTTAAGGCTTTAAACCGCTCCACATAGTTGTTTCCCAGACCCTTTCCCTCTACCTGGAGGTCCGTCGTCTTTTGGCTTTTGCCCCTCTTGACGACTTTGCTCCAGGTGTCCCCTACCTCCACCTGCGCCAACCCTTCCGCCCCCTTAGGACGGGGGGTGTGGATAGTCATATTTAACTTTGAGCCCTCCGAGACCCACTCCATAATTTTTCGGACGCGCTCCGTCTCTCTGCCCGACGCCAATACCACCGAGAGGTTTGTTATTTCCCTTTCCCGCACCGCCGCCAACGCCTTTGCCGTCATGGACAGAAACTCTTCCCCCCCTACGTCCTGACCTTCCGCAGCCCCCAACAGAAACGTGTAGTTCCTGTCCATTGTCAGCTGCACCCCTTCCAAAAATGCGCTTGCCTCCTGCGCCACGCATGCCCAGTTTCCCTTGCCCAATTTACCACTTGTAATTATGCCTTTTATAGCTTCCCCCTTTTCTCCGTACAGTTTCGTGATGGGGTTTTCGTCTCCCACGTCGACAATAACTAGAGCATTGTCTCCTTTTTTTGGGACCCCTACTATTACTCTTGTCCGTCTATAGGCCTTTTTAGGGCACGCCTCCCGCATATACTTTTGAAAACCCTCCCCTGGCTTCCCTCCCTCCTTACCCATTTCCTCCCAAATTGCAGCCACTAGTGCAACCTCCTCTGCATCCTTCTGCAGCTTTCTTTCATCCTCCACATTCATACCTTTCACGCCTTTTACACATATGCCTATGCACCCACACCCTTCACATACCCTTATTTCCCGTAGCTGGTCCATGCGTACCTCCGTCCTTTCATCCATCCCGTTTTCACACTTCTTTCTCGCAGCTTCTTCAAGAGCCGCAACTCTGTCTTTTAGCTCCTGTTCTTCTTTTTTGTTAACTTCGGCTTCTTTGATAGCATTTGCCGTCATGCTGTCTATTTTTTTTAAAAGTTCTGCATTAGCAGATCGTAGCTTTTCGGTTTCAGCTTTTATAAGCCTTAATTCTTCTTCCTGGTTGTTTCCGACTATCTTTTTTTGTTGCGACTTAACCACCATTGGAAAAATTAGGGCTACCTCGTCGATGGCCTTTTTTAAATCCACCCTGGTGTTTTGAGCAACTTCTTTTTGCAACTTTTTTATGCATTTCGCCAGCGTTGTCATATTTACCTCTACATTGTAAGGCAATGTTCCAACGCTGTTACGCCTTTTCTCGGCAGGTTTGCCTTGAGGGTCGTCCTCCCTTAGTCTTTTTTTCTCATCAATCACCTTTTTCCTTTCCTTTTCCTTAAGTTCCTGCGGTTTTGTCGGTTCTTTCTTTGATTCTTCCGACTTGGACTCCTCCACAGGTTCTCTGTTAGGAGACCTCCCTATACTCCTTCGCCTGTTGTAACTTTGCAGGATATCAAGTTCTTCCGCTGTCAAGTCTTCGTGTCTGGCTGAGCCACGTCTGCTCAGCGACTTATCTTCCGTGGTTGTCCAGTTTCGTTGTCCGTTTTCGTTGCCATTGTCGTTATCAGTTTTGTTTAGGTTGCCACACCCATATTCCACGTGGCAGACCGTCTCAGCAGACGGTGAGGGTTTTTCCTCCTGGGTATATTTATCTAAACTTTTGTGCATTGTTTCAATTTCTTTTTTTTCCCGTTTTCTGACTTCCGGGCAGTCGCGCACCCTTTTAGTGGTTTAGAGTGTTGGGTTCCACTGTAAGAAAAAGATGTTAAAGCGGTTTTGGTTACCAAGCCCTCGTTACCTAATAGCTTAATAACCAGAAAGTGAGTCAAGAAAGACCGAAGAGTTGTTCTAGAGCGAACGATAGTTCAAAGGGGAAAGAGAAGGATAGAAAAGGTAGTCTCATTGCCGTGGCAAGGCTACCGTGCAATGGTGTTGGTCCGCGTGTGCAATCCCCTATCCGCCACCTGGGACGCGCCTGGAAGAGGTTTCACCTTCCCCTGCCCCCAAAATCTGGAGTCCAGGAATCTAACCTAACCTAACCTAACCTAACCTAACCTAACCTAACCTAACCTAACCTAACCTAACCTAACCTAACCTAACCTAACCTAACCTAACCTAACCTAACCTTTTTTTTTTTTTTTTTTTTTTTTTTTTTTTTGGAAGGAGTAAAATCTTCAGCTAAGACACCGGCAGCCAGTGCTGCACGGTAGTGCCGGGTTCCTACCGGCTAAAACCCTCCTCCCATTGGGATATATCTGTTTTTACTCCACCCCGGGATTGCATTAAAGCATTACTTCGGAGTGGAGAATCCCGGACGGCAGTTAATCTTTTCTGCCGCCCTCTCTTTTTTCAAAAACAATGTTTTTACAAAACATACAAATCAAAAAATTTACAGACACATTTTTTACAAAAAGTTATAACATTTCCATTCATACTTTTACACAATAATAAAAACAGCTACGGGCCCACCCCAGGCAAAACCCCCACCCCCCATTCTTCTACCGGAGCAAGCTCCTTCTCCTCCTTCTCTTTTTTCCGGAGAATAATCCCTATCATGGTGGACACATTATCCCAGCCGGCCTGAGACGCCATCATTGTTTCCACCATGTTGTCAGGGTTCACGCTTGCTCCGCCCATTTTCACAATCATTTTCTCCCTCACTTCCGTCCAACGTTCGCAACGGAACACGGTGTGCTCAACCGTGTCTCGCTGCCCGCAATACAAACATTCGTCGCTCTTGCACACTTTCACCCACTGCAGGTACGCCCGGAAACAACCGTGTCCCGTTAATACCTGCGTGAGGTAATAGTTTACCTCGCCGTAACCTCTGCCAACCCACCGCTTCACGTTTACGATGAGCCGCCTTGACCACCCGAGTTCACTACCACCTCCACTCGACTCACACTCTTCCCATCTTCGCTGCCATTCTCTCCACACCCATTCATCCCCTTCGCTCCTCGAGAGACGCCCATCCCACACTTCCGTCTTCATACGGATTAGAAGGTCTTGTACCCGCAACCACCAGAAGAACTGCAGTCGACGCCGTCCTGTAGGCGCTGCAAATCCTCTGGCAGCACCTCCTCTGAGTTCGCAAGACCCACTCCGTTTGCCTCTCGTTGCTGCGCAAGGTGTCCCCCCATATTTCTGCACCGTACAGTACTATGGAGGAAACAACCGAACACAGCAGGCGCCTGTAGGAAGCCCTTGCTCCCCCTAGATTTGGCATTAGACCCGCCAACGACCGGGCCGCCTTCTCTCCTCTCATACACACCTCCCGCACCTGCCCGCCCCATGCCATGTTGCTGGACAGTACAACCCCAAGGTAGTTTAGCTTCTTCTTAGACCTGACGGTGGTCCCCGTGACATTTATTTGAACTTGTGGTACCCTCCTTGAGCACGAAAGTACCACAAGCTCTGTCTTTTCTGGCGCCAGTTTCAGCCCTAGCTAGCTCATCTTCGACTCTATTATCTTAACGGCGTAGTTACCAGCCTCTTCTACTTCGAGTCCAGAACCTAACCTAACCTAACCTAACCTAACCTAACCTAACCTAACCTAACCTAACCTAACCTAACCTAACCTAACCTAACCTAACCTAACCTAACCTAACCTTTTTTTGGTGAGGGAAACGCTACTGCTCCCTGGGCGCTTGGTTCAACGCGCCCAGGAGTGTGGGACTTTCACCCACTAAAAAACCTCAATTCTTCTCAACGAGTAAGCGGAATACCCCGATAAGGGTTTGCGTCACCTACCCGTCTGGTCTCAATTAATTTAATTTGCCTGTTGTGCGGCTTTTTGCCTGGCCAGTTCTTCTCGTTCCTTTGTGCTCATTGTGTCTCTCACAAATGAGTGTACCTGCTTCCAGTTGGGCTTGTTTTCAAGTAGGACGTTCATTAGGCTGTCGATCGTCAGTGCCTTTCCTACAGCTACCTCTGCTTTATGTCTTCCGACGTGCCATCGCGTGCAATGGAGGATGGTGTGCTCCGGGGAATCGGTTTCGCCGCAGTAGTGACAGTCGTCGCTCTGGGTCTTTCCAATCTTCTTGGTGTAGGTGCCAAAGCTCCCGTGGCCTGTCAGGAATTGTGTCAGGAAGTAGTCGGTGTTTCTGTGCTGGCATCTCACCCATCTTTCTATTGAGGGGATCAGCTTCTTTGTCCATTGTGCCGTGTCATGGGTGTCGTCCCATCTACGCTGCCACTGCTCTACGATGTTATACGTGGCTTCGCGCCCTTCCTTTCTGGCTTGGTGCTTCTCTGCCAGCTCCTCCACTTTCAGGTCGATCGGCGGGATCGCTGCAATGACGCAGGCACCCTTGCCACTTGTCGTTCGATAAGCGCTGATGACTCTCAGTACGACTTTTCTTTGTGTGGATAAAAGCGCTGTCAGGTGCCTGTTTACGCCGAGAGCCCGCTTCCAGACCGGCGCCGCGTAGGTCAGTATGGATTGGATCACGGAGTGGTAAATCGCCCTTCTTTTGGCGCTTTGCCCGCTTACGTTTGGCATTATCTTCATTAGAGCAGTCATGGTCTTCTCTGCTTTGCCGATGGTGTTTTGAACGTGCGGGCCAAAGATCCAGTTTGAGTCCAACCATACTCCCAAGTACTTGACTGATTTTTTCGGGTTGATGGTTTCTCCTCTTAAGACGAAGGCGACTTCGGTCTTCTTCCTCGTTCCTTTCACGACCAGTGCCTCGGTTTTCTCGGGAGCCAGTTCCAGGCCGATTCCCGTCATCCATTTGTCTACCGCCTTTAGGGCTTTGTTCGCAGCCTTCTGCATCTCCTGCATGCTGTTCGCTCTGATCACCACCGCTAGGTCGTCGGCGTAGGCGACCGTTCTGCATTCTCTTGGAAGTTGTAGTCTCAGCACGGGGTCGTAGACGACGTTCCACAGAGTTGGTCCTAGGACGGAGCCCTGCGGAACCCCCTGTGTTAGGTTCTTCTCCTTCCCGGGGGCGATTAGGATGGTTCGTTCCCCCAGGTAGCTTGCTATAAGGTCTAGGAGATACCGGCTCGTTCCTATCTCTGTCAGCCTTCTTTTAATTTGCTCCCAGCTGGCGGTGTTGAAAGCGTTTCTTACGTCTAGCAGGATGATTGCGGTCCACGCGCTTGTGCTGTCCTCGCAAAGCTCTCTTGCTTTCATGATGGCGTCGACTGTTGAACGGCCCTTTCTGAAACCGTATTGGGTGCTGGATATGGCTTCTTTTTCTTTCAGTTCCTCCTCAAGCCTCTTCTTTATCAGGTGTTCGTACAACTTGCCGGGTACGCTTAGCAGACTGATAGCCCTAAATTTGTCTTCTCTTTTAGGGATCAGCGCTATCTTTGCTTTTTTCCAAGGTTTTGGAAAGATTCTTTCATCCAGGTGCTTGTTGTACGCTTCCAGCAGCACGTCGGGAATGACTTCGTGCGCGAGCTTGATGATTTGGCAGTGGATTCCGTCGGGTCCCGAGGCTTTTTTAGGCTTCAGTTTTCTAATAGCCTCATTCAGCTCGTCGGCGGTAAAAGGAGTCGGGTCTTCTGCGACTCCGGTTGTCAGCGGAACTGCTTCCTCAATAACATCCGGGAATAGCTCCTCAATAATCTCCTTTCTCCTGCTGTCCTCTAGAGTTATATGGTTCGGCTTTATAGCCAGCCTTTTCACCAGTATCTGGTAGCCCTGTCCAAAAGCATCGCTTTCAAGGTCGTCGACCAGGTTTCTCCATTTTTCTATCTTGCTCCTGCGGATAGCTGTTTGGTACTCTTTTCTGGCGGTTTTGAGCTGTGCTTCGAGTTCTTTGACCCTATCCGGTTCTCCTTTCGCCCTAGATCTTGTCAGAAGCCTTCGTATTTCGGTACATTTCTTTCTTTTTGCGTCAATAGTATCGCTCCACCAGTAGGGCAAGTTGTTTGATTTGCCGCGGATCTTGTAGCTGGCCCAGTCCTGAACTTCTTTAAGTTTCTGGAAAAAGTTCTGGTTGTACCGGAGGCCTCTAAGTTCGTTCCTCGCTTTTTCTGCGTTCATTGCCCATTCCCATTCTGATCTTTGATCCTGGTTGTTGTAACGATTGCCAACCTCAAAAGAGAGATATCGGTGCAGGCTTAGGGATTCCTCGTCCTCTTCCACCTTCCATTTCCTTACCGAGATGTTGTTTGTGGCAATCGTTAGGTCAATGAACGATACGCTTTCCTTCCTTGCAAAGGTTGGCGTGAGTCCGTCATTTATTAGAATTAGGTTTAAGGCCGCCATCCAACGTGTGAGGTACTCGCCCCTTTTGTCCTCCTTTGCTGAGCCCCACGCTGGTGATTTCGAGTTGAAATCGCCCGCCAGGATAACTCCCTTCTTTCTGGTCCTGATGGCCTCCATGATCTTGTCCACTCTAGACATATAGGCGGGCAGTGTTATGTTAGGCGAGACGTATGCGTTTATGACCTCATAGTCTGTCAGGCTAATAATTTGGAAGCCATTTTCTGGTTGGTGGCTAATTATTTTGGCTCTTTTTTTGTTCATTATCTGAACCGCCACGTCCGCTCCGTTGTCCGTCAGCAGACCCTGTTTTTTAGCTATGGTCTTATTGGGTTCCTGGAACAAGATGACGTCTGCTCCCATTCGTCTTGCCTGGGCTGCTGCTACGTCGTGGGCAGCCCTTCCGGTCCCAACGTTTATTTGTAGGTACTTAATCATTTTGGTCCGACTGCTCCCGCCTACAGCGGTCTAGGAGTTTTCTGAAGTTTGGACACGCTGTCGAGTCTGGCCTATGCTCCTTGCTGCAGTGCCTGCAATAAGCTGCGCTTTTGCAGTCTTTTGCCTGGTGCCCGGTTTTGCAGCAGTTCAGGCAGCCCTGTACTTCTTTCTTGTTGGGGCAGTACGCCCGTGTGTGCCCGACTCCTAGGCAGTTGGTGCATCGAGGGATGCGGAACCTCTCCCTAATGGTGCATTTGAGCCATCCTATTTTCACCTTCTCTCCTTTTGTCAGCAGGCTGGCAGGTTTCTCGCCAATGACCAATGTCGCGTTTTGGTTTCCGCTCTTTGTCGGTCTTAAGTTCTTTAGCTCAAGAGGCTCTTCTTTCATCCCTAGATCTGAAAGCTTGTTCCTTATCGCGTTTTCTATTTGTTCTTGGGTGGCATCTCCGTCGATGTTTGAGACGTGCAGCGTCTTACTCTCTCCAGAGTTCCCGCTGCCGCTCCGGACTTGCTGTTTTCCCAGTTCTTTTTGGAGGACGTTTTTCAGTCCCTCCGATCTTCCCTTTTCGGTCACTATGAGCAGATCCCCATTCTTTGTCTGCCTCATAGACTTGACGCCTTCCCCTTCCTGGAGTGGATTCGCCTTTCCTTTTACCTTTTTCACCAGGTCGGCGTAGGTGCAGCCCGCCGCTTTGACGATGATTGCCTCAGTCGTCCTCGGTCTATTGTCCTTGTTTTTCTGCGGATCTCTTCTCCTTCCTTTCTGAGTTTTCCACTCCTGGTTAGGGTCGTCCTTTGTAGTTTTACCCTCTCCTTTAGCCTCAGACTTCTTACTGCTTTTGTCCTCCTTTGGTTTTGGGGAGGCTATCTGGACCGTAATGCCCTCTCCGCCCATTATATATTCCATCAGTTTTATATTTTTCAGTTTTTTTTACTTCCAAGATGTACAAAAGCAGTGTAAAATGTCGTTCTGAACAAATCGTTTAAAAATTGTAGAAACTCTGATTCTCCATTACATTTTTTGCAAAAGCCCGCACTACACCAATGAGTTTAGATCTATCTTTATTAGCTAAACGAATTTGCTCTGAATAAGCCCGGCAATCTAAAATCAAACAAGCTATGGCTTTTATGGCTATTCCTTGAAACTTAAAGTAACTTTAACAATCCTACTATGCAACTGGAAATAAAAGAACCAAATTTATAAAATGCAAATTAATTGGAACAACATTTAACGGTTCTTAAGGAAGACCACAAGGTAAATTATGTTTAACTTACCTGATTAGGTATCTCCTGATCAAATATATTTTATATTAAATTATGTATACTATATGTAAGTTGACAATAAAAAATAATAATTATTATTATTTTTCTCAATCCCTGCTCGCGACTGAGTTTCCTCGGCGAATGTATTCTTAACTATTTCTACAGCTTTATCCCAATCTACCTCTTGCCTATCATAATTGCTCAGTCAATTATTAAGTTTAAATCAATAAAGCCATACTGATGAGAGGTAAACCTCGAAACGCGTCTATGGATGTTTTTAGTTTAGAATATTTTTTCATAAATTTAATTTTTTAATGCTCAGTCTTATTGGCAAGTCTCCAAAGAAATTCCGTTCCCATAGGGTACTCCTCCTTATACTGCGTACACACTTGCAGCAATGTACCGCAACACCGTCGCGTAACATCCTCGCGTACCATCACTCCACAACAAAATTGCGTACCGTAACATCGTCGCGTAACATTTTCTTTGATCCGACGGCAGAAAACCGAAAAGCAATGGTACACTGTTACGGGGTGATGTTACGCGACGGTGTTGCTGTACGGCACATTGTTACAAGGTACTATTAGATGCAAGACCGTCTACCGGTGCATCATTTATTTATAACCTTGTAGAAATCTTAGTAAAGGCTCTCGAAGAGTTCTCCATTCACAACGCAAACAAATCAATCCCGTCTATGTCTTACCTTTTCACGTATCTTAACAACTAAGTGTCATCTATGAATCATGCGTCTGGTTAGTTGGAATATCCAATCTGGATATAACAAAAAAAACGGAATAAAAATAGATTTTCAATGTTTTGGTTTATTTTTTTCCACAACATAATAAACAAAGGTTATGGTAGAGTATCCTCTTTTTTTAGTCGTAATATTTTTTTAAATCAAAAATCTCTTTGTTTAATTTTTTACCTTGTAATGTTCAGTTCTCTATGTCTAATCTGGTTTGGGATGTTGCCAAAACATTTTCCCCAAAGCTCGCAACTTTGCCTCAAAACGCCAATGGTGGGACAAGAAATGTTCTTTTGCTGCCAATAAAAGAAAGGCTAGGCCCAAGCAAAATGGCTTTTGATTCGCAAAAAGTATAAATTTTTTTGCCGTTTTCTTGACTGATCCATTATGATTTTAATTAATGTACAGCAGTACCAAACTGTTAAAAAAATTAATACACGCTAGAATTTTAAATTTTACATTTTATCATACATTCACAACTACGAGCAGGACTATAACTATTGTTATTTAAAAAAAATAACTTATAGCACAATAAAAAGTCTACTAAAAGAAAATATTTTGACCGAAAAATTACAATTTAATTTTAAAATTTAATAGACAATTGAAGGTTTTGGATTTTCATTTGTTTCATTAGACTGGACATTTCATTCTCCACATGTTGCAAAAAAAACCGATTAAAAAGGATTTAAATTGAGCGAGTTCTGCTCGTAGTTTTATGACACTCCTTAAACCGCGCCCTTAAGAAAGATTTATTTTGCGAGCGCCATCTATTTGCTTACCTTAATATTTGTGTTTTCAACTTTACAAAAACAACTAAAAGAGTGAGACGGCTTGGCATTTATTTTCCTTCACTCAGAAATTGAATTTCAAAAAAACGTCTAATTTCAACGGAAAAGTTCCAAGTTTTTGCTGTCTGTTATTCTCTGTCGTTTGGTGTAATTACTGTTAGTGTTATAACCACATATCACTTTATTATAACTGTTGTTATTTATCTATACTTTACTGTGTATGTGTAAAATCTTAAAAACATGGAAAAGAAAAGTAAGAAGTTCGAGATAAAGCAGACGAAAACTAGCCGTTTGAGGTTGGCTCAAGCTAACCCATTATTGTTTGGTGATGAAAAGTTTAAGGAAATTAGCAAAAAAATACAAACTGGAACAATAAAACCATCTGTAAGTAATAAGAAGACACCAATTCCATGGAACAACTGTAATAAAATAGAACACAAAAATGATATATCAAAACGAGCTACTTTTGATTTCAAACGTCCAATAGAAAGTTCTAAATCATTATCACATAATAAACGATCAACATTAGATTGTAAACGTTCAGCAACCGACGTTCACAAAAGAAGTTTACATGAAAAATCAAAACCTAAACCTAAACCGCTTAAAACACAACTCGATCATAATTTTAAAATGCCAGTTCCACAAGTTGTGAAAGTTTTCAACAAAATACAACCTAGACGCTCATTATCAGCCGAACATTTTGAACGAAAACGTCATTTAAATAAACCTTTACTTGAAAGAATTTTAGAAAAATCTGAAATTACTCAGTCTTCCATAGAATTAAGTCATGACAGCTCGGTAATGAAAAGCCAAAAATTTGTAACATTTAAAACACCTGAAGCAAACAAGAGAAGAAGCCGTTTCTTTTCAACACCATCTAGTGATCTGAAGTTGTATCATTCTACACCTACCGTATCGTCTACACCATCACTACATGATTTACAGAAAAAATTGAATGATTGGTTGCGAAAACGGGGGAAATCAGTAGCTACTTTTCATCATTTGAAGTGTTTTGCAAGACAAACACCAGTTATTTTTATTGATGATGAAAATAAAGAGAATGATGAACCAGAGTCATTTGTACGGAGTGATAGTTATGATAATTTGAATATTAAATGTAATGCAGTTTCTGAAGATACAATTAAAGTGCCAGAATTAATACAATATGAAATGATTGTTAAAGATGCACTTATCGGTTTAAAAAAATTGATTACAGATGTAAGTCATATTAATTTATTTTATGTATATTCTAATAATGATTGTATAATGTTTTAGGGATATTCTTTAGATCAGTGTGAAGCATGGTTGGCGAGTATACGTCAGAAATATAAAAAAGTTGATGAAGAATTGAATTATTGGGAATGTAGAGCAGCTGTTGAGCAAGCTAGGGGAAATCTAAGTTCAGCTGTTGAATGTTATAAAACTGCAATAGTCAAAGGAGCTGAGGTAACATATCATATGCATTAGTTTTAATTTTTTTTAAATTAGGAAATCATTTTATGTTGACTTTTTTATGTGATGATTGATTTGTTTCTAGGTTGATGAAATTGATGAATCATTAGATCATTTACTGAAGAAGTTTAGTCTCTTAGATATTGAAGCTGCAACGGAAATTAATGGTAAGAAGGATCGATTAATAAAAGAGGCACGAAACATCTTTAAATCATCTATAATACAATTTGCAGTTCAAGAACGCAACATGAAAAAGTAAATCATTCATTAAATTTTGTAATGGATGCTATTCTAATTATTATTTTTTGCAGATCCAATGATGACGAAAGAAAATTTGTAGTCACTCCTGTTCGTAGAAGTACACGTCAATCTCGTAGTAAATATGTATCTACACCTGGTGTTAAATTATGTAACAGTTTGCAAAACTTAGATGAATCTTGTAAAGAATCACTGAGTTTTAAAAATAATAATTTTTTGTAACTTTTTATTTTATTGTTATAAACTTATTTGTATTTATTATATATAATATATTTAAATTTTATTATTCTTTTTTTATATAAAGACATTTTTGAAATCAAATTTATTGAACTGACCACTATGATATAAAGACCTTTAAGGTTTTAGGTGTTATTTATTTGACCATTTTAATCATAAAAGTGAGTATACAGAAGATGAGAAAACGCAGATAAAGTTGTAGCTTACTTATTCGATTTTCAAAAATGATGTATCAGATTAAATGACAGAAAGACTATGATTAGATTATAACAAATTTTTGTATTAGTTGTCTTGGCAACAGTTGAACATTAGTAATTTTTTTTTCTTATGGCACAGTTTTTTTTGATATATTTTTATCAATCCAAGTCTTTATTTATGTGTTGGTATAAAAAATGTAATAGGTTACTAATACAAAATTAGAGTAATAGTGCTACAATGTGTTCAATGTTTAAATTTGTTTAAAAATATTGACAACAAAAGCTACTTGTCTAGGAAACCAATTGAAACAATAAATTTATAAAAAATAAAATATATAACTAATGTTCAAATTGACCATCATTTTGTTCAATGCATTGTTGACATCTATTGAATAAATTTGCGATACTTGGTTGCGGCATGCATTTGATGCATTAACGATTTGACATCTTTGAGCTCCGCAGAGGAAGAAGTTCATATGCGTCAAATCAGGACTCTGAACTTTTTTCCTAATGTCTCACAATTTTGTTTGTGTAATTTATTTTACAGACATTCTGAGTGCTTCTTTGATGTTTTCGGTTGTGACATTTGAGGTTGCTCTGGAGCGCCCCAAAACTTGACGTAAGAGAATATTGCTATTTGTCGGTGCATATGCGTCTATCCTGCAATATGGCGTTCTGAAAAAGAGCGTTGTCAGCCGAACACAAAAATATGCACCGAGTGCATCTCAGTGCATAGAAAGTGACACAGTCGAAAACGCCATTAGTAGTTAGCAGAGCTGTAACAAATCATTTTTAAAAAGATTTAAATTATAAGTCATAAATCATTTTTTGTGTAAAAATGATTTAAATCATAAGTCATAAGCTTTAGTTTTAAATATAAATGATTTAAATCATAAGTTAAACTTTACTTTGAAATAGAAATGATTTAAGTTTTAATTCTTTTTATTTTCAATGATTTAAATCTTAAGTTTTAAGTTTTTTTATAATTTAAGTTTCTTTAAAAGTTTAAATCTATTGAAACAAGTTTAAACATAAAACTAAAATATATATATAAGCACTTTCTTTGCCACAACTAACTCGACTCGACTCAAGGGCGTTTTCAGACAACTAGTCTTGGGGGGGGGGGTAATTAAGAAAAAGATAAATATGTGTTTTATAGTACAAAAAACAACATAAAAAGGTCGTTTCTAACGTTTCAAAGCGTTTACCCGATTACCTCCCCCCCCCCCCCTTAGAAACCGCCACTGACTCGACTGTCTAGAATCTATTTCTTGACTTTATTTGATTTTAAATCATTTTAATTGATTTAAATCATTATTTTTGATTTAAGTCTTTTGAATATTTTAAATAAGTATAAAAAAACAAACCATCATTTATAAAATAATTTATCACAAGTCTTAAGTCATCATTAAAAATAATGATTTAAATCAAAAGATTTAAGTCAACAAAATTAAATTTAAAGTATACACTTCGTATCGTATACTACTACTATTTTGTTTGTATGTTATCGTTCGTTTGATCGATTGGGTAACCGTGCAACAGATTTTAGCTATACCAAATCTATACAGACTGTTTAAAACGCTTAAGGAAGTTATTTTATTTTATTGATTGTTGTCAGAATACTAGATTTATATAGAAGCACGACACAATTATGACATTATTTTAATTTTTCACAGTGGTTTTTGAGTATAACACAATAGCGGAGTTTTTCATGTTATTTACCTAGCTATGAAATCAAGGAGTTCAAAACAAACAAAAAATATTTTTCAACATAAGAACTATTAACACTTATGCCCGTATTACACTGTCAATAACTATATCTATAAAAATATTTAAATCTTAAAAAGTCCGTAAAATGCACAAAATATCATCAGTCTTATTGTAGATTGATATTTTAAGAATATTTTTAGGTTTTCTTTATATATATATGTGAGAAATAGCATTTATAATATAACCTAACTAATTTTTAAAAACTGTTAATTTGTACATTTTTGCGTCAATTATAAAGAAAAACTAAAATAGTATATTAAAGAACGTGTTTTTTATACTATTTTTTCTATTTTGCTAGTGTTGTAGTCTATTTTAGTTAAAAATATAGAAATTTCAAAATCTAGGAAATTTTATTGTAGTTGGCAGAACTAATTGTGACATTGACAGATTGTTTTGAAATTTGATTTTGTGTCTTTCAATTCATCAGTGTAAGATGAGTAACGAAGAAGTCTCTTGTACACCTCCAGAAATAAGAGCAATTGCAGAAGAAGCGGTTGGTAACTTACTGCCTACTAAATCTGGCGAACAGTACGAAAAACAGTACACAAAATTTTATGTTTGTTCTTGTATTAAGTATTGTTCCCTAGTATGGGGAGAAGCATTAAAAACGAGCTAGTCGGATCATTGCCGATTCAAAGTTGACTAATGATTTGCTGAACATAAAAACTTTTATAAACCGTCTATTAGTATTATAAAAAAAGTGCTAAAATTTTCTTTTAATGAATTAATAATTTTTAAGAATTAGATCATCAATGTTGCTATTGCATATAAATATAAAATAATTAATACTTATTTTAGTGGTGAGGCGATAAATAAGCAGTAACTATTTACATTAGAAAACTTTTAAAATAGATGATATACATATTTATTTCAGTCACGTTTACATTAAAAATAGATTGTTTATAAATATGTTATGTTTAGATATATATTTATAAAGTGGTTCTCAAAGGAATCATTACGGCCCTCTTCTTCAAAGAAATAAATGGGTTAAAATAGCTTTGTATTTACTCTAACGAAATGCACATAAATCTATAGACTTATGTAATTAATTTGCTGTGAACACACAACTTAATTTGAAACAATAATTCTTCAATATATTTGAATTTATTTTAGTTCAATGCGCGACTGGGCAAACCTCACCCTGGCCCGTAAAAAAATGAAAAATAAAATTTTCGCATCATTCTGTCAAAAAAAATAATAAAAAGTGATGGGGCTAAAATCAAATTAAGTATTTAATAAAATTTTGATTTTTTATAAGTAGTAAATTCATTCCGATTTGCACAATTATATTTTTATTATGTGAACCATACTTGCTAAATAGAATGAGTATAGGCGTTTATGTACAAATACACACTGCACTTTAAGCAGCTATGTAACAAAAGTTGCCTAATAATGTGTCAAAATCGTATTTTTAATTGTTGTTTAAAATTGTTTAACAAAGAGAGCGAGGCAAATTTTTTGTAATTTTAGTTAAATATACACATATAGAACACAAAAAAAAATATTTCGTTAAAATCGGTGAACCGGGACTATACGTAACTTTTTTTTCCGTTTTATTAAATAACAGTGAAATGGATATTACATTTCATTAGTTATTGCAAAAAGTAAAAGCTGGTTTTTTGTGCACAAATTGCACAATTTTATCTTTAGGGTAATCCCACTCTCCCAATCACAGATCACCTTGCCAGCTGTTAGGTTAACAATAATATTAATTTACATAATTACAGATTTCTTTATTATCATAAATATAGTTTCCAGATCAGCGGTACAAAAACTAATTTATACAGGGTGATACACAAGATTTACCTCTGAGAAGATTGCGCGCGCCTAGCCAAACTTTACCCTGGCCTGTACGGGCCAAAAAATAAAATTTTGGCATCATTTTGTCAAAAATCACGTATTTTTATTTAAATTATAATTATTAAATTTATTCCGGTTTGCACAATATTTTTATTATGTGAACAATACTTGCTAAATAGAATGAATATAGGCGTTTACCTATAACTACAAACTACACTTTTAGCAGCTTTGTAACAAAAGTTGCCTAATAATGTGTTTAACAAAAGCTGTTTTCCATTTCACCAAATAGTCGCACTTGGTGGCACTAATTTTATGGGTGTGACTAATAAGTTGTTCCATTTGTCAAAAGCGTTTTAGATATTCGATGTGTTTTTTCGATGTAGCAAACTACATATTTTGTTGTGCGAAACGCTCTTGCCCGCGAAATTTAAAAAAGGCAGTATAAATTTGATGAATTAATTTTATATTCTATATTATACATATCCGCTCTTAGTCATAATTTAAACAACAACACATATAAATCACCTATTTATACATTGTTCGGGTTAATAATAATAATAACAATAGTATTTATTTACAGAAATCTCCTTTATACAATAATCAAAAACATAGTTTAATATAATAAAAAGTCAGTCTAAAATTAGCAACATAAAAAACAATAAAATTTCAATAAAAATAATAAATAAACAAGAAAATAGGTTATAGGGTTATTCTGATAATTGTTCGTTTAATTTATGTTAATAATCTAAAGACAACCACAACTTGTTAAATTTGATGTAAGTAAAGCCAAACATTCTTGGCTTGACAAAATGTTTGAATGGTTGGAATCGAAAACTTATCCAGAGATGGCGCTACATCATTACAAAATTATATATTTTAACAAACAAATTTATATATAGTAATTGACACAATTTAGTAAGTATTTATTCTATTATAAAACACATTTTATTATCATTTTATAATATTTTGTATCATATGCAATATTGCAACTTTGAATTTGAAAAGGCAGCGCTGGCGCGCCTGCTCTGTCAGAAACCGTTTGTCAAAATCTGTAACGGTTTTTATTCAACTAGTTGTGTGTATATAATTTAATTTTACTGTGTTTTTACAAGTGGTAAGAAAGATATTGTATAGTTTTAATAGCATAAACATTTTTATATTAATTAGTGACATGGGATAAAGGATGTCGTCGTCGAAATTTGTTGGATTATTTAGTAAACAGTAAGTAAATACAAATTAACTTATTTTGTAAACAATGGATGAATAATAATTTAATAGTATTAGGGCCGGTATTATAAACCATTAAAATCTGTAGATTTTATTTACTAACCAAGTAAATTATTTTAATTGGCTGATTTCGGTATTATAAACGTCAAATAATAAAAGTAGGTAACTAAATCTATGGAGTAAATTAATCATCCAAAATCTAGCGATTAAAATTTATTCAATGAATAACTTGACACATGTCATGTTTCTTAATGTTGTAGGAGATTATTGTAATATAACAAAGGCTACAATATAACACATCAATAACTACAATATTAAAATAACATATAAATGCGACGTTGCAATTTCTTATTTTACGAATAGTTAATTTAGATTTATAATACCGAAATACGTTTATTCGTCGAATATATTTAATTTGAGATTTGTTATTCGGTGATTTATTTTGTCTTTATAATACCGGCCCTTAGATGGGTTTGATTCAATCTTAAATTTAGTTAAATTTTTATAACCCTAAATGTTTTTGGAGGGATTTATTTTAACCCTTATTTTCTAACAAGATTTTACAAAATAATAAAGTTGTAATTCTTATATTATCTTAAACATATTTGTTTACTTTATTATTATTAAATGCGCTATTATACAAAATTTATTTGTTAATTTACATTGTTGATGGGATTATTCTAGTTTGTTTTGAATGAAGTTGTTTATTTTAATTGAATATGTGTTTTTTTGAATGGTTTTTCAATTTTCTTATTGTTTTTGTGTAGAAATAGCATTATTTGGGAGATTTTTAGCGACTTTTTTAATTTCAAGCAAATTTTAACTCTAAATTTGTTTCTAATTTAGTTTTGAGCATTTTTTTAATGTATAAATCACATTTTTGAGAGTTTTTTTCTAAGTTTTGGTCTTTAGAAATTGTATTTTCAAGAGATTTTGATCGTTTTTAACAGTTTTATCGATTTTTGGTAAATTTTAAGCTTTAAATACGCAATATTTAAACTGTAAATGCATCCGCATTTTTTTATTTACATTATTTTATTTTTGAATCATTTTAAGCACATTGTGTGATTTTCTGCAAAAGTATGTATTTTTCTGAGCGATTTTTTTGTTTTTTTGTTTTCATTTATTGCATTTTTTGAGAGATTTTAAGCGATTTTTAGTGTTTTTAGCAGTTTAATGATTTTTGTAAATGCGTTACAAAAGATTTCTTGTGTAAAAGTGTATTTCTCTGAGCGATTTTTTTACCGTTTTGTTGATTTTGGATTAATTTTAAGTATATTTAAAGAGGAGAGCGTGGCGCAGTGGTCTAGGCATCCGGCCGCTGTACCGAAGATCGTGGGTTCGATTCCCATATACCGTGATATACTTTTCACGTTCTATACGCTCTCCCACTCCCCAACCCGCATTTGCCAGCGTGGGGTTTCACGGCTAAATACCTTCTCTGAGGATTGATAATTCTCTCCAGTGGTTCGGAATCCACTTAAAACTGTAGGTCCCTTGTAATGTAAGTTGCCAGCATACAAGCAGAGAAGAGGCTTATGTCCTGCAGTGGACGAAAACGGCTGAAAGAAGATATTTAAATTGTAGGCGGTTTTGTGCATAATGTTTATATTTTGTTGAAGGTTTTTCTAAATTTTGATGTGTTTTGGGTAGAATTTGCATTTTTGATGTTTTATTTATTAAAAGTTGTAAATGATTATTTAAAAAAATTAAATTTATGTTTGCTTTTGCTCAGAAAATGTATTTGCCGACAAATCCTAAGCCATTTTAATAAGTTTTTTTAACAATTTGATTGATTTTTGTGTACATTTCAAGAAATATATGTGCACTATTTAAGCTGCACATGCGTTTTTGTGCAGAAAAGACATTTCCTAAGCGATTTTTACATATTTATTAGTTTTTAATCATTTTTTTATACTTTAAATTAAGTTTTAAGAATAAATGTGCAATATTCATATTGTAAATGCGTTTTCAAAGCGTTTTTCCGCATCTTTCTGAGCGATTTTTGGTTAATTTTAAGCACAATCAAACTGTAAAATGGGCGATTTTGTACAAAATAGGTATTTTTTCTGAATGATTTTTTAAATTTGTTTGCGTTTTCTTGAAGAAATCGCATTTTATGAGAAACTTTATGCTTTTTTTGTGCAAAAACTTATTTTTGAGCGATTTTTTTACTGTTTTGAGTATTTTTTTCTAAGCAAACTTATTAAAACTGCTAAAACGATTAAAATATGCAATTTATACACAAAAACGTAAAGAATCATTAAAAAAAAATTATTTTGCTTAAAATTGCTCGGAAAAATACACTAAAACGCTATGAAACTGCATTTACAGTTAAAATATTGCAGATTTATTGAGGGCCAAAATTTTTATACAAAAAATTGCAAAAAAGTTGCTTGAAAACGTACTTTACAGTTAAATGTTTTATACTAAACTTGCAATTGATTAAACACAAACGCTTTAAAAATTGCTAGAACGTGTAGAAGTTTAAAAATTGCTTTAAAAGATACTTCTTTCCAAGTAACGTCCATGAGGTGTGATGCAAGTCATCGAATTTTATCAATCTATTTTTTTAATCTGATGCTCTGAGGTTTATCAGTCGATTGGGTATATCTTTTTTGCCGGATATCGCCCGCGTAAGTTGACTCGCCGGAGGGCTACCTGGAGTTCTTGCTTGTTTCTACTCCTATCCGCAGCAGGTTTTGAAGGTAAACAGCTTCTAGTGTACATAAGGGAAGTTCAGGATCCGTAACTTTGGGATAAGGTTGCTTCTAAGGACCGTTGTGCGTTGGGAAGCAGGTTCTGGGCGTCGGCGTCTATTCGAACTTGGTCCCGTGCCTTAGCCTCTCGCGGAACTTGGTCCCGTGCCTTGGCCTCTCGCGGAACTTTCATTTTTATGCTGCAAACCCATTCAACGGTCAGTTTAGAACTGGACGTACTGTAAAAGAATCTGCATGGCAAGATCGATGACCATAACGCAAGGTTTGCAAACGTCTGGAGCAGAGCCAATTTCTTGGAGTTTTATCTGAGGATTTGTTGAAGTGTTATTAAGCTTAACATTTTTTCTTTTTTTAGAAAACGAGTACGACGAGATAGAGGCTCCTTGGCCTCATTGTATGAGGAATATGAAATTGCGTCTTCGTCTTCATCATCAACGGTAAGTTCAAAACAAAAATCAAAAGTATAAATTATGATATTCTATTCAATTAATTCAGGGTGATGACGAATCAAATCAAAATGTGACAACAGAATCGGTAAGAGAAGATAGACTACATTTGATTGAATATGTGAAAAAAAAAATGGAAAAAAAGAAACTAGAAGAACAGAAACTAGTTACGGAGTCAACAGCTAATGATACGACAATAAATAAGAGTAGAGATGGTTTGCTTACAAGCACTCCTCTTCCAAATAATAGAACTAAAGTGCGATTGCTTACTATATCTCCAATTGCAACAGTTCCTAAAGTAACAAAACCTTCGGAAAGTACAGATGATAAATCATCGAGTGTAGCAGTTAACAAAACTATTGCAACCGAATATTTTTACCCCAAATCTAAATTACCAAAATCTGATGATGATGATAAAATTGTTAATAATATTGATTTGCATCAGGAGGTAGTTAAAGAAGTTCCATTAAATGAAAATTTATTATTTGAAGAAATTGAAAATGTTTCTTCAAATGATTTAGAAATAAAGAAAAAAGATACTAAGAAGTTAAAAAAAAGTTTTAAAAAGCCTTCAACCAGTTCTTTGATTAAAAAACTAGCTAAAACACCAAATGAGGATGTAATTGAAGACGATTCAAGTAAATTATTGAAAGAAACGCCAAAATTGAAGAAAGTTGGTAAACCACCGAAAAAAGTATTAACTCCCATGGAGGATGTTCAAAAAATTGAAGAATATTCTGATATATCAAAATTGAAGAAAGTTGTAACTCCAATGGAAGATGTTAAGGAAATTGAAGAACCTTCTTTTAAACAACCGAAGAAAGTTGGGAGGCCCAAAAAAATTAAAGAAACTTCTTTCAAACAACCTGAAATATTGAAAAAAAAAGTTGGGAGACCACCGGAAAAAGCAAAGGCGCCAATTAAGAGAAAAAATAAGACTTTAGAAGAACAAGAAGAAGATCCTTTAAATCGAAGTATCATTGATATATTGGCACAACAGGAGATAAATTTAGATACGACAGATAAAATATCAAAGGCTAAGAAAGTAGTAGTGAAATCAGAAAAGAAAAAATTGAAGAAAACAAATGATGACGAAGAAGAATTGTATGATACACCACTGAAATATCGAATTAAGCAAAATAAAAGACGTAGCAATTCAATTAGTTCATTTACATCAGTGTTGGATCAAGAGCAAAAAACTGATGATAAGAAAAAACATATCAAGGAAAAGAAAGTCGTCAAAGAAAAGGAAGAAGTTGTTGTAAAAAAGCGAGGTCGTCCTCGAAAAAGAAAATCAATTGAAGAGTCAATAGTTAAAACACCAAAACCTGATAAAAAGAAAAATGCTGCAATTGCTTCAATTTATAAGAAAAAAAATGTTACGAAAGAAATTATTTCTTTAAGTGCGAAACCAAGAGTTTCTTCATATGGTACGAACCTGGCTGGCAACACTAGTTCTTACAATGATACTGGAGTGGATTTAAATAGAGGTGGTAGACCTGTTAGAGCAGCCGGTCGAAAAGCAGGTAAGCTTAATAATTCTATATTTAATATACTTCTAAATATTTTGGGAGAAAATTTAGTAAAATTATTTTGGCGCAGTTGTTTTTAAATACTGAAGTTTGCAATCATTTTGGCGCAGTCGTTTTTGGTTTAATTATTTTGCATAACGCATATATTTATATGTTCTAGCCGAAAGAAGCTTCTTAGCATGCGAAACCGACAGACAAACGAAACTTTCAGGAATTATGAGCTCATACGAACGTTACATGAATAATAAAACGACGAATAAAACTCAAAAAAATGTAGCTGATAAAAACAAATCGCGCACAATCATAAACGAACGCAAAAACGATGATAATAAGGAAAACGCAGTTAAAATTGACAAGAGAAAGAAACGCAAGGTGGCAGCAGAACCGGAAGTTGATAATGTGGTGGCTGTCGATCGCTTGTCTCAAGCGTATCCAATTGAAGAATCCGGTGTTCCAGGTAAATATATTTTTTTTATTTTGGTGGTGGTATATAATAAATGGAAAATTGCGACTAGTGTTGTCCTGTCTTGATGTTGAGGTCAGTGTTGCCTGCTGGCTCTTGTTTTGGCTCCGGAATTTGAAGGTACTCTCTACTACCGACAATCATACTTTTCCTACTGATTGGTTGGTTGCAGTCTTAGACCATACACGGCTTTTGCCGACGCGGTGAATCGAATATGACCTCTTTGTGTGACGTCAGTTGTGGACAAAAACACGTAACCCGCAAAATGTGTATGAAACGAATTGAATTTTTTTAACCCCCGCATAATTTTAAGAAGTATTTGCGTCCCATTATAATATTATTGGTCAAATTTCTATTTATAAATAAATTTACAGAATTGAGCATTAAAAATAAAGAAAACAATAGTCTTAAACCATCATCCAGTGTAAAAAAGAATCATCCATCGAAAAACTTAAGTTATAAAGCCAATAGGACCCCTTCCACCGAAATGAGCAATTGCAGTGCAGAGCTTGAAAATACCGATAATGGTAAGGATATAGAAGGTTTCAAGAATGTCTTTACTGAAACATTAAATAAATTCAAGAAATATTTTAAAGACGATTTGCTCGTTTCTGTTCCTCCTGTAAGTACTGAAGATTTGATACCGTTGTTAGCTATACCGGCTGCTAGTTTAGCCCGTGGAGATTGCGATCGCATGCGTTTTAGTAAGTAAATTTATATTTATGACTGTTATTATTTTTATTCTGATATTTGTTTTAGGTTGTTTTTCGATTGCAGAAACGTTTCAAAATATGGGTGATTATCAGAAAAGTGTTCTCTTGGATAGTCACGGTTTCACTTCGGGCAGAATCGTACTGGAACCTTCAAAAACAACGGACGTGACTGTACATGAAGAATCGCAATATGTAAGTATAAATTATTATTGTGCACGGACCGCCGTCGAAACACCTTAACAACAACTTTTCCTGCATTTCGATACTTTTTGAAGGATTTTCTTATTATTCTGGTGCTGAATATCGTTCGACTCACAAAACACATTTTGGGGGCCCTTCCGCATTGCGTACCGGTAATTCCGCAACTGCTTTTTGGCTTCCTTCTGCTTGATCAATCATCCCTGTCAAAACAACCCACTAATATTTTGTGGTTTTAGCAAATATTTCATGAAAACATAAATAAAATTTATTTAATAGCTGATTTGCTTGAATTCAACTGTTTTGATACGATTAACAATAATCGGTTTTGTTCGTATTACTTAAATTTGCTTCGGTTGGTTCCGGCTTTAATCGGTTAACTTTTATTCTTTATCTAATATTATCCAATTTCAGTTTTTCGTGGTTGAAGATGGAGAAGGTATTGTACAATTAGATAACTTGTGTTATCCAGTAGAAAAACGCATGCAATTTATAATCCCTAACGGTAAATTTAATAATAATTTAAAAATATATATATATATATATATATATAATTAAATTTTATTTTTTAGGTTGTGTGTATCAAATTAAAAATAATGCAGCGATTTCTTTAAAATTGCATTATATGTCAATAAAGACAAATATGAAAATATGTATATAATTAAGTTTTAACTATTGCAGAATGTTTGTCTTTAAATATATTATATTGCTTGAAGGATAAAAAGTAAAACAATTGTTTATTTATTTATAAAGGCTGCAGAGACCGTTTTATTTGTAAATTTTTGTTTAATCTATTTTTGTTTCTAAATTTTAATTATTAACAGGGCTCAATGCCATTTCAAAAATGCTTTTATAATGTTAAATGGATTACATTACAGCCACTATATTTTCGTATGTATGTGTAAAAATAAAAATTTTGTAATATATGATTTGTAATATATGAAAATTAGAAATAAGAAAAGTTTTTATTAAAATTCTTTTGTTGATATTTTGTATTGTAAGTGAATCTAGAGCAGTTTCCAATGTCTCATGTAAGTACTAAACGCGTTTTGATTGTGACAATTGGAGCCCAACGGGACGCCTAAGTTTGTAGAAACAGATTTGTCTGGCTGTCCAGTGAGGGACGACTAAGTTGAGGTGTCGCAAGCAATATGATTGTGCTCGTGGCGGGGAGTGCAATGAAAGTTCGGAACTATGCAAGGTTGCGATGATGCCAACCGAAAATAGCAGTGTCTAGTCTTCGTCTTATACTTTATTAAATTGCGCACCTTTTCAGACTAGTTTCAGCTCTTTAGAGTGAAATTTGACAAGAAAAAGTTAAAAGTGCTTTTTGCTGACGGTTTTTCTTAAATTTGTAAAGAGAAAGTTAACTTGGTTTTTTGCATTTTACCCAAAAGCTGTATAGGTGAATCTACATTAAATTGCGCAACTTTTGAGACTAGTTTTAGCTCTCTAGAATGGAATTTATATGTTTGAGAAGAGAAAGTTTATTAAAGGTAGGCGACATTTGCATTTTACTCAAAAACTTATTACTGAGCGTATTAAAGACAAGCTAAGCACGTGAATCTACATTAAATTGCGCATCTTTTAAGACTAGTTTCAGCTCTAGAGTGAAGTCTATTGCCCCACGTTGAGCGCCATTTGTTGCCGGCGTCGACAGAGGTTCATGAACCCTGCCGGCGGGGGTGGACTGTAACTGCTTTCGTGTGGGGCCCGGTGAAGAAGTTCATCCGTAGGCATGGGGAGACGACTCAAGTCATCGTCTACGATGCGGTGGAGATGGTCTTCCGCTGTGACTCTTCGCTAGTGGCGGAACAATGTGTTTGTTGCGGAGTCATCTGCATCTTCTTCTCCATTACTATCTTCTCTGTTGTTGATCACTTTATTCTCCATTTGTGTAAGTATGGTTTACATGGTTTTGAAAGTATCATTTGCAGGGTTCTGAATGTTTTTTTGTGCTTTAGGAGGGGATTTTTCTAAGACTCCTGAAAGTGTCGGACTCAGTTTTTTGTCTGACAGAGTTCGAGGCCTCGAAATGCTGTCGTTACGAATTTCTTCGTTTCTGACGTACAATGGGGCTCCGACGACCCAACGGAAGGTTAGATTTTGAAAGGCCTCGAGTCGGTCGAGGTGAATGTTCGCGGAGGTTCCCCAGACTGGGGATGCAAACGTGATTTGAGGTCAGATGATGCTTGTTTACATCAGGAGTTTTATTCCGGATCGACATCCAGCTATTCCGTTGGAGCATTGAAACTAGCAGGTTTTTTGTCAACTTATCTAAAATGAACTGAACGTACAATTTGTAAGTCCGTCCTTCGAAGTTGATTCGCAGATACTTTGCAGAGTCGGACCACGGAATATGGACGTCGTCGAGGAAGACGTTTCCGTGAGGTGTGGTGCGTTGTTGCGAAAAGAAATAAGCTTTGCTTTTCTCTGGGTTCAATTTGACTCGCCATTTAACCAGTCTTGAAGATCACTGGTAGCTTTTTGTAGCATTATGGTGACCACTTTTGGTGGCTTACAGCTGTACATTAGTGATGTATCATCAGCATATTGAACCATTTTAAACCGTGCAAAGAATGGAGTTTTGAGGTGAGATAGAAACATGGTTTAAGAGTTTTGACTTGGAATACTTGGTAGCCTTTTTGCTCAATGTAGTCTTGCAATTCTCGACTGGTTTTGGCGCTGTGGACTTGGAATTGAAGTCTCCAGCAATTATGTTGAGAAGAGGTTTTGAGAGACCGACTACTCTCGGAAAATTGTCGACTTTTTATAGTTACGCTGACGCTTGCGTACTGGTACTGACAATCCGACAACGAGTATATCTCGACTTTTTAAAATTTTCAGGAGGAAGCCGTGTGGGCCTCTCATGTTTCTTTCATTATCAGATCTGGTGACCATGACAAGCATGTACTGTAACAATTATATCTTATCACAAAATAGAAAAAAGTATTTTCAATATTCTTTATTAATTTATCGTAACTAGATGTGTATTATACAAAAAATATTTTATAATGCGTTTAACATATAAACAATGCCTTTTTGTTTGTTCAAGAGATATTAGGCTGAAATTTATAATTAAATAATAGAGCAACTCGGCAGTATCGATATTAAAAATGTACAATCCATTTTATTGCTAGACATAGAAGACAGAAAAACAAAACAAAAATAATGACAAAATACTTAGGAATGTGTATAAAAATAAACTTAAATGATAGAGAAGAAACCTAAATTTAAAAATATATAATATAAATAAATATGATGTATAATTTTTTTCTTCTTTACAGCAAGGAGTACCTTAATTTTTTTTTGTTACGTATGACAATTACAAATAAATTTAGAACAATATAATATGGCAGCATTTAGGGGTATATTCTAGTTGTGCGTTACTTTTTTACAAAAAGCCCATAGAAAAAAACTTGTCATACCTTCCACTTCCAATTTATTTAAATTTCCACGAATTTCAATTTTTAATATTAAGCTTGATCATTGTATATTCATTCATCTTACGAATTCTTCATAAGATTTATAATTTATAACAAAAATAATACAAGAAACAAATTATAAATATTCAGTCTCGATTTAAAAACGAATGAAATTATGTACATATTTATTAGATATTTATGTACAGCTTGTGTAATAGTAAATTAAGATATAAAAAATGAAACCAAGCAATACTTGTGTAGTCATAAAAATTGAATAATAATAGTAATAAATGTCGCAATCATAATAAGAAAATTGTTTAAAAAAGTACGGGAGGCTTAATGCCACCTGTCCTTCCGATAGTCTAATGATAGTGAACATCGACTGCGTTCCTTAGCCAATCGGCGGGCAGGTGGGCGTGTCCTCAGTAAGCCGATGCTTCCTTATATTCTGACCCGTCCATGGTGAAGAAATCTTCTAGTTTCCACTGTAAGGTTTCGAAAGTTGGTCGTTTCAGTGGATCTCGGTGCCAGCATTCTAGCATTATGTCGTATAGTGGTGCTGGACAGCTTGGTGGGGCCGGCATGCGGTAGCCGTGTTCTACTTGGTGCAATACTTCAGCATTTGTCATACCTACCATACACGAAAGCAGTTACAGTCCACCCACGCCGGCAGGGTTCATGAACCTCTGTCGACGCCGGCAACAAATGGCGCTCAACGTGGGGCAATAGACTTCACTCTAGAGCTGAAACTAGTCTTAAAAGATGCGCAATTTAATGTAGATTCACGTGCTTAGCTTGTCTTTAATACGCTCAGTAATAAGTTTTTGAGTAAAATGCAAATGTCGCCTACCTTTAATAAACTTTCTCTTCTCAAACATATAAATTCCATTCTAGAGAGCTAAAACTAGTCTCAAAAGTTGCGCAATTTAATGTAGATTCACCTATACAGCTTTTGGGTAAAATGCAAAAAACCAAGTTAACTTTCTCTTTACAAATTTAAGAAAAACCGTCAGCAAAAAGCACTTTTAACTTTTTCTTGTCAAATTTCACTCTAAAGAGCTGAAACTAGTCTGAAAAGGTGCGCAATTTAATAAAGTATAAGACGAAGACTAGACACTGCTATTTTCGGTTGGCATCATCGCAACCTTGCATAGTTCCGAACTTTCATTGCACTCCCCGCCACGAGCACAATCATATTGCTTGCGACACCTCAACTTAGTCGTCCCTCACTGGACAGCCAGACAAATCTGTTTCTACAAACTTAGGCGTCCCGTTGGGCTCCAATTGTCACAATCAAAACGCGTTTAGTACTTACATGAGACATTGGAAACTGCTCTAGGTTCACTTACAATACAAAATATCAACAAAAGAATTTTAATAAAAACTTTTCTTATTTCTAATTTTCATATATTACAAATCATATATTACAAAATTTTTATTTTTACACATACATACAAAAATATAGTGGCTGTAATGTAATCCATTTAACATTATAAAAGCATTTTTGAAATGGCATTGAGCCCTGTTAATAATTAAAATTTAGAAACAAAAATAGATTAAACAAAAATTTACAAATAAAACGGTCTCTGCAGCCTTTATAAATAAATAAACAATTGTTTTACTTTTTATCCTTCAAGCAATATAATATATTTAAAGACAAACATTCTGCAATAGTTAAAACTTAATTATATACATATTTTCATATTTGTCTTTATTGACATATAATGCAATTTTAAAGAAATCGCTGCATTATTTTTAATTTGATACACACAACCTAAAAAATAAAATTTAATTATATATATATATATATATATATATTTTTAAATTATTATTAAATTTACCGTTAGGGATTATAAATTGCATGCGTTTTTCTACTGGATAACACAAGTTATCTAATTGTACAATACCTTCTCCATCTTCAACCACGAAAAACTGAAATTGGATAATATTAGATAAAGAATAAAAGTTAACCGATTAAAGCCGGAACCAACCGAAGCAAATTTAAGTAATACGAACAAAACCGATTATTGTTAATCGTATCAAAACAGTTGAATTCAAGCAAATCAGCTATTAAATAAATTTTATTTATGTTTTCATGAAATATTTGCTAAAACCACAAAATATTAGTGGGTTGTTTTGACAGGGATGATTGATCAAGCAGAAGGAAGCCAAAAAGCAGTTGCGGAATTACCGGTACGCAATGCGGAAGGGCCCCCAAAATGTGTTTTGTGAGTCGAACGATATTCAGCACCAGAATAATAAGAAAATCCTTCAAAAAGTATCGAAATGCAGGAAAAGTTGTTGTTAAGGTGTTTCGACGGCGGTCCGTGCACAATAATAATTTATACTTACATATTGCGATTCTTCATGTACAGTCACGTCCGTTGTTTTTGAAGGTTCCAGTACGATTCTGCCCGAAGTGAAACCGTGACTATCCAAGAGAACACTTTTCTGATAATCACCCATATTTTGAAACGTTTCTGCAATCGAAAAACAACCTAAAACAAATATCAGAATAAAAATAATAACAGTCATAAATATAAATTTACTTACTAAAACGCATGCGATCGCAATCTCCACGGGCTAAACTAGCAGCCGGTATAGCTAACAACGGTATCAAATCTTCAGTACTTACAGGAGGAACAGAAACGAGCAAATCGTCTTTAAAATATTTCTTGAATTTATTTAATGTTTCAGTAAAGACATTCTTGAAACCTTCTATATCCTTACCATTATCGGTATTTTCAAGCTCTGCACTGCAATTGCTCATTTCGGTGGAAGGGGTCCTATTGGCTTTATAACTTAAGTTTTTCGATGGATGATTCTTTTTTACACTGGATGATGGTTTAAGACTATTGTTTTCTTTATTTTTAATGCTCAATTCTGTAAATTTATTTATAAATAGAAATTTGACCAATAATATTATAATGGGACGCAAATACTTCTTAAAATTATGCGGGGGTTAAAAAAATTCAATTCGTTTCATACACATTTTGCGGGTTACGTGTTTTTGTCCACAACTGACGTCACACAAAGAGGTCATATTCGATTCACCGCGTCGGCAAAAGCCGTGTATGGTCTAAGACTGCAACCAACCAATCAGTAGGAAAAGTATGATTGTCGGTAGTAGAGAGTACCTTCAAATTCCGGAGCCAAAACAAGAGCCAGCAGGCAACACTGACCTCAACATCAAGACAGGACAACACTAGTCGCAATTTTCCATTTATTATATACCACCACCAAAATAAAAAAAATATATTTACCTGGAACACCGGATTCTTCAATTGGATACGCTTGAGACAAGCGATCGACAGCCACCACATTATCAACTTCCGGTTCTGCTGCCACCTTGCGTTTCTTTCTCTTGTCAATTTTAACTGCGTTTTCCTTATTATCATCGTTTTTGCGTTCGTTTATGATTGTGCGCGATTTGTTTTTATCAGCTACATTTTTTTGAGTTTTATTCGTCGTTTTATTATTCATGTAACGTTCGTATGAGCTCATAATTCCTGAAAGTTTCGTTTGTCTGTCGGTTTCGCATGCTAAGAAGCTTCTTTCGGCTAGAACATATAAATATATGCGTTATGCAAAATAATTAAACCAAAAACGACTGCGCCAAAATGATTGCAAACTTCAGTATTTAAAAACAACTGCGCCAAAATAATTTTACTAAATTTTCTCCCAAAATATTTAGAAGTATATTAAATATAGAATTATTAAGCTTACCTGCTTTTCGACCGGCTGCTCTAACAGGTCTACCACCTCTATTTAAATCCACTCCAGTATCATTGTAAGAACTAGTGTTGCCAGCCAGGTTCGTACCATATGAAGAAACTCTTGGTTTCGCACTTAAAGAAATAATTTCTTTCGTAACATTTTTTTTCTTATAAATTGAAGCAATTGCAGCATTTTTCTTTTTATCAGGTTTTGGTGTTTTAACTATTGACTCTTCAATTGATTTTCTTTTTCGAGGACGACCTCGCTTTTTTACAACAACTTCTTCCTTTTCTTTGACGACTTTCTTTTCCTTGATATGTTTTTTCTTATCATCAGTTTTTTGCTCTTGATCCAACACTGATGTAAATGAACTAATTGAATTGCTACGTCTTTTATTTTGCTTAATTCGATATTTCAGTGGTGTATCATACAATTCTTCTTCGTCATCATTTGTTTTCTTCAATTTTTTCTTTTCTGATTTCACTACTACTTTCATTTTCCTACCAACTTTCTTAGCCTTTGATATTTTATCTGTCGTATCTAAATTTATCTCCTGTTGTGGGAATATATCAATGATACTTCGATTTAAAGGATCTTCTTCTTGTTCTTCTAAAGTCTTATTTTTTCTCTTAATTAGCGCCTTTGCTTTTTGCGGTGGTCTCCCAACTTTTTTTTTCAATATTTCAGGTTGTTTGAAAGAAGTTTCTTTAATTTTTTTGGGCCTCCCAACTTTCTTCGGTTGTTTAAAAGAAGGTTCTTCAATTTCCTTAACATTCTTTATTGGAGTTACTACTTTCTTCGACTTTGATATATCAATGTCCGGTTGCTTAAAAGAAGCTTCAACTTTTTTGGGAGTTACTACATTTTTCGATGCTTTCCCAACTTTCTTCAATTTTTGATCAATATCAGAAAGTTCTTCAATTTCTTCAACATCCTCCATTGAAGTTACTATTTTCTTCGACTTTGATATATCAATGTCAAGTTGTTTGAAAGAAGGTTCTTCAATTTTTTTGGGAGTTACTACATTTTTCGATGGCCTCCTAATTGTCTTCATTTTTTTATCAGTATCCGGGTGTTTAAAAGAAGGTTCTTTAATTTTTTTGGGCCTCCCAACTTTCTTCGGTTGTTTAAAAAAAGGTTCTTCAATTTCTTCAACATCTTCCATTGGAGTTACTACTTTGGACTTTGATATATCAATGTCCGGTTGCTTAAAAGAAGCTTCAACTTTTTTGGGAGTTACTACATTTTTCGATGCTTTCCCAACTTTCTTCAATTTTTGATCAATATCAGAAAGTTCTTCAATTTCTTCAACATCCTCCATTGAAGTTACTATTTTCTTCGACTTTGATATATCAATGTCAAGTTGTTTGAAAGAAGGTTCTTCATTTTTTTTGGGAGTTACTACATTTTTCGATGGCCTCCTAACTGTCTTCATTTTTTTATCAGTATCCGGGTGTTTAAAAGAAGGTTCTTCAATTTCTTTAACATCTTCCATTGGAGTTACAACTTTCTTCAATTTTGATATATCAGAATATTCTTCAATTTTTTGAACATCCTCCATGGGAGTTAATACTTTTTTCGGTGGTTTACCAACTTTCTTCAATTTTGGCGTTTCTTTCAATAATTTACTTGAATCGTCTTCAATTACATCCTCATTTGGTGTTTTAGCTAGTTTTTTAATCAAAGAACTGGTTGAAGGCTTTTTAAAACCACTCGATGATTTATCATCTGTACTTTCCGAAGGTTTTGTTACTTCAGGAACTGTTGCAATTGGAGATATAGTAAGCAATCGCACTTTAGTTCTATTATTTAGAAAAGGAGTGCTTGTAAGCAAACCATCTCTACTCATATTTATTGTCGTATTATTAGCTGTTGATTCCGTAACTAGTTTCTGTTCTTCTAGTTTCTTTTTTTCCATTTTTTTTTTCACATATTCAACCAATTGTAGTCTATCTTTTCTTACCGATTCTGTTGTCATATTTTGATTTGATTCGTCATCACCCTGAATTGATTGAATAGAATATCATAATTTATACTTTTGATTTTTGTTTTGAACTTACCGTTGATGATGAAGACGATTCCATATCATATTCCTCATACAATGAGGCCAAGGAGCCTCTATCTCGTCGTACTCGTTTTCTAAAAAAAGAAAAAATGTTAAGCTTAATAACACTTCAACAAATCCTCAGATAAAACTCCAAGAAATTGGCTCTGCTCCAGACGTTTGCAAACCTTGCGTTATGGTCATCGATCTTGCCATGCAGATTCTTTTACAGTACGTCCAGTTCTAAACTGACCGTTGAATGGGTTTGCAGCATAAAAATGAAAGTTCCGCGAGAGGCCAAGGCACGGAACCAAGTTCCGCGAGAGGCTAAGGCACGGGACCAAGTTCGAATAGACGCCGACGCCCAGAACCTGCTTCCCAACGCACAACGGTCCTTAGAAGCAACCTTATCCCAAAGTTACGGATCCTGAACTTCCCTTATGTACACTAGAAGCTGTTTACCTTCAAAACCTGCTGCGGATAGGAGTAGAAACAAGCAAGAACTCCAGGTAGCCCTCTCTTAAATTTGTATAGAACAAGTGGAAGATCTGAACATCGCCGCAACTGCGGTGCTCTTTGCAATCCTCGACATATCTCCCTGCTAGATGATTCCATGGATAGAGGATGTTCAAACAGAAAATCAAACTCTTCTCAGACCTCCCGACTGCGTTTTTAGGTCATCTCGGGTCACTCCGGCGAGTCAACTTACGCGGGCGATATCCGGCAAAAAAGATATACCCAATCGACTGATAAACCTCAGAGCATCAGATTAAAAAAATAGATTGATAAAATTCGATGACTTGCATCACACCTCATGGACGTTACTTGGAAAGAAGTATCTTTTAAAGCAATTTTTAAACTTCTACACGTTCTAGCAATTTTTAAAGCGTTTGTGTTTAATCAATTGCAAGTTTAGTATAAAACATTTAACTGTAAAGTACGTTTTCAAGCAACTTTTTTGCAATTTTTTGTATAAAAATTTTGGCCCTCAATAAATCTGCAATATTTTAACTGTAAATGCAGTTTCATAGCGTTTTAGTGTATTTTTCCGAGCAATTTTAAGCAAAATAAATTTTTTTTTTATGATTCTTTACGTTTTTGTGTATAAATTGCATATTTTAATCGTCTTAGCAGTTTTAATAAGTTTGCTTAGAAAAAAATACTCAAAACAGTAAAAAAATCGCTCAAAAATAAGTTTTTGCACAAAAAAAGCATAAAGTTTCTCATAAAATGCGATTTCTTCAAGAAAACGCAAACAAATTTAAAAAATCATTCAGAAAAAATACCTATTTTGTACAAAATCGCCCATTTACAGTTTGATTGTGCTTAAAATTAACCAAAAATCGCTCAGAAAGATGCAGAAAAACGCTTTGAAAACGCATTTACAATATGAATATTGCACATTTATTCTTAAAACTTAATTTAAAGTATAAAAAAATGATTAAAAACTAATAAATATGTAAAAATCGCTTAGGAAATGTCTTTTCTGCACAAAAACGCATGTGCAGCTTAAATAGTGCACATATAATTCTTGAAATGTACACAAAAATCAATCAAATTGTTAAAAAAACTTATTAAAATGGCTTAGGATTTGTCGGCATTTAATAATAATAAAGTAAACAAATATGTTTAAGATAATATAAGAATTACAACTTTATTATTTTGTAAAATCTTGTTAGAAAATAAGGGTTAAAATAAATCCCTCCAAAAACATTTAAGGTTATAAAAATTTAACTAAATTTAAGATTGAATCAAACCCATCTAAGGGCCGGTATTATAAAGACAAAATAAATCACCGAATAACAAATCTCAAATTAAATATATTCGACGAATAAACGTATTTCGGTATTATAAATCTAAATTAACTATTCGTAAAATAAGAAATTGCAACGCCGCATTTACATTTGTATATGTTATTTTAATATTGTAGTTATTGATGTGTTATATTGTAGCCTTTGTTATATTACAATAATCTCCTACAACATTTTGAAAGTCAGTTGCATAACATCGTAGAGCAATCAAAAGCTGATTTTCAACAGAAATTGCTCCACATTAAAAATAACCTAAGAAACATGACATATGTCAAGTTATTCATTGAATAAATTTTAATCCCTAGATTTTGGATGATTAATTTACTCCATAGATTTAGTTACCTACTTTTATTATTTGACGTTTATAATACCGAAATCAGCCAATTAAAATAATTTACTTGGTTAGTAAATAAAATCTACAGATTTTAATGGTTTATAATACCGGCCCTAATACTATTAAATTATTATTCATCCATTGTTTACAAAATAAGTTAATTTGTATTTACTTACTGTTTACTAAATAATCCAACAAATTTCGGCGACGACATTCTTTATCCCATGTCACTAATTAATATAAAAATGTTTATGCTATTAAAACTATACAATATCTTTCTTACCACTTGTAAAAATTAAATTATATACATAACTAGTTGAATAAAAACCGTTACAGATTTTGACAAACGGTTTCTGACAGAACAGGCGCGCCAGCGCTGCCTTTTCAAATTCAAAGTTGCAATATTGCATATGATACAAAATATTATAAAATGATAATAAAATGTGTTTTATAATAGAATAAATACTTACTAAATTGTGTCAATTACTATATATAAATTTGTTTGTTAAAATATATAATTTTGTAATGATGTAGCGCCATCTCTGGATAAGTTTTCGATTCCAACCATTCAAACATTTTGTCAAGCCAAGAATGTTTGGCTTTACTTACATCAAATTTAACAAGTTGTGGTTGTCTTTAGATTATTAACATAAATTAAACGAACAATTATCAGAATAACCCTATAACCTATTTTCTTGTTTATTTATTATTTTTATTGATATTTTATTGTTTTTTATGTTGCTAATTTTAGACTGACTTTTTATTATATTAAACTATGTTTTTGATTATTGTATAAAGGAGATTTCTGTAAATAAATACTATTGTTATTATTATTATTAACCCGAACAATGTATAAATAGGTGATTTATATGTGTTGTTGTTTAAATTATGACTCAGAGCGGATATGTATAATATAGAATATAAAATTAATTCATCAAATTTATACTGCCTTTTTTAAATTTCGCGGGCAAGAGCGTTTCGCACAACAAAATATGTAGTTTGCTACATCGAAAAAACACATCAAATATCTAAAACGCTTTTGACAAATGGAACAACTTATTAGTCACACCCATAAAATTAGTGCCACCAAGTGCGACTATTTGGTGAAATGGAAAACAGCTTTTGTTAAACACATTATTAGGCAACTTTTGTTACAAAGCTGCTAAAAGTGTAGTTTGTAGTTATAGGTAAACGCCTATATTCATTCTATTTAGCAAGTATTGTTCACATAATAAAAATATTGTGCAAACCGGAATAAATTTAATAATTATAATTTAAATAAAAATACGTGATTTTTGACAAAATGATGCCAAAATTTTATTTTTTGGCCCGTACAGGCCAGGGTAAAGTTTGGCTAGGCGCGCGCAATCTTCTCAGAGGTAAATCTTGTGTATCACCCTGTATAAATTAGTTTTTGTACCGCTGATCTGGAAACTATATTTATGATAATAAAGAAATCTGTAATTATGTAAATTAATATTATTGTTAACCTAACAGCTGGCAAGGTGATCTGTGATTGGGAGAGTGGGATTACCCTAAAGATAAAATTGTGCAATTTGGGAAAAAGTTACGTATAGTCCCGGTTCACCGATTTTAACGAAATATTTTTTTTTGTGTTCTATATGTGTATATTTAACTAAAATTACAAAAAATTTGCCTCGCTCTCTTTGTTAAACAATTTTAAACAACAATTAAAAATACGATTTTGACACATTATTAGGCAACTTTTGTTACATAGCTGCTTAAAGTGCAGTGTGTATTTGTACATAAACGCCTATACTCATTCTATTTAGCAAGTATGGTTCACATAATAAAAATATAATTGTGCAAATCGGAATGAATTTACTACTTATAAAAAATCAAAATTTTATTAAATACTTAATTTGATTTTAGCCCCATCACTTTTTATTATTTTTTTTTGACAGAATGATGCGAAAATTTTATTTTTCATTTTTTTACGGGCCAGGGTGAGGTTTGCCCAGTCGCGCATTGAACTAAAATAAATTCAAATATATTGAAGAATTATTGTTTCAAATTAAGTTGTGTGTTCACAGCAAATTAATTACATAGGTCTATAGATTTATGTGCATTTCGTTAGAGTAAATACAAAGCTATTTTAACCCATTTATTTCTTTGAAGAAGAGGGCCGTAATGATTCCTTTGAGAACCACTTTATAAATATATATCTAAACATAACATATTTATAAACAATCTATTTTTAATGTAAACGTGACTGAAATAAATATGTATATCATCTATTTTAAAAGTTTTCTAATGTAAATAGTTACTGCTTATTTATCGCCTCACCACTAAAATAAGTATTAATTATTTTATATTTATATGCAATAGCAACATTGATGATCTAATTCTTAAAAATTATTAATTCATTAAAAGAAAATTTTAGCACTTTTTTTATAATACTAATAGACGGTTTATAAAAGTTTTTATGTTCAGCAAATCATTAGTCAACTTTGAATCGGCAATGATCCGACTAGCTCGTTTTTAATGCTTCTCCCCATACTAGGGAACAATACTTAATACAAGAACAAACATAAAATTTTGTGTACTGTTTTTCGTACTGTTCGCCAGATTTAGTAGGCAGTAAGTTACCAACCGCTTCTTCTGCAATTGCTCTTATTTCTGGAGGTGTACAAGAGACTTCTTCGTTACTCATCTTACACTGATGAATTGAAAGACACAAAATCAAATTTCAAAACAATCTGTCAATGTCACAATTAGTTCTGCCAACTACAATAAAATTTCCTAGATTTTGAAATTTCTATATTTTTAACTAAAATAGACTACAACACTAGCAAAATAGAAAAAATAGTATAAAAAACACGTTCTTTAATATACTATTTTAGTTTTTCTTTATAATTGACGCAAAAATGTACAAATTAACAGTTTTTAAAAATTAGTTAGGTTATATTATAAATGCTATTTCTCACATATATGTGTTAATTATAAAGAAAACCTAAAAATATTCTTAAAATATCAATCTACAATAAGACTGATGATATTTTGTGCATTTTACGGACTTTTTAAGATTTAAATTTTTATACGAGCATTAATCTGTTTTATACATATTACAATTTAACACTTTTATATTTTAATGATGTCTAATGTTATTAAATGAAACAATGTAGGCAATAGCTCGATTACATTAGGTGCTTGTGAACATTGAAACAAAAAAAATTCTATAATTATATAAAAATGTTTGTTCAAAAGCTATTAAAAGTAAAAAGTGAACTCTTAAATTAGAATATGTAGGGCTATTAAAAATGAAAGTTTTTAACCATCTTAGTCATTGTTTAAGTTGAAACTCATAAGATTATTTTAAAAATTGTAAGCAATTAAAATAAAAGTTATAGAGACCTACGCTAATAATTAATAGATAACATTGAAATATTCAAAATTAATTGTTCAGTTTGTTTCAAGTCGTCGTACAATTTAAAATCTACAAGGCTTGGAATTTAATGAAATATGTCACTGCTGTCACTGCTGTCACTGCTCCAAATAATAAATATGCTGTTGCAAAGATGATATTGAAGCGCTACGCAAGAGGCAAGAGGAAATTAAAAAATGTTTGGAATCAATAACCAGAGAATGTATCATAAAATATGTGCAGATTCGCTGCAGCCCGGAACGGAAATGGTGAGTATGCTTCAATTAGCAGCGTATATAAACATTAAATAACATGAACTTGCGTATTAGACTGCTTCGCATGCACGTTCATTGTTCCATATTAATTATATGAATAGCTGTAAAAGGCGAAATAATGAAGAATAAAAATGGACAACAATTATAAATCGTGCAAATAATGTTAATTAATCTAATCGTAAAACGAAAAGCGTGTAACGCTCGGCCCTCTAATTACACCCACGTTGGATCAATGTAATTTTGTTCTCGTTTAATTTGGGAAATTAAAATATTTAACCTTAGTCACATTTTTAAATTTCAATCAAATTATTAATAACATTATTTATTATAGTAATATGTAGCAAAATTTCAATAAATAAAACATTTTTAACAATAGCAACAATAAACAATATCACTTTAATTAATTCTCAAAATGGCGAGAATGATAAACTGATTCAAAATCTGCTGTGTTTTGAATGTGCAAATCAGAAATTGCAATTCTCTCTATTGTAGCATTATAGTACAAATTGAGGGGTATGCAGGAAACCAGTGAACTTCAATCCTCAGCTTTAAGCAAGTTAAAGGTAGGTCCGGCATTGAAGGGCGCCCAGAAGATGGGTGCCTTGTTGCATCTCATCTCTAAGCAAGTCAATAGTAAGTCCGACTTAGTTCGGTTTTTTTATGCGCCTGAGTGGGTTGGCCGGTTCCCTTTATTTTAGTAAAGTGACCATGATCCGTTATCATGCTCCATCCCCAAATGCGTCGCGATAGGGTTGGGCTTCGAATCCTTTCGTGTCTCCAACCTTACAATCCTTTGTTTCCGTTCCTTCCCCTGCTCAGGAATTAGTACCTAGATATGGTGGGCAGGCTATTTTAACGAAATCTAATTCATTCCTGATCCATTCCATGCATCATTGATCTTTTTACCTTGTTCTTCTATGATCATATAGTATCTCCTGCATTACATGCTTGAAATATTCTAGTATGAATAAGTTCTTTTCCTTTTTATTACAAATAATTAATATAAATTAGAACTTGTTTTGTTGTTTAAAATAGTATATTGTACAAGTGCGAAATCGACATTAAAAACTGCACACACTGCCTCGTATTGGAGTGGTCTTGAGGTAAAAGAAAGAATTGTAAAGAAAATAAGAATTTATAACATTTGTCCTATCAACAGCAATTATATGATAATGAGAAATTCTCATACTGAAAACAAAATGGCGTTCAAGATGACGGAAAACAAAATGGCGTCCAAGATGGCGTTTGTTTATTCTAATGATTAATGGAAGCGGGGTATTTATTATAATAATTCACTAATGACAACTTTCAAAAATGTATTGTGAATTTAAATCATAATATAATAAAATATAAAATGATCGTTATAATAGGGATAATGCACATTCCTTGGCATCATTAAGTAATTTTTCAAATTGTGTTTCAAGTTGCCGTACAATTTTTGAAAATTTTAATGCCCGTATTCATAAAACGTTATTAAATATATAATGATTTGTTAAAAATATAACGAAACGTTTAATCGAATTTTTGTATTCATAAACACTCATTAGCAATAATGTTCATTAAATTATTTATTAAATTTAACGCACTATTTGTGGTCCATTAAGACAAAACGAATCATTAAATTGACACATCTGTTTGATTTAAAAATGTCTAATTATCTGTATTAATTCACAGTATTTGAGGTTATATTGTATAGGTTAATATATTAATAACTTATAAAAAACAAAAGTAACTAAAAAGTCACTAAATAATTTAACTAATGACAATTTATTTATGAATATCATTATATTTTTAATGTTTATTAAATTATAATGATTTGTTTGATAATGAATCGTTACAAAAATGTTTTATGAATACGAGCATTAATCTGTTTTATACATATTACAATTTAACACTTTTATATTTTAATGATGTCTAATGTTATTAAATGAAACAATGTAGGCAATAGCTCGATTACATTAGGTGCTTGTGAACATTGAAACAAAAAAAATTCTATAATTATATAAAAATGTTTGTTCAAAAGCTATTAAAAGTAAAAAGTGAACTCTTAAATTAGAATATGTAGGGCTATTAAAAATGAAAGTTTTTAACCATCTTAGTCATTGTGTAAGTTGAAACTCATAAGATTATTTTAAATATTGTAAGCAATTAAAATAAAAGTTATAGAGACCTACGCTAATAATTAATAGATAACATTGAAATATTCAAAATTAATTGTTCAGTTTGTTTCAAGTCGTCGTACAATTTTTGAACATTTTAAATCTTTTTTATACATTTTACAATTCAACACTTCATTTATATTTTAATGATGTCTAATGTGAGACAATGTAGCCAATAGCTCGATTACATTAAGTGTTTATGGAAATTAAAACAAAAATATTACTCTAATTATATAAAAAATAATTATTCAAAAGCTATTAAAAGTAAAAGTGATCTCTTAAATTAGAATATGCGAGGCTATTAAATGAAAGTTTTTAACCATCTTAGTCATTATGTAGGTTGAAACTCTTAAAATTATTTTAAAATAGTAAGCAATTAAAAATGAAAGTTATAGAGACCTACGCTAATAAATAATGTATCATTAGTATATATAACTAATGATTAAACGGTGAGATATTATGAATATCTCATCAATTTAATCATTGGCATATTTAAAATTATTGTGATCTAGCACTTCAATAACTATTAACTTATTGCTTTAATGTAAGTTTAAATGATTGTTAATGTGCAACTCCTCAAATTGATGTATATACAGATGTTTAACCAATTAGAAAGTGCACTTTCACATGTACCAGTCTTAAAATTGTAATGGAAACTTTGTATTTGTGGTAAATAGTTGACTCATTGTTCGAAAAATGTAAAGCAAACTTTCACTTTTTTATATCAATTGTGACTCATTATCAATTGTGGTGGAAACTTTGTATTTGTCTGACTGGTTACAAACATTATTCAAAATTGATGTATGCATGGTAAATAGTTGACTTATTATCAGAAAGATGTCGCGCAAAAATAAATATATGGGGTGTTCTATTAAAAAAAATTCAAAAAAATGGCGGGAAAATTATATAGGGTGATTCAAAATGGCGGCCAAGATGGCGGAAAACAAAATGGCTACCAAGATGGCGTCCAAGATGGCGGAAAACAAAATGGCGGCCAAGATGGCGGAAAACAAAATGGCGGCCAAGATGGCGGAGCCCCGCCCCTTTTACCCCCACCCCCGCCCCTTACCCCCACTCCACCACCCCCACTCTCATCCCCACTCCTGTGGTGGTGTGGTGGATCCAGTACCGGCTAAAACTCTCTACTCACTGCTGTCACTGCTGTCACTGCTCCAAATAATAAATATGCTGTTGCAAAGATGATATTGAAGCGCTACGCAAGAGGCAAGAGGAAATTAAAAAATGTTTGGAATCAATAACCAGAGAATGTATCATAAAATATGTGCAGAATCGCTGCAGCCCGGAACGGAAATGGTGAGTATGCTTCAATTAGCAGCGTATATAAACATTAAATAACATGAACTTGCGTATTAGACTGCTTCGCATGCACGTTCATTGTTCCATATTAATTATATGAATAGCTGTAAAAGGCGAAATAATGAAGAATAAAAATGGACAACAATTATAAATCGTGCAAATAATGTTAATTAATCTAATCGTAAAACAAAAAGCGTGTAACGCTCGGCCCTCTAATTACACCCACGTTGGATCAATGTAATTTTGTTCTCGTTTAATTTGGGAAATTAAAATATTTAACCTTAGTCACATTTTTAAATTTCAATCAAATTATTAATAACATTATTTATTATTAATTATGTAGCAAAATTTCAATAAATAAAACATTTTTAACAATAGCAACAATAAACAATATTGTAACAGGGTGTTGTAGGGTTATAATAATAATAACGTGGTTCTTCGTGAATAATGTTTAATCAACAGTGAAATAATAATAATCGTCTAACAATGTAACAAGAATGAAATCTTAACTGCCTAAATAATGTTTTACAAAATACTTATATACTACATTTTCCCACTATAAAATATACTCCAGCACAGCTGCTGGAAATATCCGGATTATTATAATCCGTCGCGTCCGTTGCTTAATTAGTTATTGGAAATATCCAGATTATGTCGTTAATATAACTTTGGGGAAATAACCAGATTAATATATTTGGGACTTCTTAGTAACAGGGCAAGTGTTATTACCTATACATCTTAAATGTGCTTGTTACATACTCCCCCTTAAAAGTGCTTCAACGTCCTCGAAAGTGCTTTTATTGTTTTCTCGGCCGTCCTCTTCTGCGAATTGGCTTTACAGGTATCGGTATGGGTGTAATGTCCTCTTTAAATGGAGTCAGTGCATTTGTATGGTATGTTCCCAAAGAAACTGCTGGATTTTCTGGAGAAGCCACTTCATATGTTGTTGGACTTACAAGTCGCTTTATTATATATGGTCCATCTCGTTTAGGAGCAAATTTTGATGTGTAGTTGTTGGCCGCTTTGCTTCTGGTGTGTGTATTGACCAATACCAAATCTCCTGGTCCGTATGGTAATACTTCTCTTCTTTTTTTGTCTGCTACTTTTTTCCATCTATCTTGCTGTTTTTCTTGTGTTTCTCTAGCGGTAGATAGCCAGTCAGCAATTTTCTTAAGTTCAGGGTCTTCAATTTGTTTATCTCAAATCTTGGCAAGCATTTCTGTGGGCATGTCGATCGAAGTATAACAGATAGGGCAGTCAATTTCAGCGGCGTCATGACATGGAGGTCTTGATAGCGTATCTGCGACTAGATTAGCTTTTCCCGGTAAATAGTCTATAACTAGATTATATGATTGTAAAGTTAATGCCCATCGTGCTAGTCTTCCATTAGGCGATTTCAATGACATCAACCATTTTAATGGTTGGTGATCAGTTTTGACATTAATTACGGCTCCTTCTATATATCCTCGATATTTATTGCAGGCCCATACCACAGCCAAAGCTTCTCGTTCCGTTGTCGAATAATTTTGTTCTGCGGGTGTCAGTAGTCGGCTTGCATATTCTATTGGTCTCTCGTCGGCACCCTCCCCCTGGAGCAAAACAGCTCCTAAAGCGTAGGCGCTTGCGTCAGTTTTTAGGGTGTATGGCAAACTAGGATCAACCGATCGTAGAATAGGATAATTTATCAGTCTCATTTTTAACTCTTTGAACGCAATTTCTTGCGATTCGTCCCAGTGGAATTTTGCATTCTTTTTCAATAGCCTGCTTAGCGGTTGAGATATATTTGAAAAATCTGGTATAAATCTTCTAAACCAGGAGCAGGTTTTCAAAAATGATCTAATTTGTTTCTCATTCCCAGGTCGCTTCATTTCTTCTATTGCACTCACTTTTTGGGGATCCGGTTCTATTCCTCTGGGTGTTAATATGTGTCCTAGGTATTTTACTCGATCACGTACAAATTCACATTTTTCTTTGTTGACTTGGAGTTTAAACAATTTTAACCGTTGAAATACTTCATCTAGATCTTGTAGGTGCTTTTCAAAAGTTGTGGACAAGATGATTATATCATCCAGATAGGCAAGAATAATAATGTTTTTGAGTCCGCTCCGGAATCGGTCAATGAGCCGTTGAAATGTCGCTGGGGCATTGCGAAGACCAAATGACATTCGTTTGAATCGAAAGGTTCCAACTGGGGAAATGAAAGCGGTACGGTCTCTATCCTCTATTTTTACAGCTACTTGGTGATATCCTGCTTTTAGATCCAATGTCGTCATAAAAAGAGTTTTTGGGGCAGTATGAAGTAAATTGTCAATCCTGGGTAGAGGATAGGTGTCTGCTATAGTTACGGAGTTTAGTTTTCTATAATCCACACATAGCCTATATTCTCCCGTCTTTTTTGGTACTAATACTACAGGGGCTGCATATGGGGATTCGCACTCTTCTATAATATCCTCTTCTAGTAGTCTGTCTATTTCTTTTTCGAGAAACTTCTTTTTCTCAGGAGACATTCTATATGGCGGAACAGCAATTGGTTCATTTGATGATAGCCAAATTGAGTGTTCTGCAAACGGGGTTGCTTGATCAGGTCGTGTGAACACTTCCTGGTGCTCTTTCAACAAATTATCTAGTTTTTGTTGATCAGCGTCGCTTAGCTTCTGAATCTGATTTTCGGTAGATTCTTCTACTGCTATTTTTATATCATTTTCTTCACCTTCAGGTATTAATGCAAAACAGTTCTCTGGATTTTCATCAAAATAAAATTTGTTTCGGGGAACATTTAAAACCATATTTGTTTTTCGAATAAAATCTTGTCCCATCAGAGTTCTTGCTTCGGTAAATTCTGGGACAGCAATAAACGGAACCATTACAGTTTTGTTTTCTACCGTAACTGGTAACTCATAACGTCTTACGTCTCGCTTTTTCTTTACTCCGTCCGCAAGTGACATGTAAATTTGGTCGTACTGGAATGGATAATTAAGTTCTTCAAGATGATCATTCAGTTGTCGTCCTGCAACGCAGCCATTTGCGCCAGTATCTATTATTACCAGATCGGTATGGTTTGCTGCAGTAATATATATACTTGGACGTCCATATTTTGCTTCAAAATCGGCGGCGGAGAAATCAAAACTTGATGCGTTGTTAATACTTGTAGATGGTATTTGTGCATCCTGGCACTGACTGCGGATATGTCCGGGTTTTCCGCAACCAAAACATATAAGTGTTGTGTTAGGTGCTGGCAGCACTTGGTTTGTTGCATTTTGTTTTTGCCTACAAATAAATTCATCGTGTCCAAACTTTTTACAGAAATTGCATCTTGGGCGACTTGTTCTTGCATTATTCAATGTTTCATTGTTCCTTCTTGGTGGATCTTCCTCCATCATTTCAATGGCTCGAGCTTGAATAATCAACTCGTTAAACGTTTTCACTGACTCGCGTGATAGCCTTTTTCTAATATTCAAGTTTAAACGTGAGTATACCATGTCTATCTGATACATCTCGGGCAGCTCTGGATCATTTGGCAAATGTGATAGTAGTGCTCGTGCTTTACTCACAAAAAAATCTGTCGGCATATTTTTGTTTTGCTTCCATAAAAAAAGTTCCTCGAATACCATAAATCAAGGTTTGTTGTACCCATATGCGTGGCGTAGGGCGTCGAGTGCTTCTTTCCATCCTGAAACACTTCTTTTTATTCCTTTCCACCACGTTCTCGCTGCACCATCTAACAACATCGGAAATCCTGTTAATGCGCTTTCATCGTCAATTCTCATGCAATCTTTATATATGTTGACTGCATCGATAAAGGCATCTACATCATCGGCTTCATCTCCGGCGAATCTCGATCTGCAGGTGGCAAGGGTCATCTTCTGCTCTTGTGCTGGTGCAGGTGTTTGAGCCGATTTTACCAAATCACTAAAAACTCCTTTCATGCTTTCCATTACAGCTAGGAGCTGTTCCTGTGATAAGGACATCTTGCTTCTCAAATTGTAAGACGCCGTTTTATAGCACGTTGATAATCTTTTTAATCACGAGCCACTAAGTTGGGCTCCAATTGTAACAGGGTGTTGTAGGGTTATAATAATAATAACGTGGTTCTTCGTGAATAATGTTTAATCAACAGTGAAATAATAATAATCGTCTAACAATGTAACAAGAATGAAATCTTAACTGCCTAAATAATGTTTTACAAAATACTTATATACTACATTTTCCCACTATAAAATATACTCCAGCACAGCTGCTGGAAATATCCGGATTATTATAATCCGTCGCGTCCGTTGCTTAATTAGTTATTGGAAATATCCAGATTATGTCGTTAATATAACTTTGGGGAAATAACCAGATTAATATATTTGGGACTTCTTAGTAACAGGGTAGTGTTATTACCTATACATCTTAAATGTGCTTGTTACAATATCACTTTAATTAATTCTCAAAATGGCGAGAATGATAAACTGATTCAAAATCTGCTGTGTTTTAAATGTGCAAAGCAGAAATTGCAATTCTCTCTCTTGCAGCTGCTCCAGTATGATGTGATTGGCCAATGATCGTTTTCTTAAAATCTACAAGGCTTGGAATTTAATGAAATATGTCACTGCTGTCACTGCTGTCACTGCTCCAAATAATAATTATGCTGTTGCAAAGATGATATTGAAGCGCTACGCAAGAGGCAAGAGGAAATTAAAAAATGTTTGGAATCAATAACCAGAGAATGTATCATAAAATATGTGCAGAATCGCTGCAGCCCGGAACGGAAATGGTGAGTATGCTTCAATTAGCAGCGTTAAATAACATGAACTTGCGTATTAGACTGCTTCGCATGCACGTTCATTGTTCCATATTAATTATATGAATAGCTGTAAAAGGCGAAATAATGAAGAATAAAAATGGACAACAATTATAAATCGTGCAAATAATGTTAATTAATCTAATCGTAAAACGAAAAGCGTGTAACGCTCGGCCCTCTAATTACACCCACGTTGGATCAATGTAATTTTGTTCTCGTTTAATTTGGGAAATTAAAATATTTAACCTTAGTCACATTTTTAAATTTCAATCAAATTATTAATAACATTATTTATTATTAATTATGTAGCAAAATTTCAATAAATAAAACATTTTTAACAATAGCAACAATAAACAATATCACTTTAATTAATTCTCAAAATGGCGAGAATGATAAACTGATTCAAAATCTGCTGTGTTTTGAATGTGCAAAGCAAAAATTGCAATTCTCTCTATTGTAGCTGCTCCAGTATGTTGTGATTGGCCAATGATCGTTTTCTTAAAATCTACAAGGCTTGGAATTTAATGAAATATGTCACTGCTGTCACTGCTGTCACTGCTCCAAATAATAATTATGCTGTTGCAAAGATGATATTGAAGCGCTACGCAAGAGGCAAGAGGAAATTAAAAAATGTTTGGAATCAATAACCAGAGAATGTATCATAAAATATGTGCAGAATCGCTGCAGCCCGGAACGGAAATGGTGAGTATGCTTCAATTAGCAGCGTATATAAACATTAAATACTTGCGTATTAGACTGCTTCGCATGCACGTTCATTGTTCCATATTAATTATATGAATAGCTGTAAAAGGCGAAATAATGAAGAATAAAAATGGACAACAATTATAAATCGTGCAAATAATGTTAATTAATCTAATCGTAAAACGAAAAGCGTGTAACGCTCGGCCCTCTAATTACACCCACGTTGGATCAATGTAATTTTGTTCTCGTTTAATTTGGGAAATTAAAATATTTAACCTTAGTCACATTTTTAAATTTCAATCAAATTATTAATAACATTATTTATTATAGTAATATGTAGCAAAATTTCAATAAATAAAACATTTTTAACAATAGCAACAATAAACAATATCACTTTAATTAATTCTCAAAATGGCGAGAATGATAAACTGATTCAAAATCTGCTGTGTTTTGAATGTGCAAATCAGAAATTGCAATTCTCTCTATTGTAGCATTATAGTCCAAATTGAGGGGTATGCAGGAAACCAGTGAACTTCAATCCTCAGCTTTAAGCAAGTTAAAGGTAGGTCCGGCATTGAAGGGCGCCCAGAAGATGGGTGCCTTGTTGCATCTCATCTCTAAGCAAGTCAATAGTAAGTCCGACTTAGTTCGGTTTTTTTATGCGCCTGAGTGGGTTGGCCGGTTCCCTTTATTTTAGTAAAGTGACCATGATCCGTTATCATGCTCCATCCCCAAATGCGTCGCGATAGGGTTGGGCTTCGAATCCTTTCGTGTCTCCAACCTTACAATCCTTTGTTTCCGTTCCTTCCCCTGCTCAGGAATTAGTACCTAGATATGGTGGGCAGGCTATTTTAACGAAATCTAATTCATTCCTGATCCATTCCATGCATCATTGATCTTTTTACCTTGTTCTTCTATGATCATATAGTATCTCCTGCATTACATGCTTGAAATATTCTAGTATGAATAAGTTCTTTTCCTTTTTATTACAAATAATTAATATAAATTAGAACTTGTTTTGTTGTTTAAAATAGTATATTGTACAAGTGCGAAATCGACATTAAAAACTGCACACACTGCCTCGTATTGGAGTGGTCTTGAGGTAAAAGAAAGAATTGTAAAGAAAATAAGAATTTATAACATTTGTCCTATCAACAGCAATTATATGATAATGAGAAATTCTCATACTGAAAACAAAATGGCGTTCAAGATGACGGAAAACAAAATGGCGTCCAAGATGGCGTTTGTTTATTCTAATGATTAATGGAAGCGGGTTATTTATTATAATAATTCACTAATGACAACTTTCAAAAATGTATTGTGAATTTAAATCATAATATAATAAAATATAAAATGATCGTTATAATAGGGATAATGCACATTCCTTGGCATCATTAAGTAATTTTTCAAATTGTGTTTCAAGTTGCCGTACAATTTTTGAAAATTTTAATGCCCGTATTCATAAAACGTTATTAAATATATAATGATTTGTTAAAAATATAACGAAACGTTTAATCGAATTTTTGTATTCATAAACACTCATTAGCAATAATGTTCATTAAATTATTTATTAAATTTAACGCACTATTTGTGGTCCATTAAGACAAAACGAATCATTAAATTGACACATCTGTTTGATTTAAAAATGTCTAATTATCTGTATTAATTCACAGTATTTGAGGTTATATTGTATAGGTTAATATATTAATAACTTATAAAAAACAAAAGTAACTAAAAAGTCACTAAATAATTTAACTAATGACAATTTATTTATGAATATCATTATATTTTTAATGTTCATTAAATTATAATGATTTGTTTGATAATGAATCGTTACAAAAATGTTTTATGAATACGAGCATTAATCTGTTTTATACATATTACAATTTAACACTTTTATATTTTAATGATGTCTAATGTTATTAAATGAAACAATGTAGGCAATAGCTCGATTACATTAGGTGCTTGTGAACATTGAAACAAAAAAAATTCTATAATTATATAAAAATGTTTGTTCAAAAGCTATTAAAAGTAAAAAGTGAACTCTTAAATTAGAATATGTAGGGCTATTAAAAATGAAAGTTTTTAACCATCTTAGTCATTGTGTAAGTTGAAACTCATAAGATTATTTTAAATATTGTAAGCAATTAAAATAAAAGTTATAGAGACCTACGCTAATAATTAATAGATAACATTGAAATATTCAAAATTAATTGTTCAGTTTGTTTCAAGTCGTCGTACAATTTTTGAACATTTTAAATCTTTTTTATACATTTTACAATTCAACACTTCATTTATATTTTAATGATGTCTAATGTGAGACAATGTAGCCAATAGCTCGATTACATTAAGTGTTTATGGAAATTAAAACAAAAATATTACTCTAATTATATAAAAAATAATTATTCAAAAGCTATTAAAAGTAAAAGTGATCTCTTAAATTAGAATATGCGAGGCTATTAAATGAAAGTTTTTAACCATCTTAGTCATTATGTAGGTTGAAACTCTTAAAATTATTTTAAAATAGTAAGCAATTAAAAATGAAAGTTATAGAGACCTACGCTAATAAATAATGTATCATTAGTATATATAACTAATGATTAAACGGTGAGATATTATGAATATCTCATCAATTTAATCATTGGCATATTTAAAATTATTGTGATCTAGCACTTCAATAACTATTAACTTATTGCTTTAATGTAAGTTTAAATGATTGTTAATGTGCAACTCCTCAAATTGATGTATATACAGATGTTTAACCAATTAGAAAGTGCACTTTCACATGTACCAGTCTTAAAATTGTAATGGAAACTTTGTATTTGTGGTAAATAGTTGACTCATTGTTCGAAAAATGTAAAGCAAACTTTCACTTTTTTATATCAATTGTGACTCATTATCAATTGTGGTGGAAACTTTGTATTTGTCTGACTGGTTACAAACATTATTCAAAATTGATGTATGCATGGTAAATAGTTGACTTATTATCAGAAAGATGTCGCGCAAAAATAAATATATGGGGTGTTCTATTAAAAAAAATTCAAAAAAATGGCGGGAAAATTATATAGGGTGATTCAAAATGGCGGCCAAGATGGCGGAAAACAAAATGGCTACCAAGATGGCGTCCAAGATGGCGGAAAACAAAATGGCGGCCAAGATGGCAAACAAAATGGCGTCCAAGATGGCGGAAAACAAAATGGCGGCCAAGATGGCGGAAAACAAAATGGCGGCCAAGATGGCGGGGCCCCGCCCCTTTTACCCCCACCCCCGCCCCTTACCCCCACTCCACCACCCCCCACTCTCATCCCCACTCCTGTGGTGGTGTGGTGGATCCAGTACCGGCTAAAACTCTCTACTCACTGCTGTCACTGCTGTCACTGCTCCAAATAATAAATATGCTGTTGCAAAGATGATATTGAAGCGCTACGCAAGAGGCAAGAGGAAATTAAAAAATGTTTGGAATCAATAACCAGAGAATGTATCATAAAATATGTGCAGAATCGCTGCAGCCCGGAACGGAAATGGTGAGTATGCTTCAATTAGCAGCGTATATAAACATTAAATAACATGAACTTGCGTATTAGACTGCTTCGCATGCACGTTCATTGTTCCATATTAATTATATGAATAGCTGTAAAAGGCGAAATAATGAAGAATAAAAATGGACAACAATTATAAATCGTGCAAATAATGTTAATTAATCTAATCGTAAAACAAAAAGCGTGTAACGCTCGGCCCTCTAATTACACCCACGTTGGATCAATGTAATTTTGTTCTCGTTTAATTTGGGAAATTAAAATATTTAACCTTAGTCACATTTTTAAATTTCAATCAAATTATTAATAACATTATTTATTATTAATTATGTAGCAAAATTTCAATAAATAAAACATTTTTAACAATAGCAACAATAAACAATATTGTAACAGGGTGTTGTAGGGTTATAATAATAATAACGTGGTTCTTCGTGAATAATGTTTAATCAACAGTGAAATAATAATAATCGTCTAACAATGTAACAAGAATGAAATCTTAACTGCCTAAATAATGTTTTACAAAATACTTATATACTACATTTTCCCACTATAAAATATACTCCAGCACAGCTGCTGGAAATATCCGGATTATTATAATCCGTCGCGTCCGTTGCTTAATTAGTTATTGGAAATATCCAGATTATGTCGTTAATATAACTTTGGGGAAATAACCAGATTAATATATTTGGGACTTCTTAGTAACAGGGTAGTGTTATTACCTATACATCTTAAATGTGCTTGTTACATACTCCCCCTTAAAAGTGCTTCAACGTCCTCGAAAGTGCTTTTATTGTTTTCTCGGCCGTCCTCTTCTGCGAATTGGCTTTACAGGTATCGGTATGGGTGTAATGTCCTCTTTAAATGGAGTCAGTGCATTTGTATGGTATGTTCCCAAAGAAACTGCTGGATTTTCTGGAGAAGCCACTTCATATGTTGTTGGACTTACAAGTCGCTTTATTATATATGGTCCATCTCGTTTAGGAGCAAATTTTGATGTGTAGTTGTTGGCCGCTTTGCTTCTGGTGTGTGTATTGACCAATACCAAATCTCCTGGTCCGTATGGTAATACTTCTCTTCTTTTTTTGTCTGCTACTTTTTTCCATCTATCTTGCTGTTTTTCTTGTGTTTCTCTAGCGGTAGATAGCCAGTCAGCAATTTTCTTAAGTTCAGGGTCTTCAATTTGTTTATCTCGAATCTTGGCAAGCATTTCTGTGGGCATGTCGATCGAAGTATAACAGATAGGGCAGTCAATTTCAGCGGCGTCATGACATGGAGGTCTTGATAGCGTATCTGCGACTAGATTAGCTTTTCCCGGTAAATAGTCTATAACTAGATTATATGATTGTAAAGTTAATGCCCATCGTGCTAGTCTTCCATTAGGCGATTTCAATGACATCAACCATTTTAATGGTTGGTGATCAGTTTTGACATTAATTACGGCTCCTTCTATATATCCTCGATATTTATTGCAGGCCCATACCACAGCCAAAGCTTCTCGTTCCGTTGTCGAATAATTTTGTTCTGCGGGTGTCAGTAGTCGGCTTGCATATTCTATTGGTCTCTCGTCGGCACCCTCCCCCTGGAGCAAAACAGCTCCTAAAGCGTAGGCGCTTGCGTCAGTTTTTAGGGTGTATGGCAAACTAGGATCAACCGATCGTAGAATAGGATAATTTATCAGTCTCATTTTTAACTCTTTGAACGCAATTTCTTGCGATTCGTCCCAGTGGAATTTTGCATTCTTTTTCAATAGCCTGCTTAGCGGTTGAGATATATTTGAAAAATCTGGTATAAATCTTCTAAACCAGGAGCAGGTTTTCAAAAATGATCTAATTTGTTTCTCATTCCCAGGTCGCTTCATTTCTTCTATTGCACTCACTTTTTGGGGATCCGGTTCTATTCCTCTGGGTGTTAATATGTGTCCTAGGTATTTTACTCGATCACGTACAAATTCACATTTTTCTTTGTTGACTTGGAGTTTAAACAATTTTAACCGTTGAAATACTTCATCTAGATCTTGTAGGTGCTTTTCAAAAGTTGTGGACAAGATGATTATATCATCCAGATAGGCAAGAATAATAATGTTTTTGAGTCCGCTCCGGAATCGGTCAATGAGCCGTTGAAATGTCGCTGGGGCATTGCGAAGACCAAATGACATTCGTTTGAATCGAAAGGTTCCAACTGGGGAAATGAAAGCGGTACGGTCTCTATCCTCTATTTTTACAGCTACTTGGTGATATCCTGCTTTTAGATCCAATGTCGTCATAAAAAGAGTTTTTGGGGCAGTATGAAGTAAATTGTCAATCCTGGGTAGAGGATAGGTGTCTGCTATAGTTACGGAGTTTAGTTTTCTATAATCCACACATAGCCTATATTCTCCCGTCTTTTTTGGTACTAATACTACAGGGGCTGCATATGGGGATTCGCACTCTTCTATAATATCCTCTTCTAGTAGTCTGTCTATTTCTTTTTCGAGAAACTTCTTTTTCTCAGGAGACATTCTATATGGCGGAACAGCAATTGGTTCATTTGATGATAGCCGAATTGCGTGTTCTGCAAACGGGGTTGCTTGATCAGGTCGTGTGAACACTTCCTGGTGCTCTTTCAACAAATTATCTAGTTTTTGTTGATCAGCGTCGCTTAGCTTCTGAATCTGATTTTCGGTAGATTCTTCTACTGCTATTTTTATATCATTTTCTTCACCTTCAGGTATTAATGCAAAACAGTTCTCTGGATTTTCATCAAAATAAAATTTGTTTCGGGGAACATTTAAAACCATATTTGTTTTTCGAATAAAATCTTGTCCCATCAGAGTTCTTGCTTCGGTAAATTCTGGGACAGCAATAAACGGAACCATTACAGTTTTGTTTTCTACCGTAACTGGTAACTCATAACGTCTTACGTCTCGCTTTTTCTTTACTCCGTCCGCAAGTGACATGTAAATTTGGTCGTACTGGAATGGATAATTAAGTTCTTCAAAATGATCATTCAGTTGTCGTCCTGCAACGCAGCCATTTGCGCCAGTATCTATTATTACCAGATCGGTATGGTTTGCTGCAGTAATATATATACTTGGACGTCCATATTTTGCTTCAAAATCGGCGGCGGAGAAATCAAAACTTGATGCGTTGTTAATACTTGTAGATGGTATTTGTGCATCCTGGCACTGACTGCGGATATGTCCGGGTTTTCCGCAACCAAAACATATAAGTGTTGTGTTAGGTGCTGGCAGCACTTGGTTTGTTGCATTTTGTTTTTGCCTACAAATAAATTCATCGTGTCCAAACTTTTTACAGAAATTGCATCTTGGGCGACTTGTTCTTGCATTATTCAATGTTTCATTGTTCCTTCTTGGTGGATCTTCCTCCATCATTTCAATGGCTCGAGCTTGAATAATCAACTCGTTAAACGTTTTCACTGACTCGCGTGATAGCCTTTTTCTAATATTCAAGTTTAAACGTGAGTATACCATGTCTATCTGATACATCTCGGGCAGCTCTGGATCATTTGGCAAATGTGATAGTAGTGCTCGTGCTTTACTCACAAAAAAATCTGTCGGCATATTTTTGTTTTGCTTCCATGAAAAAAGTTTCTCGAATACCATAAATCGAGGTTTGTTGTACCCATATGCGTGGCGTAGGGCGTCGAGTGCTTCTTTCCATCCTGAAACACTTCTTTTTATTCCTTTCCACCACGTTCTCGCTGCACCATCTAACAACATCGGAAATCCTGTTAATGCGCTTTCATCGTCAATTCTCATGCAATCTTTATATATGTTGACTGCATTGATAAAGGCATCTACATCATCGGCTTCATCTCCGGCGAATCTCGATCTGCAGGTGGCAAGGGTCATCTTCTGCTCTTGTGCTGGTGCAGGTGTTTGAGCCGATTTTACCAAATCACTAAAAACTCCTTTCATGCTTTCCATTACAGCTAGGAGCTGTTCCTGTGATAAGGACATCTTGCTTCTCAAATTGTAAGACGCCGTTTTATAGCACGTTGATAATCTTTTTAATCACGAGCCACTAAGTTGGGCTCCAATTGTAACAGGGTGTTGTAGGGTTATAATAATAATAACGTGGTTCTTCGTGAATAATGTTTAATCAACAGTGAAATAATAATAATCGTCTAACAATGTAACAAGAATGAAATCTTAACTGCCTAAATAATGTTTTACAAAATACTTATATAATACATTTTCCCACTATAAAATATACTCCAGCACAGCTGCTGGAAATATCCGGATTATTATAATCCGTCGCGTCCGTTGCTTAATTAGTTATTGGAAATATCCAGATTATGTCGTTAATATAACTTTGGGGAAATAACCAGATTAATATATTTGGGACTTCTTAGTAACAGGGTAGTGTTATTACCTATACATCTTAAATGTGCTTGTTACAATATCACTTTAATTAATTCTCAAAATGGCGAGAATGATAAACTGATTCAAAATCTGCTGTGTTTTAAATGTGCAAAGCAGAAATTGCAATTCTCTCTCTTGCAGCTGCTCCAGTATGATGTGATTGGCCAATGATCGTTTTCTTAAAATCTACAAGGCTTGGAATTTAATGAAATATGTCACTGCTGTCACTGCTGTCACTGCTCCAAATAATAATTATGCTGTTGCAAAGATGATATTGAAGCGCTACGCAAGAGGCAAGAGGAAATTAAAACATGTTTGGAATCAATAACCAGAGAATGTATCATAAAATATGTGCAGAATCGCTGCAGCCCGGAACGGAAATGGTGAGTATGCTTCAATTAGCAGCGTTAAATAACATGAACTTGCGTATTAGACTGCTTCGCATGCACGTTCATTGTTCCATATTAATTATATGAATAGCTGTAAAAGGCGAAATAATGAAGAATAAAAATGGACAACAATTATAAATCGTGCAAATAATGTTAATTAATCTAATCGTAAAACGAAAAGCGTGTAACGCTCGGCCCTCTAATTACACCCACGTTGGATCAATGTAATTTTGTTCTCGTTTAATTTGGGAAATTAAAATATTTAACCTTAGTCACATTTTTAAATTTCAATCAAATTATTAATTTATTATTAATTATGTAGCAAAATTTCAATAAATAAAACATTTTTAACAATAGCAACAATAAACAATATCACTTTAATTAATTCTCAAAATGGCGAGAATGATAAACTGATTCAAAATCTGCTGTGTTTTGAATGTGCAAATCAGAAATTGCAATTCTCTCTATTGTAGCATTATAGTCCAAATTGAGGGGTATGCAGGAAACCAGTGAACTTCAATCCTCAGCTTTAAGCAAGTTAAAGGTAGGTCCGGCATTGAAGGGCGCCCAGAAGATGGGTGCCTTGTTGCATCTCATCTCTAAGCAAGTCAATAGTAAGTCCGACTTAGTTCGGTTTTTTTATGCGCCTGAGTGGGTTGGCCGGTTCCCTTTATTTTAGTAAAGTGACCATGATCCGTTATCATGCTCCATCCCCAAATGCGTCGCGATAGGGTTGGGCTTCGAATCCTTTCGTGTCTCCAACCTTACAATCCTTTGTTTCCGTTCCTTCCCCTGCTCAGGAATTAGTACCTAGATATGGTGGGCAGGCTATTTTAACGAAATCTAATTCATTCCTGATCCATTCCATGCATTATTGATCTTTTTACCTTGTTCTTCTATGATCATATAGTATCTCCTGCATTACATGCTTGAAATATTCTAGTATGAATAAGTTCTTTTCCTTTTTATTACAAATAATTAATATAAATTAGAACTTGTTTTGTTGTTTAAAATAGTATATTGTACAAGTGCGAAATCGACATTAAAAACTGCACACACTGCCTCGTATTGGAGTGGTCTTGAGGTAAAAGAAAGAATTGTAAAGAAAATAAGAATTTATAACATTTGTCCTATCAACAGCAATTATATGATAATGAGAAATTCTCATACTGAAAACAAAATGGCGTTCAAGATGACGGAAAACAAAATGGCGTCCAAGATGGCGTTTGTTTATTCTAATGATTAATGGAAGCGGGGTATTTATTATAATAATTCACTAATGACAACTTTCAAAAATGTATTGTGAATTTAAATCATAATATAATAAAATATAAAATGATCGTTATAATAGGGATAATGCACATTCCTTGGCATCATTAAGTAATTTTTCAAATTGTGTTTCAAGTTGCCGTACAATTTTTGAAAATTTTAATGCCCGTATTCATAAAACGTTATTAAATATATAATGATTTGTTAAAAATATAACGAAACGTTTAATCGAATTTTTGTATTCATAAACACTCATTAGCAATAATGTTCATTAAATTATTTATTAAATTTAACGCACTATTTGTGGTCCATTAAGACAAAACGAATCATTAAATTGACACATCTGTTTGATTTAAAAATGTCTAATTATCTGTATTAATTCACAGTATTTGAGGTTATATTGTATAGGTTAATATATTAATAACTTATAAAAAACAAAAGTAACTAAAAAGTCACTAAATAATTTAACTAATGACAATTTATTTATGAATATCATTATATTTTTAATGTTCATTAAATTATAATGATTTGTTTGATAATGAATCGTTACAAAAATGTTTTATGAATACGAGCATTAATCTGTTTTATACATATTACAATTTAACACTTTTATATTTTAATGATGTCTAATGTTATTAAATGAAACAATGTAGGCAATAGCTCGATTACATTAGGTGCTTGTGAACATTGAAACAAAAAAAATTCTATAATTTTATAAAAATGTTTGTTCAAAAGCTATTAAAAGTAAAAAGTGAACTCTTAAATTAGAATATGTAGGGCTATTAAAAATGAAAGTTTTTAACCATCTTAGTCATTGTGTAAGTTGAAACTCATAAGATTATTTTAAAAATTGTAAGCAATTAAAATAAAAGTTATAGAGACCTACGCTAATAATTAATAGATAACATTGAAATATTCAAAATTAACTGTTCAGTTTGTTTCAAGTCGTCGTACAATTTAAAATCTACAAGGCTTGGAATTTAATGAAATATGTCACTGCTGTCACTGCTGTCACTGCTCCAAATAATAAATATGCTGTTGCAAAGATGATATTGAAGCGCTACGCAAGAGGCAAGAGGAAATTAAAAAATGTTTGGAATCAATAACCAGAGAATGTATCATAAAATATGTGCAGAATCGCTGCAGCCCGGAACGGAAATGGTGAGTATGCTTCAATTAGCAGCGTATATAAACATTAAATAACATGAACTTGCGTATTAGACTGCTTCGCATGCACGTTCATTGTTCCATATTAATTATATGAATAGCTGTAAAAGGCGAAATAATGAAGAATAAAAATGGACAACAATTATAAATCGTGCAAATAATGTTAATTAATCTAATCGTAAAACGAAAAGCGTGTAACGCTCGGCCCTCTAATTACACCCACGTTGGATCAATGTAATTTTGTTCTCGTTTAATTTGGGAAATTAAAATATTTAACCTTAGTCACATTTTTAAATTTCAATCAAGTTATTAATATTTATGTAGCAAAATTTCAATAAATAAAACATTTTTAACAATAGCAACAATAAACAATATCACTTTAATTAATTCTCAAAATGGCGAGAATGATAAACTGATTCAAGATCTGCTGTGTTTTGAATGTGCAAAGCAGAAATTGCAATTCTCTCTCTTGTAGCTGCTCCAGTATGTTGCGATTGGCCAATGATCGTTTTCTTAAAATCTACAAGGCTTGGAATTTAATGAAATATGTCACTGCTGTCACTGCTGTCACTGCTCCAAATAATAATTATGCTGTTGCAAAGATGATGATATTGAAGCGTTACGCAAGAGGCAAGAGGAAATTAAAAAATGTTTGGAATCAATAACCAGAGAATGTATCATAAAATATGTGCAGAATCGCTGCAGCCCGGAACGGAAATGGTGAGTATGCTTCAATTAGCAGCGTATATAAACATTAAATAACATGAACTTGCGTATTAGACTGCTTCGCATGCACGTTCATTGTTCCATATTAATTATATGAATAGCTGTAAAAGGTGAAATAATGAAGAATAAAAATGGGCAACAATTATAAATCGTGCAAATAATATTAATTAATCTAATCGTAAAACGAAAAGCGTGTAACGCTCGGCCCTCTAATTACACCCACGTTGGATCAATGTAATTTTGTTCTCGTTTAATTTGGGAAATTAAAATATTTAACCTTAGTCACATTTTTAAATTTCAATCAAATTATTAATAACATTATTTATTATTAATTATGTAGCAAAATTTCAATAAATAAAACATTTTTAACAATAGCAACAATAAACAATATCACTTTAATTAATTCTCAAAATGGCGAGAATGATAAACTGATTCAAGATCTGCTGTGTTTTGAATGTGCAAAGCAGAAATTGCAATTCTCTCTATTGTAGCATTATAGTCCAAATTGAGGGGTATGCAGGAAACCAGTGAACTTCAATCCTCAGCTTTAAGCAAGTTAAAGGTAGGTCCGGCATTGAAGGGCGCCCAGAAGATGGGTGCCTTGTTGCATCTCATCTCTAAGCAAGTCAATAGTAAGTCCGACTTAGTTCGGTTTTTTTATGCGCCTGAGTGGGTTGGCCGGTTCCCTTTATTTTAGTAAAGTGACCATGATCCGTTATCATGCTCCATCCCCAAATGCGTCGCGATAGGGTTGGGCTTCGAATCCTTTCGTGTCTCCAACCTTACAATCCTTTGTTTCCGTTCCTTCCCCTGCTCAGGAATTAGTACCTAGATATGGTGGGCAGGCTATTTTAACGAAATCTAATTCATTCCTGATCCATTCCATGCATCATTGATCTTTTTACCTTGTTCTTCTATGATCATATAGTATCTCCTGCATTACATGCTTGAAATATTCTAGTATGAATAAGTTCTTTTCCTTTTTATTACAAATAATTAATATAAATTAGAACTTGTTTTGTTGTTTAAAATAGTATATTGTACAAGTGCGAAATCGACATTAAAAACTGCACACACTGCCTCGTATTGGAGTGGTCTTGAGGTAAAAGAAAGAATTGTAAAGAAAATAAGAATTTATAACATTTGTCCTATCAACAGCAATTATATGATAATGAGAAATTCTCATACTGAAAACAAAATGGCGTTCAAGATGACGGAAAACAAAATGGCGTCCAAGATGGCGTTTGTTTATTCTAATGATTAATGGAAGCGGGGTATTTATTATAATAATTCACTAATGACAACTTTCAAAAATGTATTGTGAATTTAAATCATAATATAATAAAATATAAAATGATCGTTATAATAGGAATAATGCACATTCCTTGGCATCATTAAGTAATTTTTCAAATTGTGTTTCAAGTTGCCGTACAATTTTTGAAAATTTTAATGCCCGTATTCATAAAACGTTATTAAATATATAATGATTTGTTAAAAATATAACGAAACGTTTAATCGAATTTTTGTATTCATAAACACTCATTAGCAATAATGTTCATTAAATTATTTATTAAATTTAACGCACTATTTGTGGTCCATTAAGACAAAACGAATCATTAAATTGACACATCTGTTTGATTTAAAAATGTCTAATTATCTGTATTAATTCACAGTATTTGAGGTTATATTGTATAGGTTAATATATTAATAACTTATAAAAAACAAAAGTAACTAAAAAGTCACTAAATAATTTAACTAATGACAATTTATTTATGAATATCATTATATTTTTAATGTTCATTAAATTATAATGATTTGTTTGATAATGAATCGTTACAAAAATGTTTTATGAATACGAGCATTAATCTGTTTTATACATATTACAATTTAACACTTTTATATTTTAATGATGTCTAATGTTATTAAATGAAACAATGTAGGCAATAGCTCGATTACATTAGGTGCTTGTGACAGATGACACAGATGACACAGATGACACAGATGACACAGATGACACAGATGACACAGATGACACAGATGACACAGATGACACAGATGTCATCTGTCATCTGTCATCTGTCATCTGTCATCTGTCATCTGTCATCTGTCATCTGTCATCTGTCATCTGTCATCTGTCATCTGTCATCTGTCATCTGTCATCTGTCATCTGTCATCTGTCATCTGTCATCTGTCATCTGTCATCTGTCATCTGTCATCTGTCATCTGTCATCTGTCATCTGTCATCTGTCATCTGTCATCTGTCATCTGTCATCTGTCATCTGTCATCTGTCATCTGTCATCTGTCATCTGTCATCTGTCATCTGTCATCTGTCATCTGTCATCTGTCATCTGTCATCTGTCATCTGTCATCTGTCATCTGTCATATGTCATCTGTCATCTGTCATCTGTCATCTGTCATCTGTCATCTGTCATCTGTCATCTGTCATCTGTCATCTGTCATCTGTCATCTGTCATCTGTCATCTGTCATCTGTCATCTGTCATCTGTCATCTGTCATCTGTCATCTGTCATCTGTCATCTGTCATCTGTCATCTGTCATCTGTCATCTGTCATCTGTCATCTGTCATCTGTCATCTGTCATCTGTCATCTGTCATCTGTCATCTGTCATCTGTCATCTGTCATCTGTCATCTGTCATCTGTCATCTGTCATCTGTCATCTGTCATCTGTCATCTGTCATCTGTCATCTGTCATCTGTCATCTGTCATCTGTCATCTGTCATCTGTCATCTGTCATCTGTCATCTGTCATCTGTCATCTGTCATCTGTCATCTGTCATCTGTCATCTGTCATCTGTCATCTGTCATCTGTCATCTGTCATCTGTCATCTGTCATCTGTCATCTGTCATCTGTCATCTGTCATCTGTCATCTGTCATCTGTCATCTGTCATCTGTCATCTGTCATCTGTCATCTGTCATCTGTCATCTGTCATCTGTCATCTGTCATCTGTCATCTGTCATCTGTCATCTGTCATCTGTCATCTGTCATCTGTCATCTGTCATCTGTCATCTGTCATCTGTCATCTGTCATCTGTCATCTGTCATCTGTCATCTGTCATCTGTCATCTGTCATCTGTCATCTGTCATCTGTCATCTGTCATCTGTCATCTGTCATCTGTCATCTGTCATCTGTCATCTGTCATCTGTCATCTGTCATCTGTCATCTGTCATCTGTCATCTGTCATCTGTCATCTGTCATCTGTCATCTGTCATCTGTCATCTGTCATCTGTCATCTGTCATCTGTCATCTGTCATCTGTCATCTGTCATCTGTCATCTGTCATCTGTCATCTGTCATCTGTCATCTGTCATCTGTCATCTGTCATCTGTCATCTGTCATCTGTCATCTGTCATCTGTCATCTGTCATCTGTCATCTGTCATCTGTCATCTGTCATCTGTCATCTGTCATCTGTCATCTGTCATCTGTCATCTGTCATCTGTCATCTGTCATCTGTCATCTGTCATCTGTCATCTGTCATCTGTCATCTGTCATCTGTCATCTGTCATCTGTCATCCGTCATCTGTCATCCGTCATCTGTCATCTGTCATCTGTCATCTGTCATCTGTCATCTGTCATCCGTCATCTGTCATCCGTCATCTGTCATCCGTCATCTGTCATCCGTCATCCGTCATCTGTCATCTGTCATCTGTCATCTGTCATCTGTCATCTGTCATCTGTCATCTGTCATCTGTCATCTGTCATCTGTCATCTGTCATCTGTCATCTGTCATCTGTCATCTGTCATCTGTCATCTGTCATCTGTCATCTGTCATCTGTCATCTGTCATCTGTCATCTGTCATCTGTCATCTGTCATCTGTCATCTGTCATCTGTCATCTGTCATCTGTCATCTGTCATCTGTCATCTGTCATCTGTCATCTGTCATCTGTCATCTGTCATCTGTCATCTGTCATCTGTCATCTGTCATCTGTCATCTGTCATCTGTCATCTGTCATCTGTCATCTGTCATCTGTCATCTGTCATCTGTCATCTGTCATCTGTCATCTGTCATCTGTCATCTGTCATCTGTCATCTGTCATCTGTCATCTGTCATCTGTCATCTGTCATCTGTCATCTGTCATCTGTCATCTGTCATCTGTCATCTGTCATCTGTCATCTGTCATCTGTCATCTGTCATCTGTCATCTGTCATCTGTCATCTGTCATCTGTCATCTGTCATCTGTCATCTGTCATCTGTCATCTGTCATCTGTCATCTGTCATCTGTCATCTGTCATCTGTCATCTGTCATCTGTCATCTGTCATCTGTCATCTGTCATCTGTCATCTGTCATCTGTCATCTGTCATCTGTCATCTGTCATCTGTCATCTGTCATCTGTCATCTGTCATCTGTCATTCCGCCTAGTCCTAAGACAATGTTTTTTTCTGGTTGGTGGCTGTATGTAACTAATAATAACGAAAAAATCGATTTCACACTTTTCTGAAAAATAAAAATATAAGGAAGCAGTGATGGAAAAACAAACGGCGGAGAGAACATAACGAAAGGTATTTCGCCGCAATGCACCGCATAATACCATCACATCGGTAACGTCTGTCTGTAATGGAAGCCGGATACTTTGCTTGTGACTGGTTAGGAACCACAGCATATTGATTCAATTACGGAAAATTTTATTAAACTTTTTTGTTTGAATTATAAAGCAATATTTTTGAATATGCTTTTGTGTTCGTATTGGTAAAATACTTTAATAAAATATTTAATTACATGATTTTTTTTATTCACGTTGTCGTGTTATTTACTTAGTGTCCAATAATAATGTGATATATTTGTTTGAGTCCGTAATGTGTGTATACTATTAATTTATATATCTGTAATAGTAATGACAGTTGGACACGCAAATATACTATTAAATGTTATTTTTTTAGGAGAATAATGCAGATTTGATTTGGTTGTATATGATAAAATATATGTTGTGCAAGTCATCTATTCAAATTAAAATATCTAAAACGTTAAAAAAAAGTCTTTGTTAATATAATTCCAGATCAATTCCAGAAACATCAAAAACACTAAATTAGTGATGTACTTTAAAAATCATCGGATAAAGGTTTTTTGTATATCAAAAAACCAAAACCAAAATTTTAGCTTCGGGCCGGTGCTTGTAGTGGGTAGTTGGCGTTTTTTAAGAGTACCTGGGAACGGCGCAAAGCTGTTTGTTGGTGTTTATGGTTTTGGGTTTAACTTGGCGGCATCCAAATTAGCCGACTGGCTTGCGTTCCATTTTCATCTACTAGCCAGGCCGTAAAATTAGCTCTTTGGTGTAACACGGAGCAAGCAACAACAGTGCTTATTGATGACACGTTGCTTGGCCCTTCGCCGAAGTAGGCGGTTGAGCCATTGAGAGCGTTGTTTTTCAATAAGTTTAACCTATCGGTAGCCTTTGTCGTAGTTTTTCTCAAACAAATTGCGTTGGTAGCCAACTCATGTTTCTGTCGGATTGGCTGCCTTTCTAGCCTGCTCTTCATTAAGACATTGTCCTTCTAAAGGTTAGAAAACCCAAAAGCATGTTTGTCCGTTGATTCTAGCATAGCAGTCTCAGAGTCGGATTTGGAATAAATAATTTTGTTGGTTGTAGTAGTTTGTAAAAATCTTGCATAAATTTCCTTCTGTTAGTCCCAATTTCTAATTTGGTTGATCAATCAGCTGTTTTAATGTCTGATATTGATATAACTCAAAGAATTGTTGCAGTTTTGGCTTTCCTAAAGTTGTTGATGTATTATTTGTTCTAAATTATCTAATTAGACCCGCCGGTACAGTGCCAGTTGCTGCCACTTAATGGGAAAAATATGATTTTGCCTAGCAATTGAATTGAATGATAGCCTGGTAGTTAATGAATGGCCATATAAACATTTGATAAGTGTAGAGAATTCTTTTTAGCTGGTACTTGAAAATACCTCGGAGAGCTTTGTGGAGGTTAGATTAGGTGCAAATTGCTGAGGTGGTTACTGAATCGTGGAAACTATTGCAAAGGGCAAAGGAGTAGCAGAATACTAAATTGAATTTTTTGAGGGTTTGTGGTAAACTTACATTTCTGGAGATACTTTTGGATGGTGGTGAAGTAATACTCATTGCTGGAGTTTAATCCGTGGGTTTAGGAGTTAAGAGATGTCTATAACACAAATGTTAAAGAGTATAGAAAAGAAGACAAAATTTTAAGGTACCTCTGTGGAGAGGTTTGCAAGTAATATGCCGCAACGAATTTGAGTTGAGGAGGAGGGGGGAGGGGATGGTATTAATTAATTATTTATAAATAAGCCTATCGTGCCACAGGCGCTTATAGGCTTAGAGTAATATTAAGAAAAATAGCAAAAGTAATTTGTTTGGTGTTTACTGAAGAGAGTAGGTCCAACATGAAAATAAAGATGGCGTGACGGATGAAAATGAACATCCTAAATCCGAATTAGGAATTCAGGGTTTGAAAGTTATGAATTGGAGTTATTCAAGGTTTTTTTTTTTAAGTTTAGGGGTAAAAATTGTGTGAGTTTGTTTGAGTGCAAACATTAAAATAAGGATCTAATACAATTTAGCAAAGCGGGCGGGGGGTAGGAGGGAAGTAATTATTCCGCCTAGTCCTAAGACAATGTTTTTTTCTGGTTGGTGGCTGTATGTAACTAATAATAACGAAAAAATCGATTTCACACTTTTATGAAAAATAAAAATATAAGGAAGCAGTGATGGAAAAATCCTAAAGAAAACTTAACATTTATTGATAAATATTATTTATTGATTGAGTGCCCCCTCAGTTGTTTTTATGAAAAAAACGTGCACAATTTTGTCATTTTTTTTTAAATCTTGTCATTAACTATTGAAAAGCGCTAAATTTTATTCATAAAAATCAAAAATAACAAAATCCGTTCATAAAATATTAAAATATTTTCAAAAAGAACTAAAATCCGGCTAAAAACGAATAAAAAGTGAAAAATTATATTTATAAAATGTTAAAAATAACAAAATTTGGTCTTGTAACATCAAAATAATGTCAGAAAACACCAAAGTCCGGCCATAAACTGTAGAAAAGTGTAAAAAAATTCATAAAATCTTAAAAATAGCAAAATCCGGCTATGAATTATCAAAATATTGTTAAATCCGGCCATAAACTAATGAAAAGTGCAAAATTCTACTCATAACATGTCAAAAATAGCTAAATCCGGCATCGAAACATCAAAATATTGTTAGAAAGTACTAAAATCCCGTCGTTGCTGTTGACAAATGCAAAATTCTTTTCATAAATAGCAAAATCCGGCTATAAAATGTTAAAATATTAACAAAAAAACCAAAATTTTAGCATAAACTCATTGGAAGATTTAGCATGTATTGGGTCCGAGGCGTTGCTAAATTTAGCAGTTCTCTTAAAAATTAAATAAATTCTGTTTATGAATAGTTAGAAATTAAAAAATGTAAATTAAAAAAATATCAAAATCCGGTTATAAAATTAAATTCTGTTCATAGAATGTCAAAATTTTGTTCATAAAATGTATAAAATAGCAAAATCTGGCCATTAAATTTCCAATAATTGTCAGAAATCATCAAAATCCGGCTATAAACTGTTAAAAAAAGTGTAATAATGTTCATAAAACCTCAAAAACAGCAAAACCCAGCTTTTTTTAATATAAAATGTAAGAATTTAATTTGGAGGTAGTCAAAAAAAGGATTTGGTGTCCAGAAAAGCTTTAAAAAAAAAAAAGTATATTAATACTTAGCAGTAGAAGTGTCTTGGTCCTGTCTCTTCGATGCTGGATGGTTGGGCAAGCTCAAAGCCTGGCGCTTCTGGTTCAGTCTTTTCTGTTAGCGTTGTTGTTAAAATTTTGTCTTTTATCTATTTTGCTTTGCTGGGGTTGCCTGTGCATTGAGAGATGTTACGGTCGTACAACAAACCCGACAAATTGGATCTGAAGGATCTGTTAATAATAAAGTTGGAGGTGGTAAAAAGTTGTAGTCATGCTTGGAGCCTCTATAGACAGTAATACAAATACGGTTTGGATCAATAAGCATTCTCCAATGCTGTTGTTGTGACTGGAAAGCGGCATCAATTCTTTTCTCACTTATTGGAATACGATTTTAGGTGTTGAGGTTGGCGTTTCTAGTAGAGAAGTAAGTTGTAAATGTGCAACCTCACTGGTAGCCTGTAGAAGTTGTTCTGCACCTACTAACAATAGATTTCCGCTGTCGTTATAATTTGTTTTTGTCCTAATCACTTGTTACTTAGCTCTTTTGCTTTTCAGCTCACCAGCCCTCCTGTTTCAAACTCTTGGGCCAATAGTAAGCATAAAGGATGGCCCAAGAATTTGTTTTTTTTTTCTATAAGTCCAACTGTCACCGTTAAGTGATAATGCCTGATTACTTCTTGTTTCATGTCAAGAAGTACTACTAGCAAGTTGTGGCCAGCATTTCTTTTTCATGTACGTTGAAGAGCCGCTGCCAGAATGTTAAAATTTGTCTTTAGATATTTTCACTCAGAGAATACATACACACTTACCCAAAGTTCCTGCGGAGTCACCCACACAGAGTGTAGTTCGGTATGAACTAGTTTTGTTTGTTTGTTTGGAACAACGTTGAAGTACCAAAGCAGCTACCAATGGTCGTCTTAAAACCCTGGCAAAATGTTCAAACACAAGGAGTAACAACACACAGTCCCCGGATGTGACCATAAAAACCTCCGCGTAAACTACAGCGGAAGTTTTGGTTTCTAAAAGTAAAAGTTTGCAATGTGTTTCTGCAATCCTTTGCTAAGCAATGCAACTGCAGTCAAAATGTCTATTCTTAAGTAAGTTGTTGGTGTTGACCTTCCTTTAACAGACGTAAATCTGTAGCGTTGTCAAAATGACGCAAAAAGAATTAAAGTCAAACTAAGGAAAGAAATATTTCTCATAAAGTCTACATCAAAAAATAAAATTAGATTAGAAACCTATTTAAAGTAGATGTAATGAGTTTTAAAAATAATTCAATTAATTATAAAAGAAAATTCCCAAAATGCAAGAAGTATTAAAAAAAATTCTTTTCCAGAATAAATAGTAGCAAAGTTATCTGTAAGCAAGGATTTGCAATGCAAAACATGGAGACCCAAATTTTGCTATTTTTTAAAATTTTGTTAATAAAATTTATTGTACTTTTTTAAATGTCAAAGCCGGATTTTGCTGTTTTGACACATTATAAACAGTTTTCAATTGTTTGTGGCCAAATTTTTGTTCTTTTTAATAATATTTCAATGTTTTATGAGCGGATTTTTACCAAAACTGTCAATATTTTGCCGGAATAAGTTTTACAAAACAGTGGCGAAGTTATCTGTAAGCAAAGGTTTGCAATGCCACATTTTGTGAATAAATCTATAGTTTTTTTTAACAACTCATTAAAATTTCAAAGGCAAATTTTGATAAACAGTTATAAACAGTTTTCAATTGTTAGTGGTAAAATTTAAAAAGTTTTTTAATATTTCAATATTTTATGACCAGGTTTTACTTTTTATTTTTTATAAATAAAATTTTGCACCTCTAACAGATTATGGCCGGATTTTGCTGTTTATGCCGTTGCTTTCTGACATTATTTTAATGTTTCAAGACCGGATTTTGATATTTTTGACATCTTATTAATAAAATGTGCACTTTTTGACTGTTTTTGGATAATTTTAGTTTTTTCTGATGTAATTTTAATATTTCAGAACCGGATTTAGTTATTTTTAACATTTTATAGGTAATTTTTTTTTTCAACAAATTTTGCAGCTTCTAAAACTATTTTCATATTTTATAGCCGGATTTTGCTAATTTTAAAATTTATAATTTTTTTATGACCAAATTTTTGTGTATTATAACAACATTTAGATCCCGGATTTTGATTTTGTTAAAAAATAGGTTTCAAGATCAGAGTTTTGACATTTTATAAATAAAACTTTTTAACAATTTATGGCCGGATATTAAGATATTTTCAATTTTTTATTAATAGAATTTTGCACTTATCAACAGTTTTCTAACAATATCTTGAAGTATGTTTCAAGGTCGGATCTTGCCAATTTTAGTTTGTTTAACATTTTTATGGCCGAATTTTGGTACATTTTTGACTTTTTAATAGATTATGACCAGACTTTGATATTTTATAGCCAAATTTTACTTTTGACATTTTTTGAAAAAAATGTAATATTTGTTTAAGCAAAGTTTTAATATTTTTGACATTTTATAAATAGAGTTTTGCACTTTATAACAGTTTTTTGCCGCTTTTTTTTGAATAAAATGCAATAGTTTATAACAAAACTAAAAAAAAAAAAATACAAAATTATGTACGTTATTTTTCAAAACTGTGAGAATATTTTGAGATATACCCCAAAAATACAAACCACAGCTCACAAAATTTTGAGCAGAACTATCTAAAAAACTCTGTTGCAATTCCCACTAGAGTAAAATTGTAAAAATGTCTAAACCACTGTAAAGAGTTTAATCCTTTGGCCTTAAAAAAAAAACTAATATTTTTATCACAATTACATAGAATGCAATAAAGCAATAAAACTATGAAAATGAATGACAAAATTATAAAAAATAATTAATTCTGTAATCCAGTTTGAAGGACCAACATTTTATTTCAGAATTATGTTTTTCAGTCGGCGGTACTATAATCCATTGCAAACAATCAACATTTTCTGCCACAAATACATATTATAGCAACAAGATTATTAAAACAATTAACAAATTAATTGTAAATACTTTTAAAAATGCAACAAAATTTTTAATGTCAATAACCAAACAAACAACTCTGGCTTCAGCTAAACGAATTTAATACTAAATGTCATTTTGCATTTATTTAAAAAAATTAAAGAGGAGGAAAGACAGAAGCTTTGTCTATACATCAAAACGCAGAATATTACAGTATACTTCTGTTATGTATGCCATACATAAAACAAAATAAGTTCAAGACATACCTTCAAAAACCAAAGTTTAAAAAAAAAAACATAAAAACGGAGTTTTAATTAGGAAATTTTTTAACAGCAAATCCATGGTCTAAAATGCCAAAAATTAAAACAAAGAAAAAGGCTGACGCTTAACTGGATGGCAAAACCCGCAGCGGACTGGAAAGTCATAGGCTTGACTAACATAAAACCAGAAGGTTAAAAATTATTTAAAAAAAAAACGCAATCTAAAAAAAGAAAGTCGTATACGTACTATAAAAACCAGTGGTAATAAAGCAGGTTTATTAGTAGACCAATAAAATCAGATAAAATCCCACCGAAACTGTTACTGTGACGGCCTATACTTCATCAGAGGTTTATTCCCAAAAAGTTTAAAGCGTGCCAAGCTTATACTATCTATAGCTTATACTATTGTAAGAGCAATGGACTCATCCTTCAAGAGAAAAGCAACAGTGAATCCAAACAAGTCTGTTCACTAGTGGTCTGAGTACATAATCACGCTCAAAAAAAGAATGTAACAGCGCCAACAAAAATAATACTCAAACCAACAGAAAAAAATCAAATAAACCAACAGCAAAAGGATCGATTGTGCAAAATCCTTTTAGATATAACAGAGGAGTTTGAAAAGGCAATAATGTTAGAAAGAAAGGCTTGGAAACAGTTGCTAGATGAGGTGGAGAGCGACGTGTAGGGTATATGGTATAAAAGTTCAGCCGGAGAGGCGGTGTCCAGCTCGGAGATGCGAGACAGATAAAAGTTACCAAACAGTTGTTCTTAAAGCACCCGTTAGTGAGACAGCCAGCAGTCGTAAAGAAGGAGGTAACTGCACCCTGCACCCTGCAAAAACTACAAATAGCATCCGCAAAGCTTAAAGACAAGAAAACGCCGGGATCAGACCAAATATTGTAAAAAAAAATGGTAAAGGCCGCACCTAATATCATCCTAAATATAGTAGGTTTTTCAAAACATGTAAGCAGTTAAAACTAGTTCTGCTTGAAAACAAGAGAAAGGGACAAATAAAACCCGAAACTATAAGCCAATCTGTTTAATAAAAACCTTAGAAAAAATATAGATTGAGTGATAAAGTGCAAAGTCACGTATCCGACAGCCAGTTTGGGTTTTAGAGAAGGAGGTCTACCATTGATGCCACAAAAAAGCTGATGAATACGGTAAAACATTAAAAAAGCCTATAAGAACAGGAAAACGTGCATGTTTACCACAGTCGACATTAAAAACGCTTTTGGTACTGTTCCGGAGGACAGGGTAGTATAAGCGCTAATCAGTATGGGAGTAAGTAAAAGGTTTATTAAACTAATCTAGAGTTACCTCCATAGCAAAGATCTGCTGATTTTTTTTTATTGTATTTGAACATTTTGATTAAAAAAAAAAGATAGGTATTTTTTTTTCAAAAACGTGCTTTTATATATAAAGCACGTTTTTATCTATATTTGAGAAAAAAAAACACCTATCATCTTTTTTTAAGAAAAACTGTCACTTAAAGATTTTTCAAAATTTTCGAAAATTAAAGAAAAAAATTTTGTTTGTAAACTTATTCAATTTTGAAAAAAAATAATGTAATATTTTTTTCCTAAAAATGCAATCCTAAGAAGTTATAAACGATCAACAAATATAAATTTAAAATTTAAGCTTTTTTAAGCATTTCTGGGGATACATTGTAAGATAAATTTTATTTTATTGAGTGTAACGTATTTAATTCATATACTAAAGTGGTTAATTGTGTAACAAAAATTGTGTATTTTATATATGTGTATTTTTAAAGTGTTAGTTATCGGAATATTGCTAATTTAAAGTAATATATGTATTAAAACGGCTTAAAACTACATCAGTGAGGAACCGCATAGGAATCTACTTAAAAAAAAATTATAGAAAATGTTTTCTATAAAATACGAAAGAAAAACGCTGTAAGATTCAGGTACATAAAATATACAAATATTTCGTTTTTAATAACATCCTGAAAAACATAATAATTCAATTTATTTATTCCTTTGTATTTATTTAAAATCCATCCGTGGCCTTGTCTTGTTTGTCATTTAAAGTCACCACGAAAGGTCGCGTACACCACGATATTGTGTCCCTGTCATTAATTGTTTAAACTGGTTTAGTATTTACAAGTTTTTATGTGTTAATGTAATTATTTAATAATACTTTTTTAAGTTTACACTTTTGATTAAATTTTCATTTGTATTGTTTGTAAAGTTTGCAATAATAATGTTTAAATGTAAAATCTGTGATTTATCAGTTACTCCTACTGATACAGAGACAGTTCAGTGTCGTCATTGTAAATTAGCATTTCATGGCACAAAATGTGTAAATCTAAACAAAACTGTTTGTAAAGCGTTACTTGAGAATAAAAGTCTATCTTGGATCTGCAAATCTTGTACTGACACAGAGAATAATTCTAGTGATCAGCTGCATGACGTTATTAATAAAGTAGATGAACATACTTTGTTATTGAACTCTATTCTTTGCATTCTTAATAACAAGAAAAACGTTTCTACAATTGTTTTTTTAAATAATCCATCTCAATCTGAAGTTCTTAATACAGACATTTTAACATACAAAAAAGCTGTAATAACACCCAACAAACCTAATTCCGGTCCGGTTAAAGAAATTATTAATAAAAAAAGTTGTTCAACAACAGAACAAATTTATTATAGGAAAACGCAATGTTGATGCAGAAGCAGTTACAAACAAATTTATATCTGCTGAGAAGAGTCAGACTAAGAAGATACGGACTTCCGTCCAAGTACATCAGAGTAATAAGAATCTTCTACGAAAATTATACCGCGCAAATTATGCATAATGGGCAACTAACTGAACCAATAAACATAGACAGCGGAGTGCGACAAGGATGCATATTATCGCCAACAGTATTTCTGATACTGGTGGATTGGATTATGAAGAAAACAACACGAAACAAAACAGGAATAAGATGGAATGCTTTCAGCCAACTTGAAGATCTAGAATTTGCCGATGATGTATGCTTGATATCTGAAAAAAGACAACACATGCAGAAGAAAACCAAAAAACTGTCCAAAGAAGAAAAAAAGATTGGACTCAGCATAAACACAAAGAAGATAAAAATAATAAAAATAAACACTGAACGAGAGATGGTAATATTTGTTGAGGAAGAAGAAATAGAGAGTGTGCAAAAATTCTGCTACTTGGGGAGTATACTAGACAAAAATGGAAGAATAGAAGAAGAAGTGAATGCAAGAATAAACAAGGCACAGAATGCGTTCTACATGTTAAGGAAAATTTGGGGTTCCAATGAACTAACACTAGCAACTAAAGTTAGAATATTCAATACGAATGTGAAAGCATACTATTGTATGCATCAGAAACATGGAAAACAGAAAAGAGAGTCATAAAGAAGACACAAACATTTGTAAATAAGTGCTTAAGGAAGATTTTAAAAATATACTGGCCAAACCGTATAACGAACAAAGAACTATGGAAAAAAACTAAACAAGAACCAGTAGCAATAACGATTAATAGAAGAAAGTGGAAGTTTATTGGGCATACTTTGAGAAAAGATGGAAATGACATAACAAAACAAGCTTTAGACTATCAACCAACAGGGAAGAGGAAAGTGGGCAGACCAGCAGAATCATGGAATAGAAGTACAGCAAAAGAGATAGAGATGAAGGAAATAACATGGTGAGAAGTAAAAGCAGTAGCGAAAAACAGAGAAGAGTGGAGGAAGTTCGTAGAAGCCCTATGCTCCGATCGGAGCCAAAAGGATTAAAGTAAAGTAAAGTAAGTAGAGAGGAGTCAGTGGATTTATATTGGAAGATGTAGTCCTGATTCATCAGCTGAATCAGTTATGGACTATGTTCAAAATGTTCTAAATATCAACGATGTAAAATGTTTAGAACTTATGAGGAACGATGATATTTGTTCTTATAAATTAGGAGTTAAAGAATCATTGATCAAAAGTTTATTAGACCCAACGCTATGGCCTGTTAGGCTTGCTGGTAAATAATTTTTCCCGCGTCGTGAGCCTAAACCAACTGTAACTGGAAATTTTCCCAAACCGAACGTACCAATTCAAAAAAAGTAAACAGTTTGGTTGTTTACTATCAGAACGTTAGGGGCCTACGAACAAAATTAAAAGATTTTTATTGTTCCGTGATCTCCAAAGAATATCCCATTATATTTCTTACCGAGAAATGGCTAGAGCCTGGTATTGTAAACGCTGAATTATTTGATGAAAGATATACAGTGTATCGCACGGATCGTTCTGCTGCAAATAACTTAAAACTTCAGGACGGCGGTGCCCTCATAGCTGTCATTAATACGTTGAAATCATATGCCATTCCTACTAACAACAGTGCAGAGGAAACGTAGATAAAACTATTTATTAATAATGAATCCTATATTTTGGGATGTGTTTACATACCGTCAAAATCTTCAATAGAGATATATGAATCTTATGTAGAATCAATGCCTGCAATTTGTGCTTAACATAGTGAGTCCAAAATTATAGTGATGGGTGACTTCAACATGCTGGATCTTTCTTGGATTGATATGGATGATTACGTAGGGCTCTATCTAGTTAATGATAAAAATAATTCTAATATAAAAAATGCAATAAAATGTTTAGTTTGTGACTGTTATGCATCTTATGGTTTGTCACAGTTTAATAGTATTGTTAATGATTATGGTGTTGTACTGGACTTGTGTTTTGCGTCGTTTATGGTAACAAAAGTTTCAAAATGCGACTCTTTAATACCTTGTGATGCGTACCACCCATCTTTAGAAGCTGAATGTTTATGCACAGATGATGAGCACCTTAAATCCAACTTATCTGTGGTATTTGATTTTAAGCATGCGCCTTTTGTCTTAATAAATAATTACTTGATGTCAATAAATTGGTTAGAGTTATGTTCTGATACTACTGATATTGATACTACAACTTCAATATTTTATAATATATTGTATGACTGTTTTCAAGAATTTTTACCAATAAAAATAATACACGAACTCAAGTTTTCTGTCTGGTTTAATACAGAGCTTCGAACACTGGTTACCCAAAAACGGCATGTTCATAAAAAAAAAATTATCAAACCAGCACTTTGATTACTTAATATTTGCAGACCTTAGAAAACGTTGTCGGACTCTTACCAAGCTTTGTTATGATATTTATATTTATACACAAACTGAACAATCGGTACTTGAAAACCCTAGTAATTTTTGGAAATTTGTAAAGTCAAAATCTGGAACAAATAAACTACCATTGTCTATGTTTTTTGATAATGTTCAACTTAATGGCGGTAGCGTAATTGCTTATACATTTGCATTATACTTTTCTTCAGTTTACAATAGCCAACGGATTTTTTTTTGCAATCTAAAATTTGATTCAAATTTATGTCTATCTCAATTAAATATTACTCCTATTGAGGTCCAGACAGCACTGCTAAACATAGACGTGAAAGGTGGAGCAGGGCCGGACGGAATACCACCTCTAGTACTTAATTTGTGTAACTCTACTTTATATATTCCATTGCATATTTTATTTTCTTTAGCTCAAGGTAAATTTCCATCATTGTGGAAGTCGTCTTATGTACAACCTATTTTTAAATCAGGAAACAAAAACGACGTTGAAAACTATAGACCAATTTGTATTTTATCTTCGATTCCTAAAGTTTTTAAATCACTTATTGCAAGTATTATGAGAAACTCATTTAAATTTATTATTATACCCCAACAGCATGGATTTATGAGTGGTTGATCTACTGATACATCTTTTCTTATACACAAATTATATTATGAAATCTTTTGATGCGGGCGCAGATGTTCACTCGGTATATATGGACTTCAGTAAGGCTTTTGATAAGGTTAATATTATACTATTGATAGCTATACTAAAATGTTATGATGTTTGCGGGTTACTTTTAAAATGGATAACATCTTATTTAACAAATCGCACGCAACAAGTTTGCATAGACAGTTTCTTTTCAGAAATATATTACGTATCATCTGGTGACCCTCAGGGATTTCATTTAGGACCACTACTTTTTAACATATTAATAAACGACATTTATATTGATTTGAGGTCCCCAATACTATTATTTGTTGGTGCATTAATAATGATATGATTCTTAATATTGATAAGTGTCATGTAATGCTGTTCAGTAAAAAACTTGATAACTACAGATTTGATTATGATTTAGCCAATATCAAACTAGTCTATGTAGACACTGTTCGAGATCTTGGTGTATATTTTGACAAAAAGTTGTCTTTTTCTTACCATATAAAAATTGTTAATTCTAAAGCAAATAAAATGCTTGGTTTTATTAAACGTATCACAAAGGATTTTACAAACATTTAGAGTCTAGTTGTGTTGTTTATTACATTAGTTTGCTCCATTTTGGAGTACTGCTGTGTGATATGGTCACCACACTTTAAAGGTTTTGTAAACAGGCTTGTGTCTGTACAACGCAAATTTCTGAAGTATATAAAATACAAACTGCAATGTCAAAATATAATACTAACAATGCAACAAGTTGGGGTATACGTCAACTTAGTAAATCTTTTAAAAAGGCGAGAATATTATGATATATGTTTTGCTTTTAAAATTTTCAATAATTTGATCAATTCATCCGATTGCCTTGAATGCTTATCTTTAAACGTACCAAGTTATAGAACACGATATTCTTTACTTTTACACGTTCCGTTCAGTCAAACATCGTATCTCTTATATAGTCCGCATGTAAGAATTTGTAACATTGTAAACAGATACTGCGACAGTCATATCTTTAAATCGTTTTAAGATTGATGCTCGTCGTGCCATTGATGCATAACAGTTGTTTTATGTGGTAATCTAGTGTAAGTGTAATTTTAAGTATAGTTTTAAGCCTTGTAAAATGTTTTTATGACGTAAATAAATATTATTATAATATTATATCTTGGAGCGTTTCACACGGCGTTTCCTAAATTGTTTGTACATATAGAAGCACGTTTTTATCTATATTTGAGAAAAAGAAAATTCACGTCATATTAAAAAAAAAAAATCTATTAAATTTCAGCAAAAATTTCAAAATTTAAGAAAAAAATATATATAATATCTGAAAAAATTCACATAATCACGATTTAAGTAGAAAAGAAGCATTTTTAAAGGTTTGAGCAACAAAAAATTCATTCTTTACACTTGACTCATACATGGCCATCTATTACTCCAAAACCACTCTTTTTTATGCGTGCGCTAGGTGTAAATTGTCTTCAGACAGTCCAAATACACTTAAGTACACAGGTCGCTAAGCTAGGAGTAAAATTTTTTTAAAACGTCGTTTTTTTTGTCTAATTTGAATTTTTTGTTGTATATAAAAAGTTAAAAAATCAATTGACTTTTTCAATCCAATTATTTGCAGATTGTATTAAATTGTTGCAAGTTTTACAAGTTTTTTTTTATAATCCTAACTTTGTTAAATGCTTTTTTCTTCTTATTAAAAACATGTTTTGTCTATATCAAGTACAAGTACGGTTGTTTTTAATTTGTTTGCATTAAGTAGATTCTAAAAATATAAACAATGAGTTTCAAAATTGTAATAATTGAGAAATTGTTTTATTTTGTTATGTTCATCTTAGAACTATCTTTTTAATGATGTGAAGCTAAAGTTTGATAGTAATTGGAAAAAAAGTTACAACAGAAGTAATAAGTGATTAATCGAAATTTTCTAAAGCAACCTCAACAATAGAGGTAGTTCTGAAATTCTTAAAAGATACAAATTTGTGGCTATCCTCGAGTTGTTTTTAAACAAATAGATAAAATTAACTTGTTATGATCATAGTCTAAAAGAATAGTTCATTAAGCAGTACAATGCTCTAGAAAGTATTTTTAAGCATTTGGAAACTTAAATATTTTGTCCAAATCTAACAAAAAAACTCTGAGCAATTTAGGTGAAAGTAAGGTAAAAACAAAAACAGGATACAAAGAATAAAGGTAATAAACCCCAAAAAACACACTCAAGTGCACAGCCAAAAGACTATACTAAGTTCAAAAGCTAGCATGTCTGCTGATAACGGGAGCAATAAGAACAACGCCCACAGCAGCTATAGAAGTACTTCACCTGATGGCAATGACAGAGGCAAAACAAACAGCAAACAAACTGCGGACAAACAAACACAATGAAAACTTCAAGATCCACAAATCTACAAAAACCAACAAAGGAGTTGCTTGAAAAAGTAATTCTAACAATGAGGTCGGATTTTATAAAAGGCCACTGCATCAGCAAAAAACTTGATGCGATAATCCCGCAGCAAAACAAATGGATAAAGAAAAGATATAAAAGAACTATCTGGTACACAGATAGACCCAAAAACCAAAAAAGCACCATCGCTAGAATTTACAAGGACAAACACCAATAAAAGCAAACTTTGCTACCTCTGAGTAAATATGCTTTGACGTTTCAGGCAGCAATGGTTGCCATCAAGTGGTGTGCCAGAGACAAGATCAAGAAGGGACTAGAACCTGACAGACTAGTTACAATCATGTCAAACAGTCAAGTGGCATTGCAAGCCAACCAAATTAGTTATGACATGCATACACAGTTTGGAAACAGTAGCCACAACCTGCAAAGTTTACCTGTTATGGATACCCAAAGACCAGGAAATAAAAAAAAATCTCAGGGCAAATTAACTTGCCAAACAAAAAGCACAAGAGACATTTACTGGACCAGAACTCGCTATTTGGTTTCCATACGAAATCAAAAAAGCAATAATCCGCAGCTAACTTAAATCGGTGCACAAGAACCTGTGAAAAAACTGTAAGGGATTGACACATTCAAAAATATTCTTAGCAGAATCATTCTATGATACCAAAACAATGGTAATACAAATTAGTCGTATTAGACTCCAAAAACTTACAGGACTGATAACCGGATACTGTAACACTTGTATAGAATAGGAATAGAAACGGACCCTCTACGCCGCAGATGTATGGAAAAAGTAGAGACTCCTATACAATCGTTGAATGAATGCAAAGCTTACAAACAGCAACGTATAGCCATTTTTGGCAAACACAACTTAAAAGAAAACTTGTTAAAAGCAACTAACTTGGTAAAGGTACCAGACTTTATTGAAGAGACGGAGCTGCTCAAAGAGTTAAACACCAGAAGTGTACAACAGATTCAATAGGACCACAGTGCAAGTGAACCACCTTAAGGTAAAGAAAAAAAAATGGGTTTTTTAGTCAGTATAAACTTGACACTACTGGACAGCACAAACTATCCAGTGTCTTTTATAGATTTTTCCTTTTTTAGGTAAAAAAACAGGTAATAAACCACAATACTACAAAAACAATATGTTAAAAAATAAAATCAGTATCAAAACAAAAGCCATAGTTTACAAAGCAACAAAAACCATCTTGTTCTTTATCAGAAACATCAGGAATGCAAGTAAGACCGTGCTATAAATGCGGAAAAAAAACACCGTCGTCAAAAAATGCCCAAACAACTTTTGGTGTCATAAAAAAGCTCAAAATTAAAAATATACGCTACCCAAAATGCAGTAATGCAGTAGTAGAGGTCAAGAAGCAAAAAAAGATAGAAGTTCTCCAAATAAAACTTGACTAGAATAGATCTGGAATGCTTACCATACATAATACACAAAAACATTAAAAAATTTAAATATAATATCTATTAGCAACCAACAGCTTAGAGGTAATTTCCGGTTAATTTTCGCAAAATACAAATATTTTTTTTACTTCTAGTTTTATTTTATATTAAATTAAATTAAATTAAATTAAATACTAACAATTAATATAAAATCAATTATTATTTTTTATATCATTACATTTTAATCACGTTGTCAGATCAGCCTATATCAAACAATACAAAAACATAAATATTATTAGAAGGAAACGTGAACAAAACATCAGAAACACAAATAGCTATCAAAAATAAATTAATTACTTCATTGCTATTTGCAAATAAAATACTTTGATCTGCGTAATTAATTTCACAAAAAAAATTGTTTACTACTAACCACTTTACAGCTACAACGAAAAGTAGAACAATAAAAAAGTTTATCAAAATGTTTACTGATTAAATAAAAAAATAACTTTAATAAAAAATAGTTTGTTCTTTTGTAAATGTATTGGTAAAACAAAAATCAGTTATCAAATTATATGTAAAAATAAGAATGATTCCAAAGTTGCTGTTTTCGTTATAATACTACAAATTTAGGTCGGAATTCAATTAAAATTAAATTAAATAAATTTTACAAGTCTAGACACTATTGAATTAAACAAAGTATACTAACTATTAGTAATATAGGTTGCCAGTCTTAAATCAACGCATTCACAAATAACGAAATTTGCATATTTAAATCGTTAAATTTAAAGCAAATTATGGTGAAGGCGCCGGGATATAATAAAAGCCTTCTAATTTTCACACAGACTTTTGTAGCATTTAGTAAACGTGCTCTGGCTTACCATAAATTGTAATTTAAATTATTTATTAACTAATCTCACCATTCAAACATTAATGTAATAAAAGACCATTTGCTTGAATGCACCTCTGTAATACCGTATCGGCCAGCCATAATTGAAATTTTGCTTTGCATACTTGCGGATATGCTTAATTGATACGTTAAACCGCACCATCGAGTCTAGATTTCAAATTTGAAATGCCAATTAAATCGGTATTCGCTGTGAACATACCAGAGTCTGTATTAAATTTCCATTAAACTATATCGATACCATTTTTAACTCGAATGTTACATAAATCAAGGATTTAAAGGGGTTGAATTTATTTATTCCCGTTAAATCAAACAGAGCCGACATATAACGAGCGTGTTTTATAGTAGGTGTTTGTATGTAATTTTCATGATTCATTATTGTTATTATTATTTTCTGATTGATTTAACATGGTTAATACGAGATGAATCAGTAATTGCGCTTTAATTATCTGCATTGTTGTAACATTTGCTAAATTTATGGTTGATTGAAGTGTTTACGCAAACAGTATTTGATTGAACCGCCAATTAAATTATATCTAAATACCTTTATTACCTATAAACTGAATTTATTTTAAATAATAAACTATTATAATGAATTTTTTGATTAAAAATTATGGATTATAGAACTATATATCTCCCTTAAATTTTATTGAAAGTGTTCAAATTATTTAGCAAGTTTATCATGCAGAAATTCTGTAAGGAGAATGTTAAAGTTATGCACATTTTGGTCACCTGCAAGAATATTGCATCGCCACTAAGGATACAATAGCGAGAACGTTCTTTGTTAACAAATAGGTTATATATTAAGCATAAATATCAATTACAACTTACAAGATAATAAACTACTAGATATAAACTCACCTGAAACAAATAAAACAAAATTAGAAATTGATTAATGATTATCTTAAAATCTTTGTAAAATAAATACGTCAATTAACAAAACACACTTAATGACAAAATAGAATTACCCAACGTAAATAATTGCTCTCCATTTAACATTACAATCGCATAGCATGCTACAGAAACATTGCCTTTTTGAAACCACTTAATGTTACTACATTTAATGTAATTGGTTTCCTGAATTTCTATTTCGTAACTAATATATGTTTTGTGGTCTAAAAATTTTCGTTGAAACAAGCATTCTCACCCAACTTCTTGGCACGCTAAAATAAGGGTAATAAATATGTGCGTTTTGGCACCAGACAAGCACCCGCACAAACCACACTCAACACGGGTAAAAGAGCTGAGGAGTATTAGGTGGAATAACTCCCCGCTAGTAAACACCGAATAGAAAACGTTGTGTGCATGTTTCGAGTTTTATTTTTGCCTCCGATTAAATTTCCCCAAACAACAATGCGATTCGGAATTATTTACAAGTACAATCTAAACTGAACGCGTTTTAAAACTATGCGATTAACGATCATAAAAAATCGCTAACAGGAAGATAAAAGCGTATCATCAGATTTACATCGGCTTTAATTTGTTTTTAACGAGCAATTTATATAATAATACGTTCTTCATCACAATGATGGTACAGTAAATATCAAACCCTTATTGCAAATTGCAATCAGTTAATTGATGTAACAATACCAAATATTATATCAATTTTTTTTTTAATATATAATGAGATAAAGGAAAAACCTAAAACCATGTCTCATTAAATTGTAAAATATTAATATTAATAAATATTTATTCACTTAGGGCATGCAATGGATGTAAGTAGTCATAATACACATATTACATATAAATAAGATAAATAACTCAATATATCAAACAATAAAAATATTAAAAAATTAAAATTTCATATAAAAATAGTTCGTATAGGTATTCCTATACACTATAATAATATCCAACAAGAAAGCACACAACTGTGTTTTGATATGCTTATATGTAAAGATCTTCATGACCACAAATTGAAAGATTTTAAATCTCTCCTTGGTCTGCATTTTTTGCAACTAAGATAAGTTAGCTTTGTTTTGTTAGAATTAACTCACATACTTAAGGCTGAGTTATGTTAGAGAGGTCATGCTAGATATTTATTAGAAAGCAAAGTAAGTAAGTAGAAAGCCAGAAGTAAGATATTGTGGCGAAACAATAATCTCAGGGTTTTGGACAGCGGTTCTACCAACTCCGGGAAATAAATTACAGCATGTTAATGGAATCCTTTATTAATTATCATTAATGGAATATGCATCATGGGACTCGCACATGTCCATAAACAATATAAAAACTACAAATAAAATAAACACATGTTATTTTTAACCTTACCACCATGTAAATGTAAAAATGATTATATAAATATTTAAACAATTAATAAATTAAATCTAATTAGATAATGTAACGTTTATATTTAACTCACCTACGCAGGTAATGACATAAATTGAGTTAAATTATGTAAAAGCCCAGAAAGCGGCAGAATTATTGTTACAGGCACATGTGTTCTAGATGAAGATCAGCAGTAAAAGAACCAGGAAGGATAAATTCTTTATGATCTTATCAAAAGAATTTGACCTGACCTGATAGGTAAGTATAAATTTATTATATGAGAGTATTATTTTAAATAAAAATGTACATGGGGGTGGCCTAACTTGTCACAATATTTTGTCAAATAAAATACAAATTAATGTATTCATAGAGTTAGTTGGGCCACTAAGTATAATGTTTTCTAAACAATATTAACAATTGTGTCTTTAAACCAAGATTTTTTCTCTCTACTAGATTTGCAGCTGAATAATATACCAGGTTAAAATAATGATCAATGTTGAACCAATAAGTAATTTTCAGTATACACTAACCAATAGTACACAATTATCACTTATTATACAACAAAGTATGCCATACCGCAGAAATATTTCTATAGTCATCCCACAAGCTTCAGCAGTTGCATTAGTTGTCTATTATCACTATCAAAATGACTTCTTTCGTCAGATTGTAGATCTACTACTACATCAAAAGATGCCTATGAGAAAGTTTGTGTCCAGGCTTTTGCTGTTTTTTCGTCATCATTTTGTCAACAAAATGTTGTATCTGAAAATGGGCTTAACACATTCTGCAAGGAGTTCTAGGTATAACAACATTTCATCTCTACGTCAATACTATTTATTGCTGCTGGCCCTGTGATCTTTGCTGGGTCTTCTTTTGAAACAAACTTATAATTTGTTTGATCACCAAAAAATGCCTGGTACAAGCATCTTCAATAAAATCAATCTCTACTAAAGTTTTTGCATTTAGTGTACTAAGAATGATAACAAATCAAATCAAAAGATGCTATTTGCTAACGGTATCCGTATTGTTTCTTCCCCATCTCTTTAGTGTTTCATACAATTTAAGGTTTGCAAAGCTTGATCTAGTTCCAATATCCAAATATGCAGTACCTGCTACATTTCCTACGTAAATTTGTATTAGCGGACAATTTTGAATTTGATTGCACAAAATTCAATTGTTAGAGGAGTCAACAATGTTGTTTGTACATTGCCAGATCTTTGACATCATCAACATTTAATACTGCTTGTTTGTTGTTGACGTTTTTGAAAATGTTATAGTCTTTTGGCGTTTTTTGTAATCACCTATTACATGACCAAGCGCGATTACAGTTTCCAATCTTTTACAAAATCTAACCTAGGTCTTGCTTATGTACTATTCTAACTAACAATAAATTTTTTGTTGCTTGATGTGTGTTGCAAATAAACAACTCTACTTTGCAAAGTGCAATTTCATGTATGAATCATAAAGTTTGACGTTTTTGATGGTAGAACGTTATCGTACAAACAAAATTGTTTTGTTAATAATTTCCTCTCAGTCAAAAAATAGAATCAAAAGTATTTCTAAAATCTACGTATTTAAAAAAATGTCTTCATTGAGATTTAAATTTTGTAACTAATGTCAATTTCATCAAATTGTATATAATAAAATACCTCTTATGTTAAAAATAGATTTAAGCAATTAAGCAAAATCAAGCAATTTGTTGGTTGCAAATTTTTTTGACTTTTTTGTAAATATTGAATTTGGCCCAGTTAAGAAGTTTTGACTATTTTGTTTTCTACAATTTATTTCATTTAGTCAGTAAATTGCAGGTTATGGTTTATTGAACCAAAAATTGCTTTCGGAATTCCATATAAGACTTACAACCTTTAGCAAAACTGTCAAGGAATAAAGCGCACAATACTATTTTTAACAGAACTATCATACATTGCTCAAACTATGCTAATGCAAATAAACCAAACAAAACTGCAAAAGCTTACAAGTCTGTTAACTGGACACATGCATAGAATAGAAGACCAAAAGGATTACAATGATAAAAGCAACATCTTTTTTGAAAATCACAAACTAACTAAAAAAAAGCTTAAGAAGATTTTCTGGCAAAAGTTTATGGACTTCATCAAAGAAACGGAACAACCAGAGGTGGGCACAATTAAACCAGCAAGACCCCAGCGCCAAGAGCGCCAAGCAAACCGCCACAAAAAAAGAAGAATAAAAGCTTATAGTCATTAAAACCCTAAGAAATGTCTGAAACCAGCTTATTTAATTTTTTTAGATAGTTGGAATGTACTTTCTTCTTAAATAACATTACCAAAAAAATATTGAAAATTTAAGAAAAATAAAAAAAAAATAAGAAAGCACAAGAATGTTTTTAAAAATTATAAATAATAATGTGTCCGTCCAGAATCAATAAATAATGCTAAAAAAAATTAGATTATTTGACGTCGGAAGTGACAAAATTTTGCAAAAGTATTTAAAAATATTGAAACAACTTAGATTGCTTTAATGGCATTGAAATCATGTTGCAAACATAAATAATATTCTAAGATCCTGAATGGTTACCGATATGGGTTGTCGGTGCCAACCACGTTGCTAAATTATCTAATAAATTCCTGACATTTTTAAGAGGGGAGAATAGTTGCGCTATTATCAGGGTTTACAGCATCAAACTCAGCAAGAAAACTTCTGAATATAATTGAATAAAATTTTTACACTTTGTAGAAGAAAGTCCAATCTGTGTCCTCAAATTTGTAGAAATTTGATGCAATAAGTCGTTTCTTTGCAATTAATTTTTAAAAAGTGACGTTTTTAATTAGTTCTTTATTAATTTTTACTCTTAAAATATAACTTCAAATCTTTAACCAAAATCATGAAGACATAGAATATTGTATGTAGTTCAACATATAAAAATAGTGATGACTAAAATCTTATCGTTTGGATATTGAGTTGGTTGGCGTTTCGTTCTATAAACAATCAATTTTAATTTAAAAACGGCGCTGTACGTGTCAATATTTTTCTAAAAATAAAGGTTTACCAATATTCTCGTAGATGTGATAGGATTAAATATTTTTCCATAACAATACTACTAGTGGCACCACAACAAGACAGGACAACTAAACCTTATAATTCTCTAGCGTTAATAAGATAAGTCCGTACTTCAAGCTAGTCATTAAAATTGACCAACAATAACTTCATCCAAATATTGCTCAACTGCTCGTGCTGTAGTGTGTTAAATTACAGGTTTCAACAAAAGTTTCTACAAATGAAACAAATGTGATGAACTAAAAAATGTACCTAACAGCCATTTTTATTGAAAAAAAAATCAATTTTTGCGTACAGTAAAGCAATACTTCACACTATTATACCGCTTTGCCTTTTTTGGTAATATAAAATATGTTGAGAATAGGCTTTCTCTGCATACTTCACATCTCGTTTATCTGATGTAAAAAATTTATTATTGCATATACAATAAACTGAAAGCAAAAATGAACAAACAGCAGGTTTTCTTGACATTAATCCGTATTCCTTTAGTTTTTAGCAAACAGTTTCTACAAAAATTGCAGTATCATCAACATTTTTTTCTTGGCAAATCACAATTCTTAATAGTAAACCACAATTGCGAAGCGTAGATAACACCCAAAATTAATTTTCCTGTCTGTCTATGATGCAAGGTCTGTTTGATTCAGGGTATTGTGACAGTATTCTTAAAAATATTCAAGAGAGCAACGATGTATCTTTGTTCTAAACTACTACACGTGCTACGTGTTTTGCTTAAATTTTGTCAAATAATAAGTGGATAATTGTACGATAGTTTGGACAATCGTCACCACATCGACATTTTCAATTTTGCTCAAATTTTGTACACATGTTTGCGGTACCAAAATATGACAATTTTTAAAATTTTAGATATCTAAGAGCAATACAGTGTAAATAGAAGTTATTTTTTTTTATAATTTGTCTCTGTTCAGTTATATACTGTAAATGAGCAAAAAATTTTCAAAAATCTTATTCAAAAGAGTGTATCTTATAGAAAATTTTTAGTAAAACACGATCTCGCCATTAGTTTTCCATAATTTCTTGCGGAAAATTAAAAAAAACACCATTTTATTAAAAATTTGATATTTTTAATTTTGTTAGACCTGGAGACTTGCAATTTAAATATGATACTCCTGAAACATAGACTAAAACTAGATTTGCTTGCCCCAGAGAATTTTTCTCGGATTTTCCGTAATTATACTAATTGGCCGTTTTTTTTTTTTTTTTTAAACGGACATAAAAATCGCGTCAGACAAGAAACTTCACTAATTCAATTTTTTTTAACATAATACTTTTTTGAAAAAAATAAAATGAAAAATAATTATTTATTGATCTTTCATAACTTCGCAAAAAAAAAATAATTTAATCGAAAAGAAATTTCTTGTAGAACGCAATCTTTATGTCCGTTTTTTTTTAATTTAAAAAAAAAAACAAAAAAATTGTAAAATTACAGAAAATCCAAAAAAAAATTCCCTTAAAAGTAACCCATTTTTAGCAATTCTGTGTTATATTCTACAAGCAAATCCAGTTTTTTAACTTTTTGCAAAAGTAGTATGTTTTAAGAGTATCACATTTAAATTTCAAGTCTCCAGATGCAGCGGAATCAAAGATATCAAATTTTCAATAAATTGGTATTTTTCCAATTTTCTACAAAAATTTTGAAAAACCAAGAGCGAGACATGTTCTACAAAAAATTTCTTATAAAATAAATTTTTTTGAATATGATTTTTGACTATTTTTTGCTTATTTACAGCACAAAAACTAAAAAGAGAAAAAATATTCCTAAAAAATTAAAATGACCGTCATTTAGACTGTATTGCACGTAAAGATCTAAAACTTTAGAAATTGTCATATTTTGGTATTTCAATCACATGTGTACAAAGTTTAAGCAAAATCATCATGATGTCGATGTGAAAACGTTTGTCCGAACTATGTAAAATTACCCATTAGTAAACTTTAGCAAAAGTAAATTTTGCCACGTGTCAGTCTTATGTTGGCATTGTGGAAGTCTGGATGTGGTTGACATCTTGACTGTTGTGCGGTATTCAAATTTTCCTGTGGTAAGAGCCTTTAAGGAGTTTAGAGTAATTTTTCTAGATTCTGTTGGTTATATTTTTTTGTGTTCCCGTGAAGTTGACAGAAGATAGTTTTGATAGCAATTTTCCCAAACTTATTGTTTTGAAAACAAATGCTGAGGTTAAAAAAAAAATATATATTTTGTTGCGATTGCATACAAAACAATTGCAGTTTCCGTGCTCGAAACAACCAATAAGAAAGTTTACGGGTTTCTTTGGTAAAAATGATAGGTAGTGCGGCTTTCAATTTTCAGTAAAATTTTGTTAACAATTTGGAGAATTGTCACTTTTACGCCTAAATATCTGCATTAAGATTTTGTGTTACGGTTTCTAGAGTATAGGTAATGGAACAATTGAGTCTAGCAAAATTTTGAAGTTGGAAATTATATAATTTTTTTGATAAACGCCGTTAGATAGATGGATAAATGTATATAAAAATAAATGAATTCATTTATCCACTTCAACATGAACAGATGGATGGATGGATGGACAATTAGATAGTTGAATAAATAGATGGTTAGATAGATAAATAGATAATTGAATTATTTCATTTAATTATCTAACAATCAATCCATTCATTTATTCAATTATCAGTTTATGGGTTTCTGCCATATATTAAAAAAAAAATCAAAGTTGTCAAATTTTCCCACACATAATTCAGAAATAAGTTTTATAATCTAATATTAGTTTAACGTTTGTCAGTTACCATGCCCCTATTATCATTGTCAAGAAGAAAAATGGCACACCATGCATCTGCATGGACTACCAAACCCTTAACAAGAAAGCAAACAAACGTTAAAGCAGCAAAAGTCTTTAGCAAAATAGACCTAAAAGTGGAGTACTTGCAAATACCAATAAATTACTGCTACAATCACTTAACCGCCTTTGCTGGAAGCATCTGTCATCTGTCATTTGTCATCTGTCATCTGTCATCTGTCATCTGTCATCTGTCATCTGTCATCTGTCATCTGTCATCTGTCATCTGTCATCTGTCATCTGTCATCTGTCATCTGTCATCTGTCATCTGTCATCTGTCATCTGTCATCTGTCATCTGTCATCTGTCATCTGTCATCTGTCATCTGTCATCTGTCATCTGTCATCTGTCATCTGTCATCTGTCATCTGTCCTATGTCATCTGTCATCTGTCATCTGTCATCTGTCATCTGTCATCTGTCATCTGTCATCTGTCATCTGTCATCTGTCATCTGTCATCTGTCATCTGTCATCTGTCATCTGTCATCTGTCATCTGTCATCTGTCATCTGTCATCTGTCATCTGTCATCTGTCATCTGTCATCTGTCATCTGTCATCTGTCATCTGTCATCTGTCATCTGTCATCTGTCATCTGTCATCTGTCATCTGTCATCTGTCATCTGTCATCTGTCATCTGTCATCTGTCATCTGTCATCTGTCATCTGTCATCTGTCATCTGTCATCTGTCCTATGTCATCTGTCATCTGTCATCTGTCATCTGTCATCTGTCATCTGTCATCTGTCATCTGTCATCTGTCATCTGTCATCTGTCATCTGTCATCTGTCATCTGTCATCTGTCATCTGTCATCTGTCATCTGTCATCTGTCATCTGTCATCTGTCATCTGTCATCTGTCATCTGTCATCTGTCATCTGTCATCTGTCATCTGTCATCTGTCATCTGTCATCTGTCATCTGTCATCTGTCATCTGTCATCTGTCATCTGTCATCTGTCATCTGTCATCTGTCATCTGTCATCTGTCATCTGTCATCTGTCATCTGTCATCTGTCATCTGTCATCTGTCATCTGTCATCTATATGTCTATAATTGCTAAAATTGTTTTAAAATTTTTAACTATTTTTGTTAGTTTTTAAAACTATTACAGCCGGGAAACAAGTTTGTAGATTATCTTATAATTTATAGAATTTTTTAAACATTTTTTTTAACTAGATTATACAATTATATTTTTTTATATAACTGACACAACGCACGCTGAACCTTCCAACCACCGCACCGCGCTTAAACGTAGTATCTCAATTGGACCCACATATGCAACAAGGAACCAACCAACATTTTTACACTACTGAGTATATTGAAGTTAAAGTCTTATTACTGTAAAAAAATATTTAAAATAGCTATTCCAAAAATACTTTCACTATGAGGAGGGTATATAATCAATACATTTATTAAAAAATATTTTTAGTTTTTTTTTCTTTTGAATATCTTTTTTTCTAACAAAATGTTGGTTGGTTCTTTGTTGTTTAATTACAAGAATAGAAAACATGAAAGTGCAATAGAGAACCATGGATTTGGTTTTTTGTTGTTAAACTAGTAAAACTGAAACATAAAAATGCAATAAGGAAACAATTTATTTAATTTAACTAATATTTATTAAAACATAATGCAAATAATTAACTTTAGTCGTCTTCTGGTTCAAAATCCAGGTTTCCATTGTAACCATCAACATCTTCTTCTATGTTCGCATCACCAGTAAGGTTGACGTAAAAATGCTGCTCTGTTTGGGGTATAAGATGCATATATGATTTAATATCTTTCAACTTTGCATCGGCAATTGACTTACCATTGGGCCATAATTGAATTAACTTGGTTGAAAAGTTATCATTTGCTATTGGGCGACCTGGCTTAGGATGTTTAATATCAATTTCTTGAAAATCTTCATTTTCATGAGATGTTTTGATATAAATGCTGTGTGGTTTATCTTTTTCAATTTTAATGGCTTTTATCTGCTGCCAGTTAATTTTTTCTCCAGTAACATCTTTTTTTCGGTTGGTTATCATTTTTTCAACATTTTCTGTCCTTTGAAAATCTTCTTTTTTCATAAAATTTACAGTTATCTGATTTTTACGACGGCATTTTTGCATTATGTTGGCATAATCTTGGGGAGAATAAATTCTCTCCGGTTTTTTAATAAGGCACTCTATATCACCGAAGTCACTATCATTGGGTAAAAAGCTGTGACAAGAAATTGAAGTTGAATATTTTTTAATGACACATGCTGTTCAAGGATGCATTTTAAGATCAGAACCATTTTAATGTTACGGTTTTGACCACCGCAGGAATCGCTCCATAGGAATAAGGTTGAAACCGGACTTTCAATCTTCATAATATGCTTCATAAGGCAAGATCCAACATCTTGAACCCCACGACCTGCCTCACCATCAACTCATAAGTTGCAGTCGCTCTATCACTTTTACCTGAATGTATTCCACAGTTATACACCCATAATTGCCTTTTGTAAAAAATAATATTGGTGGAAATATTAGGCAAAGGTAAAGTTTTCTGCATGTCAAATGTCAAAGTTTCCACATTTTCATCATCGGCAGCAAGTTTTATATTATTATTCATGGCAGTTCTTGCTGCTTCAGCTTTTTTTAAATGTGTGTCATAATCCGCTTTTATTTTTTCTTTATTATTTAAATTAGACTACAGCTGAGCTCTAAATAAATCGCACTTATTGCAAGTATCCTTTTTAGGATTCTTAGTTTTTAAATTAAACTCGGTTAAAAATATCTTTCGAAATGTGGATAAACTTACAACATTTCTTAATGTGCCCTCCTCAGATTTGTACAAGTCATACATCATAGGAATTGTAGTTCCGATTGCAAAATATTCTTGGTTATCTTTTTTCTCCCTGCAATAGTGGGACTTATATCTGGGATATTTATTTATATGAGCAATCACCGACTCTATTACCGGCTCACCTAACTTATTATGCTCACCAGCCACTCCTCGCTTATCAGGTATTGTAAGGTCTCTTACTTTCTTTAGTGAAGTATTCACTCGTTTTGTAGAAATTTGTAATGTTTTTGTAAACATATCCCTACATCATCATCATCATCATTGTCCAGCCTCTTCTCTGCTTGTAAATGCTGGCAACTTACATTACAAGGGACCTACAGTTTTAAGTGGATTCCGAACCACTGGAGAGAATTATCACTCCTCAGAGAAGGTTTTAGCCGTAAAACCCCACGCTGGCAAGGCGGGTTGGGGAGTGGGAGAGCGTATAGAACGTGAAAAGTATATCACGGTGTATGGGAATCGAACCCACGATCTTCGATACAGCGGCCGGATGCCTAGACGCTCTCCTCATACTTGCTGCTTATTGAAATAGTACACTGGTATACTTTCTTTTTTCTGAGTTTTTATTTACTTTTTGTTTTACATTTTCTTCTTTTATGCATGACGATAAAAATGCAGTTTGCACATTGTAATCACCAAGTTCCCAATACTTTTCAAACATTAGCTTTCTATTCTCTTCAGTAACTAATAGATAGCATTTCTGCATGCACGTACACTTGAAGTTATTAAAAACTTTTTTTTTATAAGTTTTCCTCTTGCGGAAAAATATTCCTTATTGCTATTTGTCTTAAGCTTTCTTACAGTTCTATCCTGTCCAGCATACTTTCGTTTTCTTCCCTTTTTCGGCCTACCACGACTAACATCTTGGTTTCTATATCTTCACTGATATCTTCATTTTCTATGTTAATTTGGTTTTCACCCTCATTAGGGTCCTCCCACGCAGGATCTTTCAGAGAATCATCAGAAAGCTCTGATATTTCGTCCTCTTCCTTTTCATTAGTAGTAGCTTCATTCTGTAATAAGTAAATAAATATTACTTAATTTATAAAAACAATTTTTGAGGTTAGATTTTATCAAATTTTAAAATTTAAATGCCTAATTATTTTACTTACGTTTTTTATATTTTTTTTGTGCTAGGCTAACTAGCAGCTTTCCACGCGACATATTAAAGTAATATCAATAATACAAGCACAGAATACAAGCTATTTTGTATTAAAACTATGTCACTGAAAGTCACCAAACAGCGTTGAGTAGGCATGAGTAGGGCGTTGGCTGACGTCAACTGGCGTTCGCTGTATAAGCAACAAGGTACCAACTGCTTGGTTCCTTGTTGCAGAATCTAAAATTCAAACTAAAACGTTTTAGTTGGTTCACTTCTACAACAGATGACTCTACCAATATTTAATTTTACAGGACACTTTTATAGTTATTTTACGCCGAATGGCGCGAAAACTTTGGTTTTGAAAAAATGTTGGTTGGTTCCTTGTTGCATATGTGGGTCCAATTAACACTAATTTATTTAAGAAACGACCATTGCCGTCAAATTGTTCAACCGCGTCTCTTCGCTGCGCCAATGTTACTGATTCTGCTTTCTTTGTCTCGCAATCGACACCCACTCCGCCGCATTGTAATCCATTTGTGCCAAACCGGTTCATCTCGTCTTCTTGCAATAGCTTGCTAATGTTTCCATGTAGTTTTCTATAAATTAAACTTGAACACAATTATTAATATATTCTGTCTAATTAATAAATATATATTTCTCTAGCATGGATCAATTGTTATGCCAGAATCCTTATAGTTATATCAATTACCTAAATTACCTGTTTAGGAACCGCTTAATTAAAAATATTAAAACCAAAAACTATATTTTCTGTTTTATACTTTATTTAAATATGCATGATAATTGCTCTCATCCTATTCAATTCATTTATAATAAATCTGAAAACAATGATAAATTTTAATCAACTAAAACCCATTTACAAATGCCGAGGACTGCATTACAGTAAAATATTGCAACCCTCTCCAAACAATAAAGCTCATTATAGCAGAGTACACATTGCCATCATCAAAATTCACTTTTAATTAGCTCATCATTTAAACGGCTCTGCATTATTTACAACTAATCAATTCCCAAATATCCTAACGGTCACTCTCGCACGCATACATTACATCGATGAGGGGACAGAGATCGGATATGCATAGTAATGATGAAAGCACCCTTTAGTAGTAAAAGAAAGGGGCTGCTCGAAAACCCCCCACCACTTTTTTCAAGGTCAAGGCCATTGCCATGGCCACGCCTTCTCAAGGCCATCACGCCCCTCCAAGGTCAAGGCCACGCCTCCTCAAGGCCATCACGCCCTCTCAAGGCCAACTCACTACCCCCCTCCAAGGCCAACCCCATTTTTCATGGTCACACGTGTTCAAGGTCATAACCACACCACTTTTTTCAAGGCCATTGCTATGGCCATTACGCCCTCCAAGGCCACACCCATTTTTCATGGTCACACGTGTTCAATTTTATTTATATATATAATGTTACTCAGCTGCATTTTAACTATTGAATATAACTTCAATTATAAAAGATAGTAGTAGTAATGGATGTCATTAATTATTTTTATAAAATTAATATAAAATTAATATCTAAATTAATAAACATTAATGTAATTAAGAATGAAGATATAAATATTTTAAATCAAGTTCTTAAATTAATGAAGTGTGTATCCGGGTACTGGTGTATTTGTGGAGGATTTGCATCATATTTATTAAACCGAACAAATTCCTATAAAGATATTGATATATTTACTAACACAAAAGAAGCAGATTTAGTTATACAAAATGCAAAGAGTATAGGATTTAACTTCAAACCAATTGAAAAAGAATGTTATTCTGGAGAAGATCAAATGAATAACTTTTATTTACAATGTAATGGACACATCGTATTCAATATAATAGTTAAAACAAATATGGAGTTTGGATCACATGAATTATTTTCAAATTCAATTATACGAGAATTTGATATGGGTATATGTATGAGTGCTATATATTTTGAAAATCGGAAATGGTGGTCCATATGTCGTAAAAATTTGTTACACAACAACAAATTTATTAAGAAAATGCGCATTCAGAAATATCATAATAGGATTATTGAAAAACAATTCCAACCACTTTCCCTTTGTATGTTGTGTTTAGACAAAATTATTATGTGATTTTTGTGTGAAACACATTATTCTTGTAATCCGACCTCTTACAAACCAATCGGTTAGAACTCCTATAAGTTTTAAAGTAAATTTTATACTATTCAGTTCAACGTTAAGCATCACTACATCAATGTCTTTCGAAGAAGTTGCATATTTACCTCCTGTAGAGGTTCTTATTATAAACAATGGTGTAGAAATTCCAATGCTTCCCAATATTGCAACAGAATATTTTCAACAGAAAGCATACATTTTGCTTGGTATGATGAACGTGGATTTACAAGCCTACGAAGAAATTATTGTGGAATTTACTGATGAAGACTTGAACAATTTGGAACTAGACCCTAATCTTATTGTGTATAATCATAATTTAAAAATATTACGATTAAAACTGTATGATGAGTGTTATAAAATCCACATTGTAATAATATTAGATGATTTTGAGAAAGATATATTAAATGAATATATTTAAGAATAAATAGTTTTATTTTTATTAATTGATCTATAAACCATATTGTAAAATGAAACGTGTACACTTTGTAGACAAAAACAAAATAAAATATATGTATGTTTGGAACTTTGCACATCAACAAGCTAGAAAGGGGGTTTGGATGCTTAAAGCAATAGATAGAAGTAGATTTGCACAACGTATTGAAAAAATAGATAAAATCATATCATCTGTTTTGGATGAAGGACACAGGAACAGAATTTACCTTGAACGATGTAGTGGTAGTGGAAAGTGTAATTAACGTTTTGATGGTGGGGAATATAGATATAAATGAGCAGTATTACCTGAATTTCTAGAGTTTCAACCATGTGGGCTGCATACGCTGAGATGAACTTACCAATACCAACAGATTTAAAAAGTGCAATAGAAACTTTACATAATCGGTTTTACATTTTCTGTATGGATGCTTGTCGTGCCCAAAATCGAATTGATAGTTTTGAAAGTGATGAAGTTTATCAAATGAGAGAAACAAAGTATGGTTTGGGGATGAAGATTTGTTACGATTATCATCTTGGTATAATTTCATTAGAAGAGTTTTGTGAGCAATTATTAAAAATTGACATTTTATATGATTTTATCTATGATATAGAAGAGTTTTTACCAAACCACATAAAATGCAACATTCGTCAAAAAAATGAATTAACATCAGTGGATTTATTTTCGTCAATTACTAGAGTAATGCATATATTAAAAAAACTTTCTGAAGATTGTGATCGAATGCGAAGAAGTATAAAAAATGAAGATTTGAAAATGGATTTAAGAAAAATTGATGATATGTATACACATGGGGTGGAATTGTGTCAAAAAGTTTTAGAACATCATATTACATTAAAACAATTTTGTCAAAAATTTGAAAAGTCCAGTGTTTTATTTAAATATTTAAAAGAAATGGAAAATTTTCTTCCAGATGATATTTTAAATCAACCCAATACGATGGAAGTAAACGCAACAATTCAAAAAATACATAAAAAACTTGAAAACTTATCCAAGGATGTTGGATGGATTAATAATAAGATTATGCACCCATTTTTTGAACAAGATATAAATACTCTAAATGGGAAATATAAATATGGAATAAATATTTGTACCGATTTTTTAAATAAAAATATTTCATTAAATCGTCTATACACCGGATTTTTAGAAGTCGATGTATTGTTTAGATTTGCTGCTGATATTAAACTTTACCTGTAATTTATGTATTGATGTTTTAATAAAAAATATATATTAAAAAAAATGTTTTATTAATTCATTACAAAATCATTATACAATTGATAAACATTTGATAATGCACACATAGAGACATGTTTTGAGTGATATAAACATTTTGATTCCGTTAGAGTTAAAGCTGGATGTTCATCAAATTCTTGTATAGGTATGGTTGTAAATTTTTGTAAAAAAATAACTTTTTCTCTTCCCTTAACATAAATCGTATCATCTTTGATGTCTTGTAGTATATTTTTAAATTGATGTTGTGGTGTAAATCCTTGACTCCAATTGATGCAATGATGATTATTGATTAACCATATAGCTTGCTTTTTAAATTCTGCTTCCAATAAGTGGAATGGAAAGGGAGGTTTGAATACGTAGTGGGCTATTTGAGTGCCATTAAAAATTGCCAATTCTTTCGGTGAAAACTCGTTAGAACCAATATTAAATCCTTGGACGTCAATAATTAACATTTTATTTTCAATTTAGAAAACTCTTTAAAAAGTTTATTTTTAAGAGAGTACAAATGAATTTGTTTTTTTAACCTCTTTAATTTTATCTTATGAATAATTAACCTTTTATTAAATTCTTTATCCATTTACAACTGTCTGACCGCTTTGGTGAATGGATTGTAACTGATCATCTTATCGTGAAGAATGAGGCATACAGCAGAAGTGTTGGCTTTTGTAGGTTCACTTGTGTCAAATTCAATTCTAATTTCAACAGCATTTGATTGCAATGTTTCGTTTTGATTACTACAATCGATGAGTACTATTGGTGTTGTTTCCTTAAATTCTTTGCGATTAAAAAGAGGTTCAATTTCTTTGTGATAATAAGATTGTTGAAAATTTGCATACATTTCATATAATTGCGCAATTTGATTTGTTTTGAAATTTAAATTTAAATTATCATAAGGATATCTTTCAGAGTTTAAATAAACTCGAAGATTTGTAAGTTCATTATCATCAAATTGACTCATATCCTTAAGTTTTTTGTTTTTACGATCAGTCTGTAACCCAAAAATTATATATCTTGGTGTTTCTAATTGAGTAGCCGTTTTCACAGCCCATGTATGTCTTGTTGTTTGTGGCAACGCAGGATATTCATGTAATTCCCAAGATCTAGAAGCTATAGATAAATCCTCATTTTTTCCTAACAATTTTGTCAATCTAAGTTGTTCAGCCAATCCTACAGAAATGTGAGGAACTTTCCAATTGATTTTATTAATTGTCACCTTAACACCTTCTTCTTCAGTAGATACAAGTGCATCAAGATCGGTATTACTACGTATTAAAACCAGTTCTTGTTTGGTATTTATTATAATTTTCTTATAATCCTCAGCAAAACCTAATAACATTTTAAGTGGTATGCAAACATTAAAATTTCCATCCGCATCTACCATATCATCTTGTTCTGTAGCCGTTTTTGATAACCATCCAGCGTTTTGTAATTTTTGATTAGAATTGAAGGACAAGTAACCTTTCAATGTTGATGTTAAACCAACATTTCTAGTAGAGTCAATAACAACACCATTTAATTCATAGCGAAGTTCACTAAATAAGTACGCAATACCGTTGTTAATAAACTTTGTTTTTTTTGGTTTCTTAGAATCATCAGCTTGCAATTTGCCTTCTATGTAAATGTAGCTTTCACTTGGCAATGTGTACATATCTTGTTGTTGAATCGGAATTCTGATTTCATCATTGTTGTTGAAACTTGTTGATGCATATGGTTGATGAGTGTGAAATTGAGAATTTGCGATTGAGTTGTCGATAAAGACATTTTCTTTAACATTAAGTATACTCATTATTTAATATAATTTAAATCCTAAAGACTTTAAAAATATAATGTTTTCTGATGTTAATCTACTGCGTGCGGATTGTCTAATGATGGAATTAGTTGTTGTAGTCAAGTTATATTGTAAGTTTTTGTAACCATAATTACGCATACTATGATATTGCACTACCATATTTAAGAATTTTTTTTTAAATGAAGTCCTACTGTGATGGTCTCTCCTCTGAAATTGACTATATTTCCGTCTTGATCCACTATTTTAAGTGTTATGTTATTAATAGTTGATGTATTAATTGGTAAATATATAACCGTCTCAGGGGACTGTACAATTTTATAACCTGGCGGTACCGTGGGAAAAAATTGAAACAATGTATGACCCAATCTTCCGTTTCTATAAGAGCTGGTTGTTATACTACAATCCACACATAAGGAATTTATTTTTAAAATATCTGTTGAAAAGTCTGATTCATTGGAAATATCTTTTGGTAAAATTCTTTTACTAAAACCCAACAATGTTCCAATTGAATTTTCTTTAGTAAAATCAATAGGTTTTGTACATTTTATATGCACTTTTAATGTATTATTATTTCCTCTAATTTTGATATCTTCGTCATGCTTTTGAAGTTGTTTTTGTAAATATGTGTTTAAATCAGTAATTTCATAAGATCCTACAGGAATTGTAATTTCTTTATTGTCACCATAGTAAAATTTGTTATTGCTTTCATCTATGTTTGCAATTGAATAAAAGGATTCAAAATTTGTTAGGCCCAAGACAAAATTTTCATCTTGTTTTAAATATAAAGGTGGGTTGAAATCTGCCTCTAGGATTGAACTTTTGCCAGTAAAAGTAATATTATAAGACATACTCGTTTGACATCAAACATACGAATGATGGATTTTTCATAATGTATTTTCATATAAAAATATTAAACATAAATGTCCACAATTATAAGTGTTATACTTTTGAAAAGCATCATGATTATATAAAATATTCTTTTTACCATCTTTATAAAAATATCTTACTAATTCTAAAGGTGGTTTTAAATTACCAAAACTGTCAAAATATTTAATATTATTATCATTTCTAATATAAGCTACCCAATGAGAACCAATTTTTGATTTTGTTTCTAAATTTACAATACCACATTCTTTTGCATTCATTTTAGTTGGTAATTCATCTAGCATGTATACACCTCTAAAATATGGAATGTTTTTTGCATATTTATACAAGTCAATATTGGTTAATGCTCTTTGTGGTAGCTTTCTTATTAGTTTTTTTTATAAGGATAAATGTAAAGACCGTGACCACGTTTATATGGTTTCACATATAAACCATCACCAATTTTATAACCCTCTTTGCTATTTACTTTGGATTTTAATACATCTTCTTCCACTTTGTTATGTCGTTGTTGTTCTTCTAGTTGTCTTTTTAATGCTCTTTTCTTTATTATAGCTTTTGCAATTCCGATAGCGCCAGAAACTATAGCTCCTAAGAAACCCCCGCTTTGTGGTATTTTAATAATCCTTGAAGGTATTTTTCTTTTTCTTATATATTTTGTTTTACGTTTACCACCTTTACCTAATTTAATTTTTGCTGACATTACATTAGACTTTGATTTTGAAATTTTTCTTTTTGAAGTTTTTTGACGTCTTAGACTCATACCTAATTTGGTTTTTACGCGCATAACACCAGACACACCTAGTGCTGCAAACTTTTCACCAAAACTAGCGTCAGGTGCTTTTAACCTTATTGCAGCTTGTCTGGCTAGTAATCTATCCGCTTCGTGTCGTTTAGAAATATCAGAATATTTTGAATATGCAATATCGTGTTGTTTGCAGTGATCGTCTAATACGTTTATACCTTTATCACCTCTTTTGAGTTTTTTTTCTAATTTTGTTCCTGGACCACAAAAATTGTATCCCGGAATATGAAATTCCCGTGTAGTTTTATTAATTAATTTGTTGACAAATCCACGTCCGTTAATTTTTTTGGTACGTTTAGTCTTTCTTTTACGAGTTAACATAATATACTAAATAACAATACAGAATGTAGGTGTACTTATATATTCTATGAAGTATTGACAAATTGATCAGTTTAACTACAGATTTCGAAGCATAATGAGAGTTGTAAAACAAACTCAATCTTTACCAATTAACAATCAAGATGTAGATTGTTCTGAGAATACGTTTCAACGACATAGTGAGTTGCTTAGTGGTGGTTGTAAAAGAGGATTGATTATTGGTTGTTCTGGGTGTGGAAAAACAAATATTATAATTAGTTTACTTTTACATCCAAACGGTTTAAGATTTCAAAATGTTTATATTTACTCAAAAACATTACATCAATCAAAATATCAATATTTAAAAAAAGTTATTGAACCTATAAAGGGTATGGGTTATTTTGAATATGATAACAGTGATCAGATTTCATCACCACAAGAAACCAAAGAAAATTCAGTTTTTATATTTGATGATGTTGTATGTTGCAATCAAAGCATAATGAGGGATTATTTTAGTTTTGGTCGACACAATAACATAGATTGCTTTTATATTTGTCAAACATACACTAAAATACCAAAACAACTCATAAGAGATAATGCTAATATATTGATTATATTTGAGCAAGATAATACCAATTTAAAACACATTTACGATGATCATGTAGGTGTAGATGTGTCATACCAACAATTTAGAGATATTTGTTCCTATTGTTGGAAACAGAAATATGGATTTTTAGTTATTGATAAAGAAAGTGAAATAAAATCTGGACGCTATAGAAAAGGATTTGATTCATTTATTTATTTATAAACAATATATAAATATATTGTATGTTTGAGTTCCAACAGTTTGCATCTACATGTAGTTTAATAAACATCATGGACAAGCAATTAGTCAAGCAGTTATTAAAAACTCGACGTATTGTAAAAAGAAAGTTTCAAGATTTGAAATCTGATTATGCACAGTCGCAGTCACATATGCGATCGGCCTATCAACCATTAACCAAACCAATAGAAGACCTTATTGCAAATCTCAAAGTTAAATTGGAACCAAAATTTGAAAAAGTTGAGGAAACTGAAGAAATTAAAAATGAAACACCAAAAAAGAAAAAGTATGGTAGAAGGTCATCCCCTATTAAAATGGAAGAATTTGTAACACCAACTAATACTACCATTGATACAAGTATTCTTCCACAAGTTTACGAGCACACCCCTTCTACATCCAATACACAGCCAATAGTCGAAGACCTATATGTTGCTTATAATGATGATGATGATGATGATGATGATGATGATGATGATGATGAATATGCAAATGTTGAAGTCCAAACTAAAAAGATGAGTGATTTGGATGAATATGTACACAATTTTCCACATTACCTAAAGCCTACATTTACGACATGATATCTGATACAACGAGGGCTATGGATCACACATATGGAATAAGAGTGGTACCAACTGAAGATGGAGACAAACATAATTATGCTATTGGTAATGGAGTTGTTACCTTCAGAGGTGATGATGTAGTTATTAAAACAGTTATAAATGGGCAAACTTTTGAACGCATATATACAGGTACACCGGGTTTGTATGAGTTATTATTCAAGAAGGTACCAACAGGATTTAGGAGTGTGGATGTAACTAATTATATGGAAATTGTTAATAAAACAAATGCAGCAAAACATGGTTATATACCAACCGGTAAATTAATAGGAACTAAACTACCAAAATATAATAACATAATTGCACCTTTGCTTGATAGGCGAAAAGCAATTCCGGTTAGACTCACACCTCAATCATTTCGTACAGGTAAAGCACTACTTGAATACGACAATAATCCATTAGAATTTATATAATGGGACAATCCTAATGAATTAGTTAATCGTCTGCGCCTTCTAATTTCTTCCCAAGCTGCTGGGCATACTGGACATAATAATGAAATTACTTCAATAATTGAAGAGTTGCGAGAAGCAAAAATTATTAAATAACGGTAACATAGATGTAAACTCTCATTAACTGATTGAGTTTTAAGAAATAAACATGACCATTGATAAATTTGGAAGAACACTATATTCGAAACATAACGTAATCGACATAATACTTCAATCAACATCACCAAAAAAATACAGTTATACAATTACACTAAATTTTTTTAGTGATACAACGCTCAACAATAGATATATTTTATATAATACTTTATCAAATTACATTTTTCCACACAAATCGGCTACAATTGTATCGGCTTTCATTAGTAATAATTCTCAAATAAGAATAAACGGTTCACCATTCTATAAGAATGCTTTACGTAATTTACCTTTAAAAAGGGGGGATACTATAGAATTTCCAGAACAATATGTTGGTGGAAATATGGTAACGTTATATGCTGAGTTAGTACTTAAATGTCCTGTGGAAGAAGAATATAGTCCAGTTGTTGAAGAAAATGGTTAAGAATAAGATAACAAATGTTAAACAAGAAATTGTTGAAGAAATTCACAAACCAGCTCGTAAAAATTTCAAGCGAAGACATGTTATAGTAAAAGGTTTTAAAGATTTAATTCAAGCAGATTTAGTGGAAATGATACCCTATGCTAAATTCAATAAAGGATTTAGATATATTTTAGTAGTTATTAATGTATTTTCCAAATTTGTTTGGGCATTTCCAGTAAAAAGAAAGACTGGAAAAGATGTTTCAACTGCCATGGAAAAATATTTCTAATTAAAAAAAATGTTGTAAAAAATGTTCAAACAGATATGGGTACGGAATTTTACAATAAAGACTTTCAAACGTTAATGAAAAAATACAACATAAATCACTATAGCACATATTCAATTCAAAAGGTTGTAGAAAGAGTTAATCGAACTTTAAAAAATAACATGTGGAAACAGTTTAGTTTACAAGGAAATTATAAATGGTTAGATATTTTACCAGAAATTGTTAACAAATACAATAATACCAAACACAACACTATTGGTATGAAACCCATTAATGTTGACAATAAAACAGAAAAAGCTGTCTTACAAAATTCATACAATAAAATAGTTGACCCTAAAGCTAAGAAATTTCGTGTCGGTGACAACGTACGTATAAGTAAATATAGAAGTGAATTTGCTAAAGGATATACTCCTAACTGGTCAAATGAAATATTTACTATACATAAAATTCAATCAACATATCCAGTAACATATTTATTAATCGATCAAAGTAAACAAGAGATTAAGGGTGGTTTCTATGAATATGAACTACAGAAAGTAAAATATCCAGATATATATTTGGTTGAAAAAGTAATAAAAAAAAAAGGAAATAAAGTATTTGTTAAGTGGTTAGGATTTGACTCATCACACAACTCTTGGATTTCAAAGAATAATGTCCAATAAACATCTTTTCCCATGTCTAGCATATAAAAGATTTCAAACGTACACAACCTTAGTGTTCGATAAAATGTCTTTGGATGATGGTGTTTCTCCTACAAAGTTTTCAATATTTGAAGAACGGTTGCTAACATTTAAGAATTGGGTTGGAGTTATAACACCCAAATCACTTTCCGAAGCTGGTTTTGTCTACTTACAACACATGGACCACGTTCGTTGCTTTTGCTGTGGAGTCAGCATTGTACGTTGGGAACCAACCGATACAGCTATGGGAGAACATATAAGATTGTCACCAAATTGTAAATTTGCGAAATTACTTAGCAAAGGAGAAGAAAAAAAAGAAGATCGAAAAAAGTTTAAGAAAACATCAGAACAGATTTATCATTTATTATTACTTAATGTATTACAACAATTACAAGAATAATTTTTTTTTCTATTACTTATCTTTCCAAAATGATTCAAAATAATTAAATAAACTACATATTACAAAATTAAACATTTATTTATAAAACTAAAAATACAAAAAAAATATAAAATTAAACCTATAAATAAAAATATAATTTTTTTAATCTTTTGCTGCTGGTGGTGCTCCACGGGTCCTCAGTATAAAGTGGGGTATTGCCCAACTCATCTATTGCTGTTGCAGAATGTGTATTGTTGCCTATAAGGAAGGAATCACAAAATAATTAAATAAACTGCATATTACAAAATTAAACATTTATTTTTAAAAGTATAAATACAAAAAAAATTAAATTAAACCTATAAAAAGTATAAAAACATAAAAATTCAAAATTACAAAATTATAAAATACAAAAAGAAATATAAAAATACAAAAATAATTACAAAATTAAACATTTATTTATAAAAGTAAAAAAACAAAAAAAAATTAAATTAAACCTATAAAATATAAAAATATAAAAATACAAAAAAAATATAAAAATACAAAAATAAAAATATATAAAATTAAACCTATAAATACATATATAAAAATATAAAAACATTTTATTCATCTGCTGGTGGTGGTGGTGGTGGTGAAAAATTTTCTGCTGCTGGTGGTGGTGTAGTGCTCCAGGGGTCCACGGGAGTACTCGACAACTCAGCAATCAATGTTTCTGAAAGTGGATTGTTTCCAACCAAAAAAGAATCCAACTCCCATGAAGCCATTGGAAAATCGTCGAATTCATGCATCCCTACCAATCTTAAAATTTGTTCAGGGATGTATCTGACTGCCCTTGATAAAAATGGCCGGATCATCGGATACACACTCACTTGGCTGACAAACTGCATCATGCAGATGTCTTCTTCCAGAAACTCGCGACAAAAAATTGTCGCAAGTTTAAATGTTTTTAGTTGGTTGTTGGTCCACTGCAACACATAAAAAAACCTATATGTTAAAAACAAAAATAAACAAAAAAATCATAAATAAAGAAAATAAACAAAAAAAAAGTAACAATAAAATATCTGGAATGAGGCTTCTCTCCTCTTCCCATAATGTAATTTTAATATCCAAATAGTTGAGGAGATAACCAATCTCAGCAACAAATTGGGGGCTATCATTGAAGCACGGCATTTTTATTTAACTGTTATATGTTTTATTTGAACTTGCACTTGAACTTGCACTTGCACTGTTTGCAGATAAAATGCATACTGGTAGTGCAAGTATTTATACTATATCAATCCCACTATTTTTCTTAGTAGTGGGGAAAACAAAGTTGATGACCATGAACAAGTGCAGATGGCAGTTCAAGGTCACAACATATATTTTACGCAAAAAAAAAAAAAAAAAAAAAAAGAAAAAAAAAAAAAAAAAAAAAAAATGCAGTCACAAATTTATTAAAACAAAATTACAAATTATCAATTGCTTCGGAAATAATTTCATTTGCATTAATAGATAATTTACGCTTTATAACATCTTGCTCCAATAAATCAGGAAAAATATATAAAAGTTCCTTTATTCCATATGCATTTTCGTTTGCATTAAATGGTACCATTAATGCCTCAATGTTTTGCAAACTATCACCATTCATATTAACCAAATTCCAAATTAAGTTGTTGTAAAACGTTGAAAATTGTTGCCTCTTCAGTTTCTCTAGAAGATCTTTTACCAGCGGTAGCAATTTCCACAATTCCATAACTGATTCATTTGCTAACATTACAAATAAAGTATCTGTTTTAGAAATTTCAATAAATTTCTTGTTTTTATAACTTTTAAAATGGAGTGTGAAATTTTGCATTGAAATTGGATTCCATTTTTCATTAATAGTGTTCTCTAAATAGTTGGTAATAATACCTTGCAGATCTAAGAACTGTATCCATTCATTTTCTCTAAAAAGGACGCACTGTTTTGAGTTGCCACTTAATTGGATAATTGTATGGAAATCTTGAAAATCTGCAAGAATTCCCACTTTTATAATCTTACTTTTAGAGTTGTTTAGAAAGTACGTGGTGTTATTTACTATTATAGGGGACAACATCTCGGAGACCAATAAAGTCCGTAATGTATATAGGATACTTATATAGTTAATTGATCCGGGGGCGGCGGGGGTGGCAGGGGGGTGGGGGCGGCCGGGGGCGGTGGGGGTGGGGGCGGCAAGGGGCATGGACTGTGAGTTGGGGCAGGGGGCTGTGAGTTGGCGGCTGGGGGCAAGGTGGTGTTTTACAAGGTGATCTAGTCTGCAAATGCATGCAATTAAAACCACATTCCAATACTTTTTTTTATTTATTGCTTTACTACCTATCTGTATAAAGGCGAAACCACATTCCAATACTTTTTTATTTCTTATTTTACTTGTATAAAACCGTGTGTATTTTCAATCTTTGAGATAGTTGCAAAATGAATTCTCAAGAAGCACCTAACTCCATCTTACGGGGATTGTTAGAAACTCCGTTGAGGCGCGATGGATGCGACTACGAGTTGAACGTTGATAATCAACCTCAACTTTATGAATTCTTTTTCGGGCCACCCCCTTTGCCTGAAATTTTAAATATTTCAAGTGCTGTAACTGTTAACAGCAATTTAACAAATATAGTTTTAACCCCCTGTCCACAAAGTATAGTGAGTGTGTTCATGGATCAAGAAGCCATCAATCCATCATCTATTCTTCAAGAGGGATTAATGGATTGTTCATATAGTGTTAACAGCATTATTATGAATGTCATTAATCCCAATGACGGTTCTTCTTCCCGTGCCTCAACAACAACATCAATTGACAATTTCATGTGTGATAGTGATGATAGTGAGAATTATAGCAATTTTGAAAATGGAGTTAAACGTTGTTCAACTCCATATCAAGGGGACAACATCTACGGTACGACTAGTTCTTGGTGCGGTAGTGATTTTTCAAATAATAAACTTAAGTGTAGTGAGTCTCTCCTCGCGATTACTATAGACAATTCTTCGTGTAGTGACTCGGAGATTATCCCCGAAGTCATATTAATTAACAATTCCTCGTGTGGAAGTGACTTTCCTCCAAATAAATTAATGTATAGTGAGTCGGAGATTCCCCCCCCAAATTTAAATCCAAATACTATCGATTTGGATCTAAGTATGGGTTCTATTGAACTAATAATACTTCTTTAATAGACAATGCAATGGACACAGCTATAGTGCGTGCGGTTAGTGATATTGATCGAGAAATGCATGCTCTCGAAAATTCAATAGACAACCGAATAAATAGATTGCAAGAACTATCCGATTTGAAAGCGCGATTAATTAAAAAGTAGTTATTTATAGTAACCCCCTCTCTTCCATCAACCCTTTCCATTATTTCCTATCATTCCTGACAATGTGCTGACACCTCCCCGTGGTATTGTTGGGTAACGCCAAGATCAGCTTCCTTTAAATAAAATTCTCCGAAGAAAATAGAAACATTCAGTGTGCATCTTTCAAACATAATACACATCATGAACTGCTCTAAGTGTAATAAATTATACAAAAGTGAAAGGTCGCTAAAAAGACACTATAAAGAGAGTTGTGGTTTAAACAATGATTCACCTCCGAGAAAACAACAAAAAACAAATCCAGGTAAGTTTATTTTTTTAAATCTTTTTAAATCTATTAAGTTATAATATTTTTCAGATAAGTTTTGCAATGATTGTAAAACTATCATTCCGTCACGTTCATACAACAGTCATCTAAAAAGCTTTCACCATAAGAAGAATTGTTGTCTGGCTATAGGTGATGGTGTAGAGTTAATAACAACTGCATTTAAAAGCAGAATTGTTACATATAGAGTCAAATCAAACCGCGACTATTTAAATTTATTTGATTTTATGAATGAAATTAAAGATAAAGTAAATAAATTAACAAACAAAGTTGTAAATAAATTTTGTGCTGTTAAAATAAGTTTTGAATTATTTGGTATGTACACAATTAGTGAAAAAGAATTATTTGAAATAAAATCGTTCAATACTGCTAACAAAGTTGCAACTATCTCTACATCATTTGAAGAGTTGTATGATACTTTTAGACAAATTATCGACACAAAAATGTCTGAATTTCAAGAACGTGATTCAGGTAAGTGCTAAGTTGTAAGTTATATATTATTTAACTTAATAAATATATTATTATAGGTTGGGCGTTAGAAAAAATACTGTTTTTAGAAGTCAACTTCAACAAGTATAATCCTCTCCGTGCTTCATCATACATTCCACTGCCTACAGAAATTAAAAGAAAGCAAGCAATTGTAAACATTCAAAATGAAGATGATTGCTGTTTTGCATGGAGTGTTGTTGCAGCAGTACGCCAACCGACTGGAAACCCCAGTAAAACTTCATCATATGAACATTATAGTGAGGTATTTAATTTTAATGATATAAATTTTCCAATTAAGCTAAGTTATATCGAAAAATTTGAAAAAAGTAATAATGTGTCAATTAATGTTTATGGTTTAGAGTATTACTTTAAAGATGGAATCAGGAAATATGAAATTGTTGGTCCTATGCATTACACAAAATTAAAAAAACCTATTCACATAAATTTGCTATTATTCAGTGATGATGATGGTATTAATCACTACTGCTACATTAAAAACTTATCTAAATTAGTTTCAACTCAAATTTCTAATCATCATCAAGCAAAACACTTTTGTGATGGATGTCTACAATACTTTAAAACTAATTTTAAATTATTAAGACATTTAGAAAATGATTGCAATTACTTGTATACACAAATTCCTTGCACGGAAACAAAAATTAATAATTTTGGAAAATCAGTGCCAGAAAATATATTAGAATTTGAAAATTTCCAAAAACAATTATCGGTACCATTTGTTGTTTACGCTGACTTTGAATGTGCTTTAAAACCAATGTTAACTTGCTCTCCTGTTCCAACAAAGCCTTTCAGTACTAAAACATATGAACATGAACCATATTCTTTTGCATACTATATTAAATGTAATTATGATGATTCATTATCAAAATTAGAAATTTATTGTGGTCCCAACCCCGAACTAATATTTATTGAGAAATTAGAAACTGATTTAAAAAATATATATCACAAACATTTGAAACCAATAAAGTTGATGATAATGACGATGCAAGACAAAAATGAATATCAAAATTCAACAGTTTGTCATATTTGTGATACAACCTTTTCTGATAAAGATATAAAAGTAAGAGATCATTGTCATTTGACCGGAAAATTCAGAGGTGCCGCTCACTCCAACTGTAATTTACAATATAAAAATCCAAATCATATAACTATATTTTTTCACAATTTAAATTATGACTCTTATTTGTTTATTAGAAATTTGGCTTTAAATAATGAAAAAATTAATGTTATTGCACAAACAAAAGAAAAATATATATCCTTTACAAAACAAGTTCTGGTTGATGTAATTAATAAGGAAAACGTACACATTCAAATGAGGTTCTTAGACTCTTTTAAATTTATGCCACAATCATTAGAAAAATTATCAAAAAATTTAAGTCCTCAAGAATGTATTGAAGTAAAAAAATATTTTAAAGATTCAAAACAATTCAATTTTATAAGACAAAAAGGTGTATTTCCTTACTCCTACATTGATAATTGTTTAAAATTAAATGAAAGAAAACTGCCTGCAATTGAAGAATTTTATGATAAATTAAGAGAAAAAAATATTTCGATAGAAGATTACCAACGAGCTTGTGATGTATGGGATTTATTCAAATGTCAAACTATTGGTGATTATGCTGACATATATTTAAAATCAGATGTTCTAATTTTAGCAGACGTTTTTGAAAATTTTCGTAAAATTTGTTTGAAAAATTATAAACTAGACCCGGCACATTACTTTACTGCCCCTGGTTTAAGTTGGGATGCTATGCTAAAATTTACCAAGGTAAAATTAGAACTACTAACTGACATTGATATGTTGCATTTTTTCAAAAAGGGTATCCGTGGTGGTGTTAGTACATGTGTTGGTAGACAAGCTGAAGCAAACAACAAATTTTTACCAAACTATGATCCCACTAAACTAATCTCATTTTTAATGTACCTAGATGCAACTAATTTATATGGTGGTTCTATGTCTGAATATTTACCCGAAACAGATTTTAATTGGTTAACACCTGAAGAAATAGAACAGTTAAATGTATTTGATATATCTGATACATCCGATATAGGTTATGTTTTGGAAGTTGACTTAGAATATCCATCTGAATTACATGATACATGATACATGATTTTCCATTTTGTCCAGAAAACATAATTCCACCAAACAGTAAATTTGCAAAATTGATTCCAAATTTATATGATAAAAATAAATACATTATTCATTACAGAAACTTAAAGCAATGTTTAAATAATGGTTTAAAATTGAAAAAAAATTCATCGTGTTATTCAATTCAAACAATCACATTGGCTTAAAGGATATATTGATTTAAATACTAAGATGCGAAATGCATAAAAAAATGATTTTGAGAAATTATTCTTTAAACTTATGAACAATAGCGTATTTGGGAAAACAATGGAAAATTTAGACAATCGAATTGATATAAAACTTGTTAGCCATTGGAGTAAGTTAGGTAAACAATTTAGAGCAGAAGTATTTATAGCTAAACCATATTTTAAAAATTGTTCAATATTTTCGGAAAATTTAGTTGCAATTCAGATGAATAAAAGTGTATTATAATAAACCAATATATGTTGGATTTTCTATATTAGATTTATCAAAGACAGTTATGTATGATTTTTATTATAACTATTTAAAACCAATGTATAATGAAAACGTGTCATTATTATATACGGATACCGATTCACTAATATTAGATGTAAAAACTGATAATTTTTATGATGATATGAAACAAAATTTAAATTATTTTGACACATCCAAAACATACAAAGAAATAAATCTATTTTGGGTAAAATGAAAGATGAATATGTTGGAGAACCTATTCAAAGTTTCTATGGTACCGGAGCAAAGGCATATTGTGTGGTAACACCGACATCAGTAACAAAAATAGCAAAAAGGGTTAAAAAGTGTGCTATTGATAAACAATTAACGGTGCATGATTTCCAAAATATTCTAAAAGGTAATAACAAGTTATGTAGAATGTTTATTTTTCGGTCACATTTACACAATATGTACACTGAATTAAAAAATAAAGTAGCATTGACCAACTTTGATGATAAAAGATATATAATTCCTGATTCCATGAAAACATTAGCTTGGGGGCATAAATTATTAGATAGTGACCCTTGGAAACAAAATATTGATATGTTTTTTGAAGTAGCAAAAGAAATTGAAAAAGAAGAATCAGAACAAAATGTAGAGACATTATTTTGTGTAAATAATAAATCACTTTGGCAAAGTAATATAGATCTATTATGGAAAGTGGTTGAGAATGAAGCACTCGTAACTTTTTAAAAAAATTTATTAATAAGTAATATATTTAGTGTACATTTTATTTGTAATAAAATATAATATATAAGTAAGAAACAATGTGAGAATAATAATTGATAATATGTTAACAAAATTGTACAATGTTGAATTATTAAAACTAATGGTATTTTGAAAACTTGCTGTTATGTTTGTATTATTTTTTAACCTATAAATGATTTTGTATCCTAAATGGTTGTTGGCATTTATCGAGGTTTTGCATGTTTTTGGATGGTAAATATAGTCCATATCCATTTGTTTCCATGTTGAATTTTTAATTGAAATATAACATTCGTTTGTATTTTTTGGTTTTGACACATACAATGTGTTGTTTAAAATTGTAGAGAGTAAAATAAAAGTTGTTATATTCATGGCGACGGCAAAAGATACAATAATCAATGTTGTTGTGTAACATTATATAAGTAAATGTTTTAGCCTGAGAATCAAATTGATCTAAAAAAAAAAGTGGTGACTATGACAGGTGTAGCTTTAGAAAAGTGGCATTGAAGAAGTGTGCCAAGTTGGCCTTGGAAGGGTGTGGCCATGGCCTTGAGGAGGCGTGGTCATGGCCTTGACCTTGGAGGGGTGTGATGGTCTTGAGGAAGCGTGGCCATGGCCTTGACCATGGAGGGGTGTAATGGCCTTGACCTTGGAGAGGGCGTGATGGCCTTGACCTTGGAGGGGCGTGATGGCCTTGAGGAGGCGTGGCCATGGCAATGGCCTTGACCTTGAAAAAAGTGGTGGGAGGTGCCCTAGCGCGCACCTTCTTTTACTACTCACCAACATATAGAATTGAGTGATAATTGTTTTCCAACCATCTAACTTGGATTTTTTCATTCGATGTTAAACGATGAGTAGTCGATTGTCGGTTTCATCAAGTAGGTATAAATATTTTGATAATTTGTTGCAATACTTATTTCCTTCAGCATAAACTGCTTTGCAACTACAAATCCTTGCATATCGATGGCTAATATAATCATTATGTTATATGAGGTGCACTCTACTAAATAAGAGCTCTTTAATAGATGAATGATTGATAAAGCATTTTTTTATATTCAAGATTCATGCTCCACTTACTTTACCTTACCCTACCTAAAAAATATTGAGGTTATGTTACTTATTTACGGAACAATATATGATACCTTAACACTTACAAGCTCTAAAGCATATTTTAAAATTGATTAAAATTTACAGCATAATTTGCTTTGCTCAGTCTGATTTTTTTTAAATTTAAACATCACGATGTGTAAATCAGTCAAAAATAAGTTTGACAAAGATTTCTTTAAATTAATGAACAAATCAGTTTTAGGTAAAACAATGATGAATGTAGATAAGCGAGTTGATGTTAAGCTGATGATCCATTGGGATAATATTGGTAAGAGACGTTTGTCTGGATTTTCAATGAGAATCTCACTACCATTCAATCTTAAAGTTGTATATGATAAACCAATTTACATTGGGTTTGCAGTTAAGATTTATTGAAACTACTTATGTATGATTTTAACTATAACTTTTGAGAATCTCATTACCATTCAATCAGAGCAAAATATACCAATTTACATCGGGGTTTACAGTTTAAATTATTAAAACTACTTATGTATGATTTTTATTATAACTTTTTAAAACCTCTATATGATGATGATAATGTGACATTGTGCTATATAAACAATAACAGCCCGACATTAAAAATTCAGACCAACAGCTGAACAGACAGACATCTAAACAGACAGCTGGTGGACTGACAGCTGAACAAACAGACAGACAGCTAAACAGACAGACAGACAGCTAAACAGACAGCTGAACAGGGGCCCTGTTCAGCTGTCTGTTTAGCTGTCTGTCTGTCTGTTCAGCTGTCAGTCTACCATATATACATATATATATATATGTTATTTTTTAAATTTTCGCGGATATAATTATTTTTATTTAAATTTATTTTCGGATTATCCCGCGTTTTCTTTTTGAGTTGGACTCGACGTTGCATTGGCAACAACTAAATTAAATTTAAAAAAACCACTAACAGCTTCTTTACCAACAACAACTAATTTAATTACAGCATCCAAATCACAACCAGTTCCTTTACAAGTTTTGACTGTAGAAGGATCAATTAATAGACCAACTACCAGAAGTCAAACAAAGAAACTTTACACACAATAAAGTTTCTTGAAAGTTAGCTTTGACAACAAAATTAGTTTTTTTATATATCAATGTCATATTGATGTATATTAATAAATATTAATAATAAATATCTCATGATGATGGCTGATGAGATTCAGCCGAAACGTCGAGTCCAACTCAAAAAGAAAACGCGGGATAATCCGAAAATAAATTTAAATAAAAATATATATATATATATATATATATATACTTATATATATATATATATATATATATATATATATATATATATTCAATATATAAATTTTTATATTTAAATAAAAACTTTACAAACTCAACAGTGGGCCGTTGGAGATTCTTGCTTACAAGTAGCTCTGCTCTGTATTGAACTGACTGAACTAAATTTGAATAATTAGACTTTGTTTAATCTAATCCAACTATATCTGACTAACTCTAGGTTTCTAATTTAAATTTTTTGAGCTATTCTATTATCTAGGTTTGAGTAAGGAGAAAATAATAAATTTATGGAAAAAACCGTTAAGCCACTATCTCACTTAGATATTTTACATATTTACAAATTAAAATATATTACCGTCATTCGGATCTGCATTCGCAGCTTCCGGCATCTCGATCGGTTCTTCTTGATCGTCGACATCCATATCAGAAACTTCTGAATTAGCAAAATTTTAGTTTACATAAGACAAATTATCATTTGTAAAGTAAGTGTTATTAATTACCGTCTGTGTCAATATCTGAATCTTCCATGACTTGATTTTGAAACTGTTCTATTTGTTCGATTGAATCGGCTTCATCATTGCGTACTGTAACAGTTTTTTTACATGAATAAGTTCCATATCTCTGAAACCGTTGCTATGACAATTAAGACTTTTTTTGTTTATTGTGGTTCGTACTAACAAGACTACTGATATGAAGTACTAAGACCACTGAGATTAATTTCTTTTTCCAATTTTTTTATATGGTCGGCAAGTTTTTTCTTCTGAGGTTTCTAGCGGTGGTTGAGTCGCTGGTACTGGTGCGTCTTCCTACTCTTTTACTACAGCCTTTGGCGGCTCTACTACACTCTCCCCTGGTACCATTGCAAGCTGCGCCGCTTCATCTATCGTCACCTTCAACAAATTGAATTCCATTTTCAATTTTTTTAAATTGTTGTCTAGCTTTATCTTTGGTAGATAGCGTACCCCCACATTCAAGGCAGAAGACCCTGCAATATTAAAAAGAATATAAATAAAAATAAAACATGTAAAAAGTTGTAAGTACTTACAATAAATTGTTCTTGAAGTTTTTATTGAAGGCTCATTTGCCTCCGCCACTTCTTCTCTTTCCCCTTTTCTGTCTGCTCTGTTAACTCAGAGATGACTGAGCTGAACCGTCTCTTCCGCTCCGGCCCTCTGATGGTAATTCAAAATCCTAAAACAATACGTGGTCACAATCTTTGATTTAAAACCGAAATATAATTATCATAATCATTGTATATACTTATATGGAGCCAACGATCGTTGTTCGAACCCGAACAAATGTTAGGCGAGGCTTGAATGTCCTCTCGGTTCACCTACGCTCATCTGCAACGCTGACGACCCTGCAACATTAGAATGTAAATAAAAACAAATTTGAAAAACTTTGCTATTACTTACAGTAGATTTTTTCTCCACAAGTGGTGGTGTGGTGTTGCTACCTCTTCCTCGGAGGTTCCTAGCGGTGGTGTCGCCGGGTCAGATTTCAACATCTTCTTTTGGGGTTCATCATTGTCACAATTCACAAATTCAACTGCGCAACTATTTGATTTGATTGGCATACACAGCTCAGTACAAATATATTTAGTACAATATTTTTTTACTCTATTTTGGTTTACGTAAAAGAAATATCGGGAGACGGTGCATTTTCTGGTTAAATAATTTAAGACTGTGGTTCCAAAGCAGCTCGATCGAACTACTCAGAGCCGTAACATCAACATTTAAAATAGCTATGATGGTGGCCAAACTTCTTAGAGGAGACGGCACATAAAGAAGAAGAAAGGTATTTGAGAGCATTTCGAATTACCATTTCGATGCAACGTTATTAAGGGAGTGCACTTCTCCGCTAGTTTTGAAAATCACTTATCACGTTAGGGTGACTTTAGGTGACCTTAACATTAGGTGGAACCAAATGTAAGTGCTCATTCTACGTCTTTCTCTATTCGGTGTTTGGGAGCATCCCGAATTACCACATCGAGTTAAAGAAGTTAAGGAAATCAGTTGAATTTCTGCTGTCGGCGTTTGTAGCCAGGTGGGTATTGTTGTGAAAAAAAATAGCAATATTGCTGAAATGTTTAGAAAAGTAGAGAATCTGTATTTTTGGTTAAAAAAATCCGGAAAGCGGGAGTTAAAAGAGGAGTTTATGAAAGGTTGCGGGGGTTTTCGATAGTGGTGTCTTCTCTAGAGGGATTGATGATTTCTCTTCTTATTGCTCCTTTTGGAAGTTGCACAGAAATCAGGGGAAAACGCACAAATTTTTTCCAAACTTCAGTCGGTGCAAAACAGAGGAATTTAGGTGCTTGTCCTATGATTTTCTTTGTTAGGTATTGGTAGTGTTATCACAGGAGCTCTATAGCTGCAGGCTTGATCCTAACCTTGGTGAATGCTTTTTTAGCTTTTCCCTTTTTTTAGCGGTGGCGGATGGCCTTTGTGCCCTTTTGTCTGAAAGACCGGCAGTGATAACCGTTGATGGTAGGTACGCAGTTGCTGAAGGCGATTGCTTGGTGAAGATGGGGCGCGTTCTAAATAAAGGAGGAGCAGTTCTTAGATTTCCTTCTTTTTCTTTTTTTTAGAGAGTAGGGTATTCTTTGAAGTCATCATCTGCCTATCTATTATAGCTTTGTTAGTTGATGCCCTAAACCTGCAATTTTTTTTGAAAATTATGAATTTTTGAAAATTGTCGAAAAATAAAAGACTACAAATGACTCTCGAATAATAATTTTTCGATCCAACTAAATTTTTAAAGATAATATTTGCTTCAAATCCACATAAAAAAACTGTACAGATGGTCTTCAAACCCCACTGGGACCAATAAAAGTCTTGTCGTTATGTCCTGATTGTTTGTGTGTTGCTTGTTGTGCATAAATGATAAAAAAAAAAATTTGGGTTTTTCTTAATGTTGGCTGAAGATGCATTAATAAAATGTAAGTATGTAGCTTTAGTTTTATCTTTTAATTTTTTTAGGTTTTTAAGCTTCATTAGAGTTACACTTGGGTTGCTTACGACTCCAGCCATTGAAAAAACGATATTTTTTGTTGAAAATAATGATTTAATTTCATTTTAACCACTATCCCTACAATATCGGGGTGGACGTTTGTACTTTTTCTAATTGGTTCGCAAGTCTTTCTAGTGCGGATTTCATGCAGAAGTAACAAACCACGTCGGTTTGCCGTACTTTGAAACATATCCATTGCATCTTGATAGTTTGCTTCCATATATCTACGACCTTTGGTGAATGTGCTTAGAAGTATCGGCAGTTTTTTCTGCAAATTTGGGCTGTTGTTTAGCAAGTTGTGCGGTGACGTTGTTGTTTGCAGCAACATTTTGTTGTCGTTGCTGGTCGGGCTTTGCGGTAATGTTATTGTCCGCAAGAATCTCTTCATGAAGACCGGCATACGACTCAACCATCAATTTTTGCGAGTTTGCTCGTATATATTCGCTAACAGTATACTTCGACCTGAGAGTACATGGCAATTGTGTACTCCTGGCCGAGCCTCCGCGTTTTGTGGATTGGATTAAATTGACTTCATTATTGCGTACCATCATTTGGTATGTGTTATATTCTCGACATAATATTCTTTTCTTTTATATTTCTCGGTACGCTCAACGACCGAGCTTCTTCTCAGCAAGGAAAAATTGGCGGATAACCCAGTCTCAATCCTATGCCGGCGCAAGGCGAAATTTCTACCTTTTTAATCTGTTCGTTATGACCGCGAACGTAAAAAAATAAATAAATATAAATAAAATATAAATTCTATAAAAACTTAAATAAATTAGGCTTTATATTTGATACTTTTGATAGATTTTATGACCCCTTTGGCAGCCTTGGCTTTTTCTAGACCAGCACTTCTTTAGCTTTTGCAAGCGTTGTCGAAGTTGGGAAGTTAGCTACAACCACTTCTTTCACTGCTGCTTATATAAATCTTTCTGTAAATTCATAAATAAATTTTTAAATAATTCAATTGTTATATTTTTATTCTTGCTTAAAATAATGCTTACACGTATTGCAATAGGGTTGGTTTTTGTTCTTGGAACCAGATGGTCCCTCCCGATCCCTTTTTTAGGTGTTACTGCAAATTTAAATATTATAACTTTGCACAAAACTTAAATAAATAGCTAAAAATCAAAGGTTTTGTTAAACTCAAAAAATTAATTCAGATAGTGATTGCTGATTTGTCTATATTATGGCTAGATTGGTATTACACTAAACAGCTTGAAAAAGATTTAATTTTTTTGTTCAATATTGTTTAATTATTAACTGTTTCTCCTGAACTTATTGACATCTTTTCTTTTCTGCAAAAATCCCTTTGAGATATCTCTATCGGTTTTCTAGTATTAATTGTGCTGCATTTCTCATTGAAGCTTACTGTATAGCAAGGTCATTGTTGACCTGTTATTTTATCACCTTTGGTCAAATGGATCAGTGATTGGTGGTGCGACCAAATCGGTATTGGATTTAACGAAAATAAATAATCTAATGAGCGATAACACATTCATATTGAGTTTCTTATGTTTAACATATAAATAAAGAACTTCTTGGAGTTTATGGTCTTTTTTGATCAAGTTGATTATTTTTAAACAAAATTTCTGTGCTTGACTCTTAGGAGTTAGGTTGAGTTTGAATAAATTATTAATTTGTTTAGATTATTTTTGTTTGATCTTTTTTATGTGATCTTTAGTTCTTTTTCTTCTAGATTTACGAAAATATATTTAGAAATTTTTTTACTGTGCTACATAAAAAACCTTAGATGAATGGACTATTCATATTAATCACAAAAACAAAAACTGTGCAGTATTATGCCGTTTTAAACTTAAGAAGCACTTTATCATACTCGTGCAAATCTACAATGCTCTAACAAACCCAAACTTTGAGCTGCTAAAGCATTTTGGCATTAGTTCCAATATTTTTTGCCTGCCTCAAATAAAAACAAAACTTTAAGTATAAATGCTAGTGCACTAATTTCAACTTCTAAGGAGCATACAAAATTTTAACTAAAATTTTTAAATTTAATTTCAAGTATAGTTTCTTATAAAATTTATATTTTTTCATACTAACTTTGTATCAAATCGAACAGAAAGCTAATTATTGCATGATATTTGTACAAAAAACATATTTTTTTATTAAATTTATCAAAAGTTATCGTTTTTGATACTAAATTTGTAAATTACTCAAAAATACTAATTGTGCATAAAATTTGCTCAGAAAAAACAGTCTCTTATAAAATGTACCAACAATATATATATATATATATATATATATATATATATATGGAAATGACATCTTTCAATTCCACTCCTATTCATTTGGCCTACATAATAATCTTTAAACATAATCAGCAACGGTTGTAGTATTCGGAAAATACATCAACATATTTGTCCGAATTTTTCTCTGACACAAATGCTAAATATATGATCATTTTTGCTTTTAGGTAAATTTTTGAGTTTGTATTATATTCACGAAGAATGCCCATATTTCCTAAATGCTTACCGTATTTTGGAGATCGAATCCCGGTCTAACATTGACCTTTTTGATCGTATTAGTTTGTAGAACAATAAGATCTACTCTTTAAATTTAAGCGTACGTACGTAATTTTACGGAAATGTTTATTGGAACAAGACTTTCACATCACGGTGCTTCTTTTTTTAATAGCAGTACCTGTATAATACGCAAAGCGAACACAAAGTTTTAGCCTGTATAAAAACAAATAGGTTTTATGACGCAAGTAGCGCCGTATCTATGTTTATACAATCTACGTCTGATTGATCTAGCAACACGTTTGCTCTTAGCGTTTGCTTTATGTTCCTTCAGTTGACGGCTAAAGGTCTCATTCGTTGTCAGTGAATTTCTAATTTAAAAATACCTGATTGATGAAAAAAAAAAATGCGCCGATTTCTACCCGAATTGTGATTTCACAATAATAATAGTAATACTTCAAGACTCTAGAAGTAAGATTATGTGCGATTCATATTTGGAAGGTAAAAGATCAGCTTGATGTAATGATAATGAGGTTGATGTAGATTTTACAATTTTCTACTTAAACTATAGTGCTGATAAGGAAGTATAAGTTTTGTGTTATTCAACAATATATTAGTAAACATGTCTTGTTTGCAAGAGAATTTATTATATTTATATCTGAAATTTAACAGCAGAACGATAGTGAGTGAAAAATCTATTTTTTTTTTATCTCAGATAGTCTGACAAATGCAAACCAACCGCCCATAAATATTATTATAGTGTCTAGTTATCTAGCAGCAGGACTACTAAAATTAGTTGAAACATCAAATTTCTTGACCTGTGATCCGCCCAAAGGTCCGTTATTCAGTAGTAGGAATGAACACCAAACAAATAATTTCTTGATCGGTCGGGTGAGTAAGCGGGGCACACGAATAGAAACAAGACACTTGGGTGGTACGCTAATGCATACCACAAAAGTAACCCATTGGAACATCAATAACGAGCTTAATACCACAGCTTATTGGAAACACATTCGTATAAATTTAATCATTGGCAAGAAATTTGTAAAATAAAGCAACATTTGTTGGCAAAGATTATCATTGAAATAACTTAATCACCTTTAACAAAGAAACAAATCTTTCAATTACAAAAGGTTCATCAAGGAATCATATTTACTATAATCTAATAGTGGCAAGTAAGACGAGTAGAAATAGTGTCCCAAAAGGTGACGGAATAATTCAGAGAGCTACTTTAAAAGACATCAAAATGGAGCTCGAAAAGAAATCTATGTAATCTAATAACGCAAAACTTTTGATGTATTTAAAAAGGTTAATCTTCATTTATGGTACACCCAGTGTGAATAAAAATATTTTTAACTATAAAGTTTATGGATTGTCTGAAGAAGGCCAAGGTTTAACCAAAACTGCAGTCACAGTGTGACGAAATAAATTGTTATATAAAAGCAGTAATTGATTTATTTAATCTACTATAAAGTATGTTTATTAAAATATAACAAGTATGCTGAATTATTGATTTAGTTTTATTCCTTATTGACTAGTTTCGACTCACCTTTAGGATAATATTTTGATAAAAAAGTTAAAAAACGTCCATCAAAAATGATTCTGATGGTCAGACAAAACTAGTGGATAAAAAACGAAACGTTAATTTTTGTTTCTAGTTGACAATAACAGAACATTACTTTTTAAAACAATTTTGATCACCCTGTATATAAAATTTTATACTGGCAATATGCTTCTGTTAAAAAAGCTATATTTGTTTTGTACGAATTTTTAAAAAATAATTTTATATTTGTTACACTTATTCATAAATACCCTGTATATGTATGTTATATATATATATATTATTTAAGGAATAAATTATTAAAATTAAAAAGTGCATTTTATGTCTATAGGTATATATATTATATTTGCAGTATAGAACATATTAGAAAAAACAGTTAAATGATATTAATCAGAGTGCGGCCAAAGAAATCAAAATTCGCCATATTAATTAAATGGAAAAGTACAGAAGAAAATCACTCGTTAATCTCGTTATGTGCAAGGAATATTAAATATTTGAAATATCAGATTGCACCCTGAACATGTGATCGGCGGCAACCAATGATAGGGAAATAGACTTTCCCGCTACAACGATCACGTGCCGGGCGAGTGAGTGAGTTGACAACAGGGAACTGTTCCGTTAAATAAAAATAGTTCTCTTTGTGAATTCAGCCATTTTTAAGTTCTGCTTCAATTGTAACTAATTAATAAAATGACATTGGAAATAATAAATTAAAATACACACAAATTGAAGAGATACAATATCTTACATTAATTCCAACTTTATAAATATTTTAATTAAATAAGTGTGTGTGGATATTCGTTTTATTTACAACGAGTTCAACATCGTTTCAATTTCTTATTTATATTTTTTTATTGATCTTTCTTGGAATGTTTTCGTTAGTTGTTGTTCATCTTTATCTTTCGCAATATTTGTCTGGATTTATTTACATTTGGGGGAAGTTTTTTGTTGTTCTGCACCGTTTGATATATTTATTCTCGAGGTTCTATGAATATAATATGTAATCACATCTACTTTAGATTCAATTGATTTGAAATAAATCTGCACTGCCTTAATTATTATGATTAATTATGCACAGCAAAGGTTGTAAATTTAAATAGAATTTAATTTCACATTATAAATGTATGCATTTAACAGAGGCGCGGTTGAATGTCGTCCCGAAAGTTTGATTTGTATACACACAGTGGGCGTAGCTATTGGGGGGTTATGAATTATAAATCATTTTAAATAAATGAAATAAATTGTCAGTTGAAGATAAAAATCGAATATTTTATATTTTTCATATTTATTTTATAAAATCGTTTTATTTTATTCATATTATTTAGGTTGATGATTTTATTTATATATTATTTATTTATTTTATTTATATACCATACATGTTTCAATAAATTATTATCATTTTCAATGTATTATATAATATTTCAAACTGATTATTAATATTTAAATAATTGTTTTTTTTTTTTAATTATTTAAATATTAATAATCAGTTTGAAATATTATATAATACATTGAAAATGATTATAATTTATTGAAACATGTATGGTATATAAATAAAATAAATAAATAATATATAAATAAAATCATCAACCTAAATAATATGAATAAAAATCGAATAGTTAAATGAGATTAATTTATAAAATATGTGGTTATGATTAGTTTTTTGTTTCAAATTTCAAATTTCAAATTGTTTTAATGCCCGGGGTCCCCTCTTCTTCTCATGACTCATAGTCTCGTAGGTTGTTCGTTCCTTCCCAGTATATGCCAACTACTATCACTTTGCCGTTTTTCTCGAATGTCAGATCAGGGGGTCGATTCTGATTGCCGGTGACTTTTGTCGCCGGTGGCTTTTCTCACAAAAATGACGTATTTCAATAAAATGTGACAAAATTCTGGTGAGTTTTGCCATTGGTGACAAAAATCGGTGACTTAAAACATGCATTATTTAAAAGTGACCGATCGCGTGAGTTTTCTTTAAATAATGATTTTAGTTCAATTATAAACAATTTATTACATCATTTTTATTAAGAATAGCAAGCGATATTTGTAGTTAAAAGCTTATAGAATAATTTAATTACCTTTTATGTTGTTAATTTTAGTAATATTGGGCAGACTTTGGCCTTTGTTTTTCTCATCAAAATTACGTCATTTCCAGAGCATGCTGTTTTAATTTTTGTGAGTTTTGTCACAGAATGAGTAAAAGCGTATAAAAACCGGTGACTTTAAACAGGCACAATTAATACGGTGACTTTTATGACAGTTCGTGTGAGTTTATCTGTCATTAATAAAATTTAATAAAATTCTAATAAATATTGTGATATACTTAATTCTTTCAATAACCATTTATTTAAAATTGTGTGAACAATATACATAAATTAATTGGCTTGCATATTGACGACGCATACCGCATTATTTTAGTATGAATGTATTTCGATGCATTTGCGGAATATATAATGCGTGCGTCTAGTGTGCGGCAGTCGTCTGCTTGTTCATTATTCAATTAATTAATATATAATATTATTTTATGTTAATAATATTATGATAAACGTTAACTAAACTGCTCAAGCAAATTAAATAAAACTAATAAGACTTTAGTCGAGTAAGTTTTGATTATATATGTTTGGATTTAGGCAGATTGATATATGATATATTTGTAAAATAAAACAAATTTTATAAATTTTATTTTTAATACGCAAACAATAACATTTTCAACTAAAGTACAATTATAAAACAAATATATACATAGTTTTGTTACACTTAATCGGAACATACATAATCAAAATTAATTAATACTTAAAAAGACAAGCAATTTAATTAATTTATTATGTTACTTATTGAGATAAGCAAATGTAACGTATAATGATATACTGATTGGTAGTATATTATTAAATAATTTTACATTAACATCAAAGATGAAAACGGAACTAATAGATTTGCTGTTATCGTATGACATAGAGCCAAAGATAGACAAACCAACGCGGCTTTAAAATTGTCTAGATAACATTTGTCTTAGTAAAGTGCAGGAAATATAGGAAATGTCTTAGAAAACGGATTATTATAATATTATCATAATAAATAGCAATACTACAAAATTTATAAATCTTCTTAGTTCTTACTACAACAATCAATAACGACCTTAAATAAAAATGTCAATTATTTTTTGAACACATTAATTTTTTGTTAGAAGCAGCGTTTTCTTTAAAAAATTTACCAATATAAACAACTCTAATTAATGGATCACAATGAGAATAAAAAGATTTACACATATTACGATGATTTGGCTTCAAAGAGGACAAAGTGTTTTATAATCGATATAAATCCATCTATAAATAAGTCTTAATTTTGGAAAAAAAATGCGTTTTGACCAAAAATTAAGAGAGTCTAATATATGAATAAAACCACCTGGCCATAAATGACGTTGTTGCGTCCAACAAACCCAACAGTGTTGTTAGTTTAAGTATTAACAACAAAACTAAAACAAATTGAAATAATACTTAAAAGTATATTGACATTACTTTTAGACCATTTTACTTATATCATAAATAAATTCCTCAATCAAAGTATCTTTCCTGAACATTTTAAATTAGCAAAGATAGTTTCCGTGTTTAAAAAGGGAGATGAAACTAACAGTAAACATTATCGCTCTATATCAATTTTAAGCACTCTTTTTTTAATTAAAGCTTTTGATCTTAATGTTCTTGTTAGGTCCTCTTTTATTTATTACATATGTAATGATGTACACTTAGATAAAGGCGTAGCATTTGCAGACGATACCACTATTTTTGTATTAGCAAAACAAATAGATGATGCTGTATTGAAATAAAATGAAGTAATATCAAATTTATACTTTTGATATAAAATAAATAATTTAGTTTTAAACCCAAAAATGTCTACGTTTATAAGATTTAACGCAAATAGTTCAAACTATGACCATTCCAATTTGATACGATGTGAAAATAATTCAATAAAACAAGTCACCTATGCAAACATTGGGGGTAGCTGGAATATGCACATCAACTATTTATTAAAAAAACTAGGGTCTCTCTGTTATGTTGCTACAAACCTAAAAAATATTGTGATTTTAATATTCTCAAGTTATTCTACTATGCGCACTTTGCTTGGGGTAATCTAGTAAGGTTGAAAAAAAAATTAAATTGCAAAAACAAATAGTTTGAACAATTACAAAGTAAGATTGGGACAAACATTGCAGAACATTATTTTAAAACAAAAAAATAATGACGAGTATTGTGTATATATTTTTCGAACACTGTTATATGTTAAAACAGTTTGTCAATTTTTAAAACAGTCAGACATAACAGAAAAGCATATAACACAAGAAATGAACACCATACGTTAAAAGAGTTATATAGTATTATTAAACAGAGCCTATTACAAAAAGAATACTTTAATGATAACTCTTTCGAATTGTAAATAATGCTAGTGAAAATGATGTGTATTCATTCAATTTATGTTTATTGTAATTATATAAGTTTTAACGAAAATTATTTTAAAAAAATTATGTTTATTGATGTAATATATTATGTGAATCGACTTGTCTTATATCATTGCATGATCTTTAGATTAATAAAGTATTATTAATTGTTTTGAATATAGATCAATTTGTACATAGCAAATAATACAACTTTTTGATAAATCTTTAGAATCCGTCATAAATTATATTAATTTATACTTTTAATTATTTCAATGCAACATTGGTTGTTTGAAAATTTATTAAAATTAATTCACATGAATATAGCAACTTTGACAGATTTAACAAAGTTACTAGGTTGCCATGTAAAAACCATCGGTGAGTTTTGTCACCACAAATGTCAGAAATATGTATCCATGGAAACATGTGAGTTTTGTCATCGGTGACAAAACTCACAAAGATCAGAATCGACCCCCAGGGATCCTTCTTCCGATGGCAGTGTTATAGTAGCGTTCAGTTGACACATTCCACCCTTTTCGAGAGGTCATTTTTAGAGCACTTGATATATGGACTCGACCCGACCTCAACCTTTGCGGCATTGTTTGGTGTGAGGCGGATTTGCGGGAATACTCCAGAGATGGATGGCCTTAATTAATGTTTTGCCGTTCCATTTGCAGGGTGGTGTTCTAAGCCAGTTCAAGAAAGCAGGTGACATCGATCACTGATACAGCCCGTTCTCGGAGGTTTCTAGTGCCTGCGAAGCGGCTTATAGCGTTGTATGATAGGTCCATACTGCCGCTCAACTTCACGAGCCTGGAGTATAAGTGGTTAGTAATTACTCCAAGTCCCTCCAGTAGAGGATCCCCCTCCCCAAGTGTTCTAAGGTTATAGAGTCTCAACATGATCTCTCCGATCCTTTGGCCATTGGAGAATATCCCCAATTCTCCGTCCCTCACTGCTGCGTATAGAAAGGTATTTGGACAAATGCAATGCAATTACATAGATTCGTACAATTCTGTAGGCTTCCCTTAAAAGACTTCTGTTAATTCCCAAGGTTTGAAAGATGTGAATGAACTTTGGGATGAAGTGCGTTTTAATGAGTTCGTGGGTTTTATTAGACCTGTGAGATTGTAGTTAAATCCCAGGTATTTAAAGCTCTGCACTGTTATTGGACTGATGGGCGAGCCGTAAATTTAAAATGCCGCGGTAGTGCGGGCAAAGAACTTCTTATTACTTTGGGCTTTCTCCACAGTAAGGGCGGTGCACTTATGGCGTTTAAAGCCATACCCCGTTTTTTTGGGAATGTAGTAATAAGACGAGGCTCTCTTGGGCTTTCATTTTTGAAAGTCCTCCGTCGGCGTACGCCAGACATGCCACTTCAGTGTCTTCAATACGAACCCCCAAACCACATGCGATCCACGACAATAACTAGTCCATGATGAAGTTAAAGAGATAGGGTGACATAGGGTAACCTTGTTTCACCCCTTTCTTGATGGACATGTGTCTGGTGGTGCTAGGCCACATGAGATTATTGTCAAAGACTCGCTGTACTTTGCCAAGATGTTCTGGGTGGCAAGTTGAGGGACATCGAAGCGTTAAAGAGCGTCCTCTATGCTGAGTTGCGGCATGGAATCAAAGGCTTTTGCCAGGTTTAATGTCAACACGCAGTGTGGTTCCACTCTTGTCTTTTATCACTGCCTGCAAACTTAGGCTATTTGCCGATCCCCCGTCGGATTCCATAAAACCCTTTTGGCTGTTGTTCAGGTTCCGCCCATACCATGTTACAGGTTCGAATACTTGAAGGGAGTTTCTGCAACTAGAACTGATTCGGTTATACCGACGGTTTCCAGGATCTTGGCGTATCTGGCCTCTACATCCGCTAACGCTGAAGATGATTGCTGAATCGAAAGGAAAAATATTTTTTATTTATTTCGATTTTGAATTTATTTTAAGGTTAAGGTTTTATATATAAATAATTAATTTTTATATTTGTTATTTTATTACCGGTTTCGATTTTTAAGCAATCTTCATTTACTTAAATATTAGATTAAATACTTATTACATTTCACTTAACTTTATTTTCTTTATATTTTTTTAATGATAATTTGTTTGATTGACGATCATCAACCACTAATTTTAGTATTTTTAATATAAATAAAATATGCTAATGTGTACAAAGTTTGTACAACTTACTTGTTGGTGAACTATCATTTGATTTGTTTCTTTACCTCTTTTGTCGTCAGAGCTTTTTCTTGACTGGTTCATCTCCATCTTCTTCAAACGTTGTCAAAAATGCGCAAGTCATATTGTAGTTAAATATAGCAATAAAAAAGAAAGTTTATTATTATGTATTAACATGTTCAAATATTATTTTACAAACTCAACAGTGGGCCCTTGGAAATTCTTGCTTACAAGTAGCTCTGCTCTGTATTGAACTGACTTACACTAAACTAAATTTGAATAATTAGACTTTGCTTAATCTAATACAACTATATCTGACTAAATCTAGGTTTCTAATTTAAATTTCTTGAACTATTCTATTATTATATCTTGGTTTAAACTGAAAGGTTTGAGTAAGGAGAAAAAAATAAATTTATGGAAAAAACCGTTAAGCCACTAACGCTCACTCATTTGAATATTTTACATATTTGCAAATTAAAATATATTACCGTCAGTCGGAGCTGCATTTGCATTCGCAGCTTCCGGTATCTCGATCGGTTCTTCTTGATCGTCAACATCCATATCAGAAATTTCTGAATTGATTGGTTTTATGACCTCTTTGGCAGCCTGTGCTTTTTCTAGACCAGCACTTCTTCAGCTTTTGCAAGCGTTGTCGAAGTTGGGAAGTTAGCTACAACCACTTCTTTCACTGCTGCTTATATAAATCTTTCTGTAAATTCATAAATAAATTTTTAAATAATTCAATTGTTATATTTTTATTTTTGCTTAAAATAATGCTTACACGCATTGCAATAGGGTTGGTTTTTGTTCTTGGAACCAGATGGTCCGTCCCGATCCCTTTTTTAGGTGTTATTGCAAATTTAAAAAAAAAATATTATAACTTTGCACAAAACTTTAATAAATAGCCAAAAATCAAAGGTTTTGCTAAACTCAAAAAATTAATTCAGATAGTGATTGCTGATTTGTCTATATTATGGCTAGATTGGTATTACACTAAACAGCTTGAAAAAGATTCAATTTTTTTGTTCAATTTTGTTTTAAATCATCGCTCACAATTAAAATCAATTAAGTCTTTTACTATTTTATTTAGGCATCCTGCATGGCCGCGTACTTGTGTCTACGCCTGTTTCTCCTGAACTTATAGACTAGGTGGTTTTATGACATCTTTTCTGCAAAAATCCCTTTGAGATATCTCTATCGGTTTTCTAGTATTAATTGTGCCGCATTTCTCATTGAAGCTTACTGTATAGCAAGGTCATTGTTGACCTGTTATTTTATCACCTTTGGTCAAATGGATCAGTGATTGGTGGTGCGACCAAATCGGTATTGGATTTAACGAAAATAAATAATCTAATGAGCGATAACACATTCATATTGAGTTTCTTATGTTTAACATATAAATAAAGAACTTCTTGGAGTTTATGGTCTTTTTTGATCAAGTTGATTATTTATAAACAAAATTTCTGCGCTTGACTCTTAGGAGTTAGGTTGAGTTTGAATAAATTATTAATTTATTTAGATTATTTTTGTTTTGCCAATGTTGAAAATAGAGTATGAAGTAGGTCACATTTTCACAAAGAAAAAATATGTGATCTTCAGTTCTTTTTCTTCTAGGTTTACGAAAATATATTTAGAAATTTTTTTACTGTGCTACATAAAAAACCTTAAATGAATGAACTATTCATATTAATCACAAAAAAAAAAACTGTGCAGTATTATGCCGTTTTAAACTTAAGAAGCACTTTATCATACTCGTGCAAATCTACAATGCTCTAACAAACCCAAACTTTGAGCTGCTAAAGCATTTTGGAAGGAGTTCCAATATTTTTTGCCTGCCTCAAATAAAAACAAAACTTTAAGTATAAAATGCTAGTGCACCATTTTTAACTTCTACGGAGCATACAAAATTTTAACTAAAATTTTTAAATTTAATTTTAAGTATAGTTACTTATAAAATTTATAATTTTTCATACTAAATTTGTATCAAATCGAACAGAAAGCTAATTATTGCTTGATATTTGCACAAAAAACATATTTTTTTATAAAATTTATCAAAAGTTATCGTTTTTGATACTAAATTTCGTAGTTACTCAAAAATACTAATTGTGCATAAAATTTGCGCAGAAAAAACAGTCTCTTATAAAATGTATCAATAATTACCGTGTTTATACTAAATTGGTCAGAAAAGCTACAAATTTGTTTTAAAATTGCAAAAATCCAAATTGCTTGCACAAAAAACAATGTTTTTCTGAAATTTATTGTAAACATAAAATAGTAGTTTTTTACACTAAAATCCTTCAGAAAACCTAATTGTTCTAAAATTACGCAAAAAAACATTTTTTTTATCAAAAATTACACATTTATTGTATTATATATGTAAATTAGATCTAGTAAAATTTTCTAGGCAAAATGGATTTCACATCCTAGATGTCTATCGGCTGCTTTAAGGGATCACTTTTATTTAAGGTTCTCTGATCATTTCATTCCGCATATTATATGGAAATCACATCTTCCATTCCCGCGCCTATTCGTTTGGCCTACATAATAATCTTCAAGCTTAATATAAATCTTCGGAAAATACATCAACATATTCGTCAAAATTTTTCTCTGGCACAAATGCTAAATATATGATAATTTTTGCTTTTAGGTAAATTTTTGAGTTTGTTTTATATTCACGAAGAATGCCCATCTCTTCTAGTTAGTTTTTTAGATTTTTGGCCTAAGAAGACTATTAACGCCGAGCCCCCATCTCTTCTAAATGCTTACCATATTTTGGGGGTGAAATCTCGGTCTAACACTAAACTTATTAGATCGTATTAGTTTGTAGAACAATAAGATCTACTCTTTAAGTTTAAGCGTACTTAAAAAAAAAAAATATTTCTCCTTTTTTACGAAAATATTTATTTTCACATCACGGTGCTTTCTTTTTCAAAAAGCGGTAGCTTTATAAATACGCAAAGCAAACACAAACATTTAGCTTGTATAAAAACAAATAGGGCTTATGACGCAAGTAGCGCCGTATCTATGTTTATACAATCTACGTCTGATTGCTCTAGCAACACGTTCGCTCTTGGGGTTTGCTTTATGTTCCTTCAGTTGACGGCTAAGGGTCTCATTCGTTGTCAGTGAATTCTAACTAAAAAAAACCTGATTTATGACTTTTAGTGAAAAAATTATTGCTCCGATCTCTACCCGAATTGTGATTTTACAATAGTAATAGTAATACTTCAAGACTCTACAAGTATAAGATTATGCGCGATTAATACTTGGAAGGTAAAAGATCAGCTTGACGTAATGATAATGAGGTTGATGTAGATTTTACAAATTCTACTTAAACTACAGTGCAGGTAAGGAGGTATTAGTTTTCTGTTATTCAACAATATATTAGTAGAAGACATGTTTGCCAGAGAATTTATTAGATTTAAGTCTGATATTTAGCAGCTTAGATAGTCGGACTAAAGCAAACTATTAAAATTGGTTGAAACATTCAATTTCTTGACCTGTAATTTGCCCAAAGGTTCGTTATTCAGTAGCAGGAATGAACACCAAACAAATAATTTCTTGATCGGTCGGGTGAGTAAGCGGGGCACACGAATAG
>OZ010751.1:17998768-18059768 GCA_963932245.1 Tachinus rufipes
ACAAGGTTATAAATAAACGATGAACGCTAATGGATTATATGTTGATATATTGGTGGGATAGATGTTTTTGTGAAATCAGCTTCACTGAAGAGACTTGAAATTTACTTGAATCATTTAGATGTAAAATGAGAAAATTGAAATCCATCTGAGATTTGCATAAAAAAAAATTCCGAAACTTTACACACCAAGCGAATGTAATCGACGAGCAATTACTTGCATTTAGTGACAATGTTTTTTTTTGCCAGCAAACTACAAAATATGGAAAAAAGGTCTTTGCAGTAGTTGGTATACACTATGGACCTTGATGTCTTATTTTAATATTGCGCATTTTGATTCCGCCAACTTTATGAACCTAGAAAATAAAAATTATCATATTAAACACTATTGCTATACAATAATTAAAATTAAAATTTCCAATAAAATCATTTTAATGATTATGAAACGCGGCCTTAGTCATAGTTCATGGTTAAGTAGTAATCAATAAATTTAGTAATAAAATTTTAAAAACAAAACTTACCTGTTTAGTTAAAGTATGTCCCGAATGGCAAGTCTGTATAGACTAACTCTTTTTAATTACTACTCTAGTATTCTGCCCCACCTTTTTTGCAATATCGATCGTGCTTTTTAAAGTCTCTTCGATTTGTTTGTCGATGTTACTTTGGTTCGACATCTTTTGAGTATTCTTTTTTTAGACTCTGTTTTTTAGCAGTACTGCCTCTTTTTTCTGGCCTTTTTCTGTTCCTGGCTGCTTAGTTTTTCCGAAACATTGGATTTGAGAACTTTTCTGTTGATTCCCAGTTTTATCGAGTTCTGGGGATCCTGGAGGATTGTCAACGAATGCGTCTTCTTCCCCTTTTAATATGTTGGACACAGACCTGCTCCGCGAAAGCCTCCTGAAGATTGCATGGAGCACTTTCGTGGGTTGACAGTGACAGGAGGGAGGTGAGGCTCTGCAGCGTCGTCGCGGTCCAACGAAATTCTGTCACGAAGCCGCTTGTATTCCGGCCTCTGTTGACGTTTCTTGACCGTTTCTTAGGAGCGGTCAAGCTTTTCCGATAGATAGGTCATGAGGAGGCCGGGGGGACCCTGGTAATTTGTTGACCACGCTCCAGAGTCTCTTACGTGTGTTTGCGGCCAAAAGTTTGTCGCGACGATTATATTTGTTAAGGTGGGTTTGCCTGGTGTATTGTTGCAAGCTCATCTTGGTCGCGAACCGCGCCCCGCACAGATCACATCCCTCATTTAGTTCTACCTCGCGGCGATTTGCTGGGTGCTAGCAATAACGTAGCTGGTGGCGTTTACGCGCTTTTTCATTATCCTTGCCGCACTTGCAGTCAAACATTGTGAACACTAAATAATACCTGTCACTAGACAAAGTCTACAATAACATACAACATACAATCGGAAATTTTTTTCCTACACTAAGTGGGTTATCAGATTAAAGTTTAAAGTCAGCTCAAAGTTTCACACTCGGCTGTTTTACGCGATTGTTCGCTTAAAAGCCGGACCCTTAATAGTATACCGTACGCACTTGATACATTCACGTTAGAGATTTTCTCGAAAACAGCATGACTTGAACCTTATAGACTATATCTGGAATATGATGAACAGAATATTGCCTCGTTTACCGCATTCTCCAAATACTTTAGACCAGCTTCAAATAGCCTTTTTTTAATTTTTAGAATACTCAGAAGGGTTGATGTATGCGAAGATGTAACGCAATATTTTTAGTAATACTTGTACACAGAAATCAACCCCCTTGGTTGCATTTTTTATTAAATTTTTTTTTTTACTAAATGTCAGATAATAAATTATGGTGTTCAAAAGTTAAAACAAAACTTTTAAATGATCGCAACTATTGTCTCTGCATTAATTTGCTCTTAATATGTTTTTTTTAACTTTTATCAGGGTATAAGTTGCATACTACTCCTGTAATTGCTGCCCAAACAGTTGTTTCAATTAAAAACTGGTATAAAATTTAATCTTAAATAAAGCCTGAAAAATTCTGCTATCACAAAAATCAACGCTTTGTGATCTGTGTATCAAAGTTGGCGAGTCGATAGAAACTGCATCGAGTCTTAAAAGAATGTGTGTGTAAAAACTATGCTTTCAGTATTAAAAAATTAAATTTATGAAAAAATATTCTAAACTAAAAAACATCCATAGACGCGTTTCGAGGTTTACCTCTCATCAGTATGGCTTTATTTATTTAAACTAATTGATTTTTAACTTACTTCGTCAACATTGTTCACCACCACAATTCAAAGTGAATATTTTAAAGGGTGTATTGACTATTTATACTAACTGACTTAATGACTTTATTTAATGGCTATGGTTAATAGCATTCTGAGAATGAACATATAAACTAAATATTTTTTCGGGATATTAAGCTGATGGTAATGACATGAAAGAATTAAAACAGAAATTTGAAAATTAAAAATAGAATAAATTTTTTGCATAAATTATATATTTTATATATGCTTTCAGTATGTTGTCCGACTCGTCAATGAATTAAAGAAATGTTGGAGATTCATGTCGACGAAAAATGGATTTACTTATCGAAAATAAAAACTAACTTTTATGACGATCTCCTCGTCTTTTGATCTTGCAAAAGTAAATAAAAAATTACCAAAGTTATGTTTCTTGCCGCTATTGCTCGAGCCCGGTCGCTCCTTACTGAAAATCTGATTTTAATAAAAAAAAAAAAACTAAAAAAATCGTCAAAATGCTACTTTAATTGCCAGTAGAACTATGCCAATCAAAATTCAGCAATTACCAGACCAGACCTGATTTCAATGTCCTAGAATCATTACAATTTTTTTAATTTTTAATTTGTTAAATGTTACTCGTAAGTGTTAATTGTAAAATATTTGCCATTTTATGTTATAGGTTAGTTGCGAAAATACACGTTTTATATCCATTCGCATTTTTTTTAATAAAATTGGATACTTTTTTGGAACAAATAAAATTCCTAAATTGGACACTTATTTTGGAACGAAGGAATTTATTTACGATATAATTATTTCAAAGTTTTTTAAATTAATAATAATTTATATAAACAGATATGTAGTAAAATGAATAATACAATATTAATTATCAAAACAAACTTTTATATTTACTGTTTTTATTATTTTAACAAATTTATTTTCAATAAAATATCAGTTAACCAAACCTATTCATTTAATTATTTACAATTACTCAAACACCGATTATTAATAATCTGTTTAAATCAAAGAAGTCATAAAATCTATTTTCAATAAATTTTCCCCCGCTTCTACGCCTCTGTCAAATATGTGGCACGGCTATAAAATTATTTTCCTAGAACAGTGCCGGGAGTTTGTAAAATACCAAACTCGGTATGTATTTAGTTGGAAATAACTTTATTTTACTAAATACATACTGACCAAGAAGCAATAAAAATGTACTTGGATATTACGCAAGTTTTTATATAATGTATCCATTGCATATTAATTTATTATAGATCGTCGTGTTGATAATACGCGCCAGCCAATCAAATAACTACCACGTGTAGGTTGCCCGGCCTGAAACGAGGGGAACTGGCTAAAAATAGATTTATTTCTATGTAGTGCGGCCAAGCGACATCATTTTCGTCAGTCTTCACTCAACGTTCGTCCAGTAAGGGCGGTTTTGTTGGCCAGTATTTTGCTACACTTTTATAATAAATCAACAATTACAGCACAATTGAAGTTGCGATATAATTAAATTACTTTACAATAATAATATGAAGTAATGATTTAATTTAAATAAATATGTGTTCATTTTAAATCATCAATTAATTACAATTATATTTTTAATTTATTAATTAATAGATTAAAATTGTGTATATATGGATATTCTATTTGATATTAGAAAGAACAATTGTTTTCTTATTTTGGTCGTTGGTTTTCATGTATGTGGTATTTTTCTCTTCGCATGGTTTTTAAGGAATATGTATTTACTTCATTATATTTATTGGCGTTTGTTTTAAAGTGGTTTGAAATAATGTTTTAATTAAATTTTATTAAACACTTTGCATTGGGTTTGAGAAATTGATTTTAAACCTCTGTTTTTCATTAAACTATATTTGCTTGTCTCTATCTCTTTCGACATTGCAAATTAGTTGCCAGTTGTGATGCTGAAGTTTATCGATGATGGTTTTTTGGTTGAAGCAACACGATGGAGCTGCTTTGCACTACTAATTGCTTTGCAATCATGTTTTTAATTACTATTTTTATATAACAACTTTGATTTGAAAGAGTGACCTTAGTAAATTATTACAAAGCAATTAAAAAATGCAAGTTAAGAGAATCTAGATAACGGATAGTATGTTACTTCCAAAAAGTTATAAGTGTTTCAATTAAGTGTAAAATACTTTATGTATTTATTATGTACTTATCATTTAAATAATTTTGTATTCATTCTTCATATTGATAATGTCCACATATTATTCTCTTGTCTACAGCGCAATTAATTATAATATTATAACATTGGGTCAATCAAAGTTATTTAATTAATCATCATAATTAATGTACATCATAATTTTATTAGAAATAAGATAAAATTATATTATCTTTTATTTATAATTAATTTCAATCAAACAAATTTACTATTACTAAAAACTACCGACTATTAATAAAATCACTGATCAAATTAAAGATGTGATCAAATTTATTTACAATGAATGTTTATCGTTATCAATTTACCACCAAATATGTGGTCCGGCTAGCGCGGCTATAAAATTATTTTCCTAGAACATTGCCGGGAGTTTGTAAAATACCAAACTCGGTATGTATTTAGTTGGAAATAACTTTATTTAACTAAATACATACTTTAAATACCGAAAAGCAATGATAATGTACATGGATATTGCGCAAGTTTTATTCAATCAAGTTTGTACAAAATGTATCATTGCATATTAATTTAATAAATCACAACAATAAGAAAATCCGCTCTGTGTAGATAGATCTACGCGTAATACGCGCCAGCCAATCAAATAACCACCTCGTGCAGGGTGCCCGGTCTAGAACGAGGGGGAACAGGCTAAAAATAGATTTATTTCTACGTAGTGCGGTCAAGCGGCGACGATATGACGAATTGTGAGAATCATTTTCGTCAGTCTCCACTCAACGTTCGTTGATTAAAGTTGTGTTGGTCAGTATTTTGCTACAGTTCTTTATTATAAATCAACAATTACGGCACAATCGAAATTTTAATATAATTAAATTACTTTACAATAATAATATGAAGTAATGATTTAATTTAAATAAATATGAGTTTGTTTTACATCATTAATTAATTACAATTATATTTTTAATTTATTAGTTAATAGATTAAAATTGTGTATATATGGATATTCTATTTGATATTAGAAAAAAAACAATTGTTTTCTTATTTGGTCGTTGTTTCTTCAAATACGTTTTTATGTATGTGGTATTTTTCTCTTTGCATGGTTTTTAAGGAATATATACATATGTATTTACTTCATTATATTTATTGGACTAAATGCAGTGGCGTTCGTTTTAAAGTGGTTTGAAATAATGTTTTAATTAAATTTTATTAAGCACTTTGCATTGGGTTTGAGAAATTGATTTTAAACCTCTGTTTTTCATTAAACTATATTTGCTTGTCTCTATCTCTTTCGACATTGCAAATTTGTTGCCAGTTGTGACGCTGAACTTTATCGATGATGTTCGATTTTTTTGGTTGAAGCAACACGATGGAGCTGATTTGCACCGCTAATTGCTTTGCAATAATTTTTTTTTAATTACAATATTTGTTTAACAACTTTGATTTGAAAAAGAGACTTTATTAGATTATTACAAAGCAATTAAAAAATGCAAATCAAGAAAATCTAGATAACTGATAGTATGTTACTTCCAAAAAGTTATAAGTGTTTCAATTAAGTGTAAAATACTTTATGTATTTATTATGTACTTATCATCTAAATACTTTTGTATTCATTCTTCTTAATCTATCCTTCTATTGTGCGTAATAAAGTTAGCACACAGCTTGCTATTTAGTGTAAATTATATAGTCATACAAAAATTGGATGTTTGAATGGATACTGCGTTTTTCTGAAGCTAGCTATCATCTGGGTGGTAAGCGGTGATCTTAATTTTAAAATTTTAAAGCCCTACTTATGGTTTTGTCTTTCATATTTTTTCCCATCTTATCTTTTATCGATTATATTGATTAAATGCAAATGCATTAATTAGATAAATATTTTTTTTTTCATAAATGGGTTTGTTGTCCTAAGGCAAGTGGTGGTAAGATTATTGAAAATGATTATTGATTTATCAGGACCTTTCTAACTTTTAATTTAAATTTAAAATTTTATTCAAAACATACTTAAAATACTTTTTTCATTAAAGCTAGTAACCAGAAATTAATAACTTTTGAACAATTTGTAAAGGTTACCGATAAATATAGCCTATCAAATAAAATATGAAATAAACATGGGTTTTATGTGATAAGTTACAATAAAGTAACTAAATAAAATATTTGTTGTACCTGACACAAACATCCTGCAAATGATCTCTTCAAATTCACTATGAACATTTTACACAACATCTTTGCGTTGTCTTGTCCTTGTTTTATCCGCATTTCTGTAAACGTTTTTCAGTTTAGTTCTTCTTTTCTCTGCAATACTTTGGTTCATTGGTGGTATTCTAAATTAGCACTCCCACGCAATATTTTCTAGAAATATGTTCTTTTTTTATTTTTCTGAAGGGTTGTTGCATTTATTCTTACAATGTTTATTAAATTATAAAATAATACTATAGGCCCACATCGTGTGTTTTGGGCTACATTTGACCTCTGGCACAATTGATCTACAAAATCTACATCAACTTCTGTATGAAAGTAGAATTTAAAATTTCTAGTTTCTTAGGTTTCTACTGGTACATTCAATTGGTTTAATCATTTGCAAAACTTGGATGTGTGCCTACATACATTTCAAAATTCATTTTTTTCTTTTTCTTTTTAGCTTTCATATATCCATTGTTGGATATAGGCTTCATTAATTTATTTCCATGCTTTTTTGTTCATTGTTGTTCTTATCCAAGGTTTTCATATTGTCAATCCGTCTTGTTTTGGGTTTTCTAATACTGGAAGACCGCAAGGTTCATAGTGTATGCCAACTTTACATTGACTGCTGCAAAGACTTTTTTTCCATATTTTGTAGTTAAGCTGCGCTGGCAAAAAAACATTGCCGCTAAAATGCAAGTAATTGTTCGTTGATTACATTCGCTTAGTTTTGATTCTGAAAATGTTTGCACATTCTTTATGCAAATCTTAGATTGGTGCCAATTTGTCTTTATTTTCTAATTTGTCTCTAACAACGTTAAAGCGTAAGCATCTCATTAAAAATTGATTCAAGTCCATTTCCTTCTTTACTGTTGTCTCAACAATTGTGTATATTTTCGTCATCATCAAGAACAGTAGCCGAATGAAAGCTGTGATTTCTGTAGCGTCCGTCCGCTTGGCTTCCAATGCCCCTCTGGCATTTGTGTTTAGTATTTTCAATAAAAATATTGGTTATAATATGTACTTTAATTAAATCTAAAATATTGGTTGCAAAAGTTTTATTCCTAGCTTCAGCTTAAAAAAAAAATGCTGATTTCAGAATTTTCGAAAACATTCATCGTCACTTATTTCTTGCTCAGACACAGAATCGTGATCACTTGGATAAACATTATCAGTTTCTTCATTTTCATCATATTTATTATTTTTACTGCTTGGTTTACACTCTCCAAACCATTGCATTTAAACATTTGGATCTCCACTTATTTATATTTTTTGTTTTTTGTTCCGCCAACTTTTTAAACCTATAAAATAACAATTATCCATCCCATTAAACACCATTAAAATAAACTTGATTTTACGGCTAATTCGTCTCTTGTACAGTCATCCAGTTGTTTTAAAAAGATGGAACTGCATCTAACTGGTAAAATGTGCTTTGCATAAAATTTCAAGGCTCAAGTTCTCATCGCATTGTAGTTTTTGTGAACAAGACCTACATTCATTTGGCCGTTACGTATAAGACCTTAATGTCAAATACAGTGTTAATACACAACCTTAAGGCCTCAGTTTATAGCGCAGTCTCAACTGTAGCAGCGTTATTTTTGTTTTTTAAGGATTTTTTTCTTTACGGAGATTCAGCTCTTCCTAAGGCTTTATGTTTGGGATTGGGGTTACTCAAAGGTAAACAACCCCTTCTGTTCTCCTTTGCCGACGTAACAGACTGCTTTAGTATTACACCTGCCCTGTGTTGTTTTCTTCTTTGCTGTTTATCGAATTTAATTGTTATATTTATTGTTTTTTTTTCTTATATGATGTAGGTGATCTATCTGGCTCCACTATTATTGAATATGAAGTGGGTACATTTTGTAATGGCTTGTGTGAACGAGTCTTATCTCCTCATACTGCTGGTATCGGTAACTTTCACTGATTTTCAATTTTTGGAGGTAAATACCAAAGCATTTATGTCACCCTAGAACTTAACTTATGTTCACATCCTTAGGTTTTTGATCAGTGAATTGGTCTAGTTAGCTTTATCCATTTTTCTATAGACTTCTATTCTTTTCACGCGTTAGGTACATTGCTTATAAATTCGGTTTTCGTTAAATAGACTTCTTTATGAAAATATAGAACTAAATTTTTTTTCAAATTTACCTCATTATTCAATTACAAAAATTTATATGTTAGATTCAGTTGAATAAGTTATAACGTAATAATTAAATAAAATGTATTTAATTGAATAATATTTAGTTCGAGTTGTGCACAAAACCGGAGCGAAGCGAAGTGAACGCGGCCAGTGCTTTCAATCGACAGAGTTTCGGAGTTATTTTCATTTAAAATGACTGCGGCGCACTCTCTGTTTCAGTGTTTTTGGCTGCTACATTTTTGTCCATTTAGTTGCGATTCTTGTTAGAGTTATCATTCAACAGTTTCAGATAGTATTAAGTTACAGAACTTAAGCAATTTGATTGGAACTCTATCTGCCCCACATGATTTTTTGGTAGTCATCAGGTAATAAAATATTAAAATAAAATATGGCTAGAAATGATACAAGTAGATAAAATGGTACACAGTAAACATTATCACAACATATTAAAAGATGGCATTAGTGAACAATAATAAGCACACGTATATCAGGTACATAAATATTTGTTCCTTTAAATAAATAAAAGCCGAGTGGGGGTTGAATGGCCTACTCGGTGGTAAGTGTCATTCGTGCCTGTTGTCGTTGGGGTTATGACTGTCTGGGGATTGGGTACGCCGGTTGTGGTTGTATACGGCCTGGTATATGGGTTATTATACTCCCCAAGATGCAGTAATTGACTAGTTATTTAAGGTCGGATTGAGTTACACAAAACTAGCCCTATGTTAGAGTCGCAGAGAGCTCCTCGGGCACTAAAGATAAATGGATACCTGGATGGTGTGGTTGGGAAACTCTCTGTGGACTGCTTCGGTGAACTCTGGGGTAGAGTAATAACTTCTCTTTTTTTATAATTTAAACGTAGGTTGATCGTTCCTTTCCAGTATATGCCAACGTCTGCTACTATCACGTTGCCGTTTTTTTTGAAAGTCAGATCAGGTATCTTTCTTCCGACGGCGATATAGTACCGTCCAGTGTACACATTCCACAGTTTACAAGAGGCCATATCGTGGATTAAGAATACGATCCGGTCGTGTCTCTTATCACGCATTCCTTTAGTGATTTCACACTTTTGGAGCACGTGAGACAGAGATTCGACTCGACCGCAACCTTCGCGGCAATGTCTGGTATAAAGCGGATCCGAGGGGATACCCATCTTAGGGAGCATGTTTGATCTGAGACGAATTGTTTTGATAAATGTCTTGCCGTTTCAGTTACTCGATGGTGCTCTAAGCTAGTCCGAGCAAGCAGGAGACGACAAGCATTGATACAGCCTGTTTCCGGAGTAGGAGGTTTCTAAAACCTGCAAAGCTTTGGGGCGGCGTATAGCGTTGGATGATATATCCATAACGCCGCTGAACTTTACAAGCTTGGAGTGTAAGTGATTAGTAATTACCTAAGCCTTTCCAGTTTCTACCACTCTCTCTAAGTGTTCTGAGAATATATTGCCAGATTGTCAGGCGCCAATTGTTTTTGCTTGTTGTATCTGAAAAAATCCACTAGTTCACAAAAAAGATATTTAAAAGAGTAGCTGGGAGAAAGGATTCACTTGAATGATTAAAATAAAAATAGACATACTTATATTCAAATTCAAATAAAATGTAAAGGTATGTGTGTATAATGAATAAGTGAGTATCCACTTTTCCATACCGTATACAACAACTGGAAAGACATAGTAGCATCTCACTATACATACTCGGAAATTTAACAGTAAAAAGGTAACTAAAGATCATTCTTATGCTTAAGAATGTATTTCCGGAATCTTCTCGAATAAGAGAAATGCTGATAAAAACTAAGAAATTGGTTTGAACCCTGCCATAATAAAATACCAGCTTAATGGCGGAGTTATTCGAGAAGGCGCAAAAAAAGGCGATTTGCGGCGTTGTAATTTAATGAAAAGTGACCTCTGTCACTGCTCCAAATAATAAATATGCTGTTAAAAAGAATGTGTAACGATGATAAAGATATTGAAGCGCTACGCAAGAGGCAGGAGGAAATTAATAAATGTTTGGAATCAATGGCCAGAGAATGTACCGTGAAATATGTGCAGAATCGCTACAGTCCGGAACGGAAGTATGCTTCAATTAGCAGCGTATATAAACATTAAATAACATTCCGGGTATTAATGAACGGTAAGATAGCTCAGTTATCCACCGGGGTGATTTGGAAGTCATCTAATAAGCCGTTGGTCCCATCGACCCCCTTCGAACGAGTCGTAAGACTTGTGGGGCGATGTAAATTAAAAAGACGAATTAAAGAAGAATAAAAATGGTCAATATTTACAGTAATAAATCGTGCTAATAAATAATAAATTACACCCAGAAACTCGCAGACACACACACAACACACAACACACAACACACAACACACAACACACAACACACAACACACAACACACAACACACAACACACAACACACAACACACAACACACAACACACAACACACAACACACAACACACAACACACAACACACAACACACAACACACAACACACAACACACAACACACAACACACAACACACAACACACAACACACAACACACAACACACAACACACAACACACAACACACAACCCACAACGCACAACACACAACACACAACACACAACACACAACACACAACACACACAACACACACGACACACACAAACAAAAACAAATAATAATATTTTTTTTATGAAAATATGATTTTCCATATATATTTATGTAATATATTCCTCTTCCTCCTCTTCCTATTCCTCCTTGTTCTCTTCCTCTTTGTCCTCCTCCTCCTCTACCTATTTCTCTTTGTCTTCCTCCTCCTCTTCCTCTTTGTCCTCCTCCTCCTCCTCCTCTTCCTATTTGTCCTTGTCCTCTTTCTCTTTGTCCTTGTCCTCTTTCTCTTTGTCCGCCTCCTCCTCTTCCTATTTCTCTTTGTCCTCTTTCTATTTGTCCTACTTCTCTTTCGGCTTCTCTTTGTTGTGCCCGTCGCTCTCGTCGGCGTCTGCGACGACGACCATCTAGAACAAAAACACACAATAAATATTATAGAAATAAAAAAGAAGAAACCTTTAAATTACCGCCGGCATTTTCATGTGGGGCTGGAGGAGCAGCCGGCGCTGGAAGTGCTGCTGCCGCCGGCGCTGGAACTGCTGCTGCTGCCGGCGCTGGAACTGCTGCTGCGTTATTTCCAGGTTGTGTCTCTGAAAGTGGTATTTTAAAGTGTGGCAAAATTACGTTTAGAAAATATTTTAAAACTTACGATAATTTCTAATATATTCTTCCATTGCGTAGTCCATGTTTGGCGCGTCCGTCAAAGTGTCCATATCTGCTAAGAACACACAAAAAAAAGTTATTAAAAAACACTCCTCGAGAAAATTTTTAAAAGATCACGTGATCAACAACTTTAACAACCGAACAAAAAATTAGAAACATTAATCGACAAACTTTTACAACTGGGCAATAATCGACAAACTTTAGCTACTCGACAAAACTTTAAAAATCAAACACTGTTCGACTAACTTTAAGAACTAAACAATCTTTATAACGTATTTTGCTAGATTAGAAGAAATATATTGAGAACTATGTATGTATTCTATAAGGAAATAGCTGTTGTTTATCTACTGTTACACATTCAGATGGCTTATGGCAGCACAAATAACAGATAATTGTACTACTTTCTACATTTTGGATATATGTTCTTATATAAATATACACAGCTGCGATAAAAATTCAAAATACCGAAAATAAATCAATCATTCTTTTTCTATAAATGATTAAAATACTTTTGGTATTGCATTTGATTTATTTCATTTTGAGTAGTTTATCTTCAAAATATTGTACACATTTTGTTAGTTATAAAGGATTTTTATTGCTAAATAAGATGCGTTAAAAGAAGGTGCTTTACTTACTACTAATTTGACGCAAACTATTTTGTCTTGTTGTTTGAACTTGTATTATTGGAGAATCATACCAGTTAGTCCAACTAATGCTGTACGTTGTGGAAGCGTTTCATCTTTATCGGCGCTTTTATCTAGATTTATATTTTATTATTTGGCTCGTTATCTGAATCAGATTCACTATTTTCTAGTTCTAGAACATATTCCTCTTTATTAAAAGCAACAAACGGAACGTGCATAACGTGTTTTTGTTACGGGGTACCTGGGTAAACATGTCGTCATTAGAAGATGTTTTATTTTCCAGTCTCAAAAAGGCAATAAAGAAAACTAAAAACTGTATTGGCGCCAAATACGTCCGCTAATAAGCTTTAATTTAATAAAAATGTATTAAAAAATCCTATTTAGAGAGTTTGGTTGCTTAATTTTCTTTGTGAAATTTAATAAAATATCGCATTTGCAATTCAATTAACTACAAAAACTTTAAATCAATCATACATAAACATAGTTCCGTTCATGTCCTCTGAGAGCAGCATCTCCCATAGCTTTTGTAACAACTTTTTTTTACCAGTAACAGCCTCGAAGTTTTATCATAACCAAAACTTGAATAGTGCTTAAAAAATAATAAACAAGAATGTTGATAGTTTTTTTCGTGTAACCAGGTACCTACGCCACTGCGCACGGATCATATAAAATATGTCTACGCAAATAAAATACTAATTGCTGTATCAATAGTTAAATCCACTCTCATAGTACTTGCAATTTGAAATATGATTTGATCAGAAAAAACTCGCCCTTTCTTTATCTGTTTATTTATGGCCATGAATTACAAGACTTTCAATGCCGAAAGTGAAATTTAAAATCAATTCAATCTAACAATTACTCGACATAATTAATCGAATGAAAGTTTTTAAGAAATTGATAAGAAGACACACATCAAACAATATTATATGAAGATGATGCCGTCTAATTTTAATTCCATTTAGTATCTAAATAAATTGCTTTTTAAATAATACCTTTCTCTGCATAATTGTGCAATTCCGCCTTCTGAAACTAATCTATATCAATTATAAATTAAAGTACGTACATGATTGATAGTTAAATGCTCTTATTATTCTTCTGTAGGAATGAAATTTAATTGCAAATGTTGCAAAATTAATCTTCAATCTATCGGTTAATTAATAATTACAGGTTTGATGGTTTAATAAAGTTTAGAATATGTTAAAGCCGTGAGGGTAAGGCCGCTATTGGCCAATCAATAAATTGTTAAATGTCGACTTGATGAGCTCATTTAGGATCATCTTAATAGTAAAAAATTGCATTACGGCACGGTTCTGCAGATGCTATTTGTTCGCATTATTTCGATTGCAAAATCAACCGAGGAAACAATCATACGTGCGCGCATTACAAATAAATATTCACATCGGTTACTTTAAAACAATTGATGTTCCCAACGATGGAAAATAAAATGATTTCACTAAGCGTGGAAATATGTTTTTTAATATTTTTCCATATGCTTTCACTATATATAAATAATTTGATTAATAAAAAAAATATGCTTTCAAATGCGATTTAATGATAATAATGAAAATTTCATATACTACTTAGAATGGCAAGTGATAGTCCGGTCGGTCCATTATATAAGTGTGAGATATATCCAGTGTAAAATTTTAAATTGGCTCGAAATGTCAAATGTTAGGAGAAGTTTCGCTCTGTGGTCATAACTGTGGCCACCTTCACTGATGTTACACGGAAATCGCATTATGTTAAAAATGAATTAGAAACGTTGCAGGCATTATAAGCCGACTCGTATAAAACCGTATAGTTCTGGCTTCATTTGCGATTTCATATCGAACGATAAATTTATGTTTGTTGCTATTGTAATAATATATTTTGAAAGAATAAGTAGATTAATAGTTCATTGCGGATGATAAAATATATATGTATTGTTTGTGAATATAAAAGAAATCAAATAATTTATTTTGAATGACATGAATGAATGCGTATTAATAATTATCAAACTGTAAACGGAAGAAATTGTATTACGCTTGGATACAGCTGACAAACTTTACGATGATCGCCACCGGGCAATAATAAATGTACTTAAGACAAAGCGGATTGGGTGATTAATATAGTTATATACCTATTTTTATACAAGAAACTCATGAACATAAACGGTAATAGCACCTTTACTAAGTATTTTAAGAACTACGTTGTACTAAATAAAGTAAAACCAAACATATAAATATGAATCTGGGGTATTCAAGGATTACTAAATTCAGAGCAAGGTTAAAACTAAGATAAGTTAATATTTATTTTATCTATAATCTGTTAGGAATTACGTAGCTTTAAGACTGACGAACAATTAAGTTTTTTTTATTCTATTGTGCGTTTTACACTTATTTTACTTTGTAAACTTATTCGAATGATTTTGACTATTTCAAAAATAATGGAAAAGATTCTTCCATTTGGTGGCTTCAGTTCTATCTGATCTTTCTGATTTAAATAATTAACCATAAGATCAATATTTGGTTGTAATGATGTGATTATGAGTCTCGTTCTGGATGAGTTGCCTTCTTGGTGTTACAGTGGTAGGTGAGTACTTACTTACTAGTCTTGCTTTTGGTGGGCAAGGGTAGTTGTTCACAACTACCGGAGGCGCGCATCAGTTCTCCTTGTTTTTCCATGTCAGTGTCATGGTCTATCTAATACGGTTTTTAGACTCAACTGTTTCAAGAAAGAACGGTAATTTTTGTTGGGAAGGTCGGGCCAAGGCTGCCTTCATGGCTGTTTTGCTTATTGCAGTTCCATGAGCGGGCTAATTACTCTTGAGCCAGGTGCATAAACCGGCGAAGTTGTTTTTGGTTATAATGTTTTGAATAGTGCCTAGATGATACGTTAGGGGTTAGTTATCTCCTGCGCTTACTTGGTGCTCCTAACAACATTTTACATTATCAGAACTTTAGTTTGGAACGGGGAATGCGTTTACGCACGTCCAATCTGCCTGGGATCTGTAGGATTCCTTCTTTTTTTCAAAAGAGATCCTTTTTTGGCTCGTCTAGATGGTATCACTTTTGCATTTTTCTTCTTTCAGTGAGGTTTTGTTAATGTTCTTCTTTTACTCTTAATCTTTCTTTCTTTTCTTTTTTGACTTTTTGTCCATTACCACTCCTAGGTATTTTGGCTGTTTTGCCTCAATACAAAATGTATGTTTATACATTTTTTTCTTCCGATCAGCATTACCGCTTCCGTTTTTTCAGTTGCCAATTCTAATTTGTGGTCTTTTATTCACATTCAATTTTTTTGTGGATTTTGTTTACCGTTGTTTCCATTTTTCTGCAGTCTTTTTAACCACCACCATAGCCAAATCAATAGCATACATACACTTCAGATCAAACTATTTGAAGGTAATTATGATCTGGAGTGACTTAGCCTAAGTGTTGGTCATCAAAGGATTCTATCACCTACTCCTCTTCCTACTTTAAGAGAGAAGAAACTTTCAATTCTTTGATAACAATCACCCTTGTGGGTAGGCGAGCACTTAGTTCAAACTAGTCTTCAAAAGATTGGATATCACTTTCTTCTTCTTCAAGAGAGTTATTTCTAACGCTTGCAAAAACTTTAAATTTCTTAGTAACAAACTTTTGGGCTGGTCGGTTCGCTCTTCTTTGCAAGCGTTAGAAGTTTCTGTTTGTCCAAGAAAAAGAAAGTGATATCTAATCATGATCACCCAAGTGTTGGTCATTAAAAGATTAGATATTACCTCCTTCTCTAACACCAGCAGGAAATTTTAAATTCATTGATAACAAACACTCTGGTGGGTAGTTGCGCTCTTTAGATCAAACTATTTGCTAGTAATCATGATGTGGACTGACACACCCATCCGCCCAAGTGTTGGTCATTAAGAGAAGGTGGAGGTGTCCTCTGACTAAGTGACATTTAACACTTGCAGAGAGGAGAAACTACAATTTTTTTAATAAAATCCGTTTGGGCGGGTAGTTGGTCACTTCAGTTTCTTTCTTTTCTTTTTTGGCTTTTTGTCCATTACCACTCTTAGGTATTTTGGCTGTTTTGTCCTAATACAAAATGTATGTTTATAAATTTTTTTCTTCCGATCAGCATTACCGCTTACGTTTTTTCAGTTGCCAATTCTAATTTGTGATCTTTCATCCACCTTCAATTTTTTTATGGGTTTTGTTTACCGTTGCTTCTACTTTTTCTGCAGTCTTTTCAACAACTACCATTGCCAAATCATTAGCATACACTCCAGATCAAACTATTTGAAGTTAATTATGATCTGGAGTGACCCAGCCCAAGTGTTCATCAAAGGATTAGATCACCTACTCCTCCTCTGACCAAGCAAAATCTAACACTTCTAGAGAGAAAAAACTTTCAATTCTTTGATAACAACCACTCTTGTGGGTAGGCGAGCACTCAAGTTTAAACTAATCTTTAAAAGATTGGATATTACTTTCTTCTTCCTTGAGAAAGATACCGCTTGCAAAAAATTTCAATTTAATGATAACAAACTCTTGGACGGGTCGGTGCTCTCAAAGGCAAGCGTTAGAAGTCTTTGTTTGTCCAAGAAAAAGGAGGTGATATCTAATGATGATCTGCAGTGTCCCACCCAAGTGTTGATCATTAAAAGATTAGATATTACCTCCTCCTAACACCAGCAAATTTTAAATTGATTGATAACAAACACTCTGGTGGGTAGTTGGGCTCTCCAGCTTAAACTTGCTGGTAATCCTGATCTGGACTAACACACCCATCATCCGCCCAAGTGTTGGTCATCAAGAGATTAAATATCACTTCCACCTCCTCTGATTAAGTGTCTTTTAACACTTGCAGAAAGGAGAAACTACCATTTTTTTGATTATAAACGTTTGGGCGGGTGGCTGGGGTGCTAATTCAAACTACTTGATGGTAATCTGGATTGAAACAACCACCCGCCCAAGTGTCGGTCATCAAGAGATTTAATATTACCTCTTCCTTTTCCGACTTCTAACATTTCCAGAGAGAGAATGAATCTTTCAGATTTAGAACTTTTCAAAAAAATTTAGAATTTAGTAAAAAGCTTCTAGAAATGGGAAAAGGTTCCTGAACATCTCAAGATTTTCACAACTTTCTAGACTTTGGTAAGAAGTTTCTAGTGCCAACCAAAGGATATTAAATAGTATATAGTGTATCAAGGGCCGAAAATCGGCTTTAGCAGCCCAGCCCGCGGTTTTTAGCAGCACAAAGGAGCAAAAGTATTTTAGGCCCAAGGGCATCTAAATCGTTGTTTTGGCCCGCATTTTATGGCCGCAACAGATGGATTCGGTAGAGGCAGGCGAAAGACAATTAAGAATTTCTTAAAATTGATGAAAGTTAGCTAAAGGTTTTTAGATCTTTTTAAAAATATCTAAAATTTGGAAAATACTTTTTAAAATTGATCAAGAGTTTCTAGATTTTAATCTGTTTTTTTCTAAAATTATTCAACAGTTTTGTAAAAGATTTTTGGAGTAAGCCTAAAGTTTGTAAAATGCCTTGGGAATTTCAAGAATTGAGTCAAATGTTTCTAAAATTTTTGTGGAGTGTTTGGAGTTCAAAGCTTACAGAATTTCTCAAGAATTCCTTGATTGCAGTAAAAAATTTCTTGAGTTGGTCACAGGTTTCTAAAGTTGGAATTTCTAGAGTTTGATTAAAATGTTTTTGAAACTTTTTATGTATTGTTCAAAACTTTTTAGGAGTTTTAAAAATTTAGTGAAAAGCTTCTAGAAATGGTTAAGGATTCTTGAACATCTTGGAGGTTTCTGAAATGAGTTGTTCAAAGGTTTCTAATACACAAGTTCTAGTTTCTATAGTCTATAGTTAGGCAGAATTTTTAGAACATTTGAAAATTTCTTAAAGTTTGATCAAATATTTAAAAAAATTAGTAAAAGGTTTTTTTCATTTTTGCAATTTTTAGAATTTGGCAAAAAGTTGGCCAAAGATTTTAAGAACACTTAGAATTTAATAGGCACCCCTTCTGTAACTTCTTCTTTTTTATCTACTATAATTTTGAAAAGTAATCATTTATAATTTTTACTAGATGGCTTGATATATTTCATTCTTCTATAGCTTTTACTGTTACGTCCCATACAGTTGCATTGAAGACTTTTTAGTCTCCTTGTTTTCAGTGTTTTTCTCATTTTGGACAAGTTGGGCTCTTCTTCCCGTTTTTCTTTAATTTTTGCCACTATGATGTGTTCATATAGCTTTCCTATTGTGTAAATTAGGCATATGGGATGGTATGATTTTTCGGATCTTCCTCTTTCTTGTTTGGTTTTTATCTAATTTTAGATTGTCCTTTTTTTATATGTCCGCGGAAACTTTCCTCTTTTTTTATGCTGTGTTAAACTAGAACTACTTCCACTGCCAGTTAAATAACTTCTGCGGGAATTTCATCCAGCTCCGGGGCTTTTTTTCCTATGCTTTTTTTAGCTAATCCGCTTTTATAGCCGGTGTTTGTATCTAAATCAGTTAACATTCATTAAAATTGTTAATTTACAAAACACTTAAAGTAAATATTTATTGAGAAATGATAAAATTTAAAATTAATCATTCTCGCCCCTGTCTTTAGCTCTTTTGGTGGTTTATTATCCTATTAATCTAATCCGTGGTTGTGCTGGAAAGAGTGGTTTTCTTACTTTTTTTTATTTTTTAGTTATAATTTTATACCTATTTCCTTCCATATACGTTATCTACAAGTTCTTAATGATTTTTTTCTAGTCCTCCTCAGCTTTTATAATTTCAATTTTTAGGATTTTTAGTCTCTTTATACTCTTTTTCTCTATTGTTTCCGCTTTACTTTTCCTTATTCTTGTTAGTTCTATTTGCATTTGCCAATAACCGGTCTCCTGAAATTTTGGGAGCGGAGCTGATTATATATATATATATATATACAAAAACCTGGTTTACAATCTTTCTTGTTTATCATACTAGGGCGCAGTAGCTGCTGCTTCTTTGCTCGATAATTCCAATTGTGAATTGTTCGTGAAAGTATTGAAAATTTGAGCTTTTTATTTCATTTTTCAAATTTTTTGGGTCTTCTTGTTGGTGGAAGTGGTTAATTGGCTCTCCATTCTGACTAGCTCCACTGGGTCCGCATACTGCCTCACGACTTTTCGACGTTCAGAATTGGCATAAGTTTGATCTGAGTTCATCGTTTTTCATCTTCTTCAATTGTTATGTAAGTCGCAAATAGAGTGGGACCTGCCTCATTACTTTACTCATAACCGCTGATAACTCTCAGCAACACTTTTCTCTGTGTTGCGATCAAAGCGTTTTTGTGCCGCTTTACACCGAGTGCACTTTTTCACATCGGCGCAGCGTACTTCATAATGGACTGGACTACCACGTGGTACACTGTCCTCTTTCTGGCCCATTGGTCACTAACGTTTGGCAGGATCTTCGTTAGTGCCGCAATCGTTTTATCGGTGTTTTTGACCGTGTTCACCACGTGCTGACTAAAGGTCCAATTTGCGTCCAACCATACTCCAAGGTATTTGACGGACTTTTTGGGTTTTATCTCCTCCCCTCTAAGTGTGAAAACCACCTCTCCTTTCCTTCTCGACCCTTTTACCACTAGAGCTTCAGTTTTTTCGGGGGCAACTTCCAGCCCGTTTTAGCTCATCCATTTGTCCACTGCCACCAGAGCCACGTTTGCAGCTTTCTGGAGCCTCTCTGCCCCGTTTGCTCCGACCACTAACGCCAGATCGTCGGCATACGCAACCATGTTGAATTCTTTTGGGATGTCTAGCCTTAGCACGGGATCGTACAGCACGTTCCACAGGGTTGGTCCAAGAACCGATCCCTGCGGTACGTCCTGTGTTAACTTCTTGTCTTCTCTTTTTGCGATGCGGAGCGATCTTTCGCTTAGATAGCTGTCTAGAATGACCAGAAAGTAACTGGACACCCCAATATCCTCTAGCCGCCGCATAATTATACTCCACCTGGCCGTGTTAAAGGCATTTTTAACATCTAGATGAATAATTGTAGTCCATGCACTGTTTCGGTCTTCACATAACTCCTTGGCTTTCATAATGGCATCCACAGTCGATCTTCCTTTCCTAAAACCATATTGGGCGTCCGAAATAGCCCCCTTTTCCTCCAGTTCTTCTTCCAGTCTCCTCTTTATCAGGTGTTCAAACGATTTTCCAATCAGACTTAGCAGACTAATTGCACGATACTTATCCTTTTTTTTTGGTATTAACACCTTTGCTATCTTCCATTCCTTGGGAAAAGTACTGCTACCCATGACCTTATTAAAGGCTTCCCGCAACTCCTCGGGAATTTCCTGCTGAGCCAGCTTAACTATCTGTCCTTTAACTCCGTCCGGACCTGCTGCTTTTTTTGGTGCCAGCTTGTCGATGGCCAACTTTATTTCCTCTCCTGTAAATGGTAAGGGTGTATCTGTGTTTTCGCACATTTTTGAGCTTGCCGCGGGTTTTTCTGCGTCAAGGATATCCGGGAACAGTTCCAGAATTACCTTCTTCCTGCTTACATCGTCCATAACCACTTGTTTTGACTTAATACCCATTCGTTTTACCATGATTTGATAACCCTGGCCAAAAGGGTTTCTTTCCAGGTCATTAAGCATCTTTTGCCACTTCTCCTTCTTACTCCTTTTAATGGCCTGTTTATAGTTGTTTCTAGCAACCTTGGATTCTTCTAGTACTTCCGCGTCCAGTTTGTCTTTGGCCCTGCGTCTTGTGAGCCTTCTTCTGAACTTGATACACGCCTTTCGCTTGTCCTGTATTTCTTCGCTCCACCAGTACGGCATCTTTGGCCCTCCATTTCCTTCTAGCCTGTATCTGGCCTAGTCTTGTACTTTTTTTAAACACGCTCTGCTTTATGTTTGCATCTCTAAGTGCTCCCCTAGCCTTGCCGACGTCTAAAACCCACTGCCACTCCGGGCTTCCTGTTTGCTTTTTGCCTCCGCACGCCACCTTATGAGAGGTATCTGTGGAGGCTCAAGGATTCTTCGACTTCGTCCACCTTCCAGCCCGTTAAGACCACATTTCCTGTAGTCATCGTTAGATCAATAAAAGAATGACTTGATTTTCTAACAAACGTAGGTGCTTTTCCGTCATTTCCGATCACCAGGTTTAGTGTCGCCATCCACTGAACGGAGCATTTCGTTCAGTGGATGGCGACACCTCTTTTATCCTCTCTGTCTGATCCCCATGCTGGAGATTTGGCGTTAAAGTCTCCCGCTATGACGACCCCTTTTGGCCGGATTAACTTATCCACTTTTTCTTTGTACTCCTCCAGAGGAATGTTTGGGGAGATTTTCACGTTTATTAGTGCCAAGTCTTGCATCTCAATGATCTGAAAGCCTTCTTCGGCCTGGTGCCTACTAATTTGAGCCATATTTGTGACCTGTAGGATCGCCACATCACTTCTCCGGCCGATCAGCAAACTCTTCTTTTTTGTCAGAATTTTGTTTGGCTCCTGCAGCAACACCAGATCTGCATTCGCACGCTTTGCCTGTGCCTCTGCGGCATCGTAGGCGGCCCTAGTGGTGCCAATATTGATTTGAATTATATTAAGCATTTTGTGCTTTATCGAGCTCTTCCCTGCTCTGCGCTAGGTGTCTTCTGAAGACCCGACAATTTGTTGAGTCGGACCGGTGTTCGGAATTGCAGTGGATGCAGAAGGCAGCGTCCTTGCAGTTTTTGGCCTGGTGACCCGGCTTGCAGCATTTTAAGCAACCGGGGCTTTCCATGACAGGTTCAGTGTAAGCAACCTTGCAATGTGCACTCTTTCCCTTATCGTGCACTTTAGCCAGCCAATTTTCGGCTTTCATCATTTCGGCGGCTGCCTTTTCCTCGATGACGAAAGTGGCGATTTGATTGCAACATCTCGTTGGTCTCAAATTTTTATACTGAACTCCTCTGATCTTTTAAGCCCAGTTTCTTTAGTTTTTCCTTAATGGCTTCTTCAATGGTCTTTTGATCCGCGTCACCTTCAATGTTCGACATGTGCTATGTTTTTTCTTGTCTAGTGCTCTGTCTAATAAGATATGTGTTTGCCATTTTTGTCTGGAGTATGTCTTTCAGACTTTCTGCTTTGCCCTTCTCAGTGACTATGAGCAAGTTTCCGTCTCTAGTCGCCCTGATGGTTTTTACTCCTGCTCCTTCATGATTTGGGTCCGCTTTAGTTTTGAATTGCTTTAGTAGGTCTGCGTATGTGCTGGTATGTGCGTTTGGTTTTACAATAATAGCTTCCGTGTGTGGCATTCTTTTTTGTTGTGCTCTTACCTGAACTGCCCTTTTTGGCTCCGCTACTTCCCGAAAGCTAGATGGGACGTAGAATATTGTTTGAGGACTTGAAAAATTATTCTAGGTCGTATGTCTCTCCACCAAGCACGAATTCATTGTGTTTTGTTGTTTGCGGTGGATTTTTTAACCTTAGGCGACTTCCTGTAGACGTCCTCCAGGTGTGAAGAAGCCTACGGGTATGTAGGCATATGTCGTTCTCCCAGTGTTAGCTTTCATGAGAACCTCCATGTCGTACGTCGACACTGTTCTGCAGACTCGTAGGCAACCATAAAGCGCCAATCTCTCTGTAGAGTCTAGGAGTCTTCGTCCATAGCCCAGTCTTGCGGCCTCTTCCCATACACTGGCACCGTACATGACCGCAGCCGTGAGCCAGCCACCATATATGGTGCATATGGCTTTTCTCCTCAATCCCCATTCTTTTCGCAGAACTCTCTTTAGTCCAAGCATGGCTCTTTCAATTTTTTTAGGTGTTGGAGGTGGCTTCGGAAGGAGAGCCTCTCACCTACTAAAATTCCCAGGTACTTAACCTCTAGTTGATATGGTATTGGGCTACCATCCAGGTTTACAATTGGGCGTCTGTCCAGCTTACCCTTTAAAAGCATTATTTGGTGGTTGATATATCAACTCCGACTTTTACTCCCCGATCTTTTATGGTCTTGGCATAGTTTGTGGCCATTGTTTTCAGTTGCCGTCTGTTTTTAGCCTCTACTAAAACAAGTAGATCATCGGCATATGCCACGTACCGGGTATCTTCTGCTTCCAGAACGTCTAGTAGCACATCCATCATTGTGTTCCATATTGTTGGGCCACATATCGATCCTTGAGGGCAACCTCGGGTTATTGCGGCATTGAGCTGTTCACTACCTTCACTTGCAACCAGCGTTCGTTCACTGAAATAGCTCGACCAGAGACCCACCGCTGGGCCAATTGAGCTATTACAGCTGGCCAGTCCAAGTTGTCGAACGCACCTTTGAAATTAATGAAAAGCCCTAGAACGTATTTGTTCTTTGTGTTTTTGCACCTATGCTTGACTTCTGCCCAAGCATCATCTATTGAATATCCCGCTTTAAAACCAAATTGAAATTTGTTAGGTTTCCACTGTTCAGCTTCTTCTAGCCTGCTTACCATTAACCGCTCCAGGTACCCAAAGTCGGGATAAGGCATATGGGGCGGTAAGCTTTAGGTTTGGCGGGGTTCTTGTCTGCAGACTTTAGGATTACTACTAATTTCCTTTTTTTCCACTCTGCTGGGAATTGGGCTTCCCTTAGGCAAGAGTTCATTATGCTCGTTACAAAGGTCGGCGCTACTTTTATTGCAGCTCTAACCATTCTGGTAGTTAGACCATCCCATCCTGTTGCCTTACCCACCTTAAGTCGACGGATAGCTGACATAACTTTGTCTTCTGAGAACGTTAGCGGGTTATTGTTACCTGCCGTGGTGTTAAGTACCGCGCTGTGAGGGAACCACTCTGTTATGAAGACTTTCATGGTCTCTCTCCAGCTTGCAGTCCATCCGTCGTTTGTCCGGATGCTGCCTAGCGGCGGCCTCTGTTTTTTCCCTCTACAAATTTTGTATATGCAACCCCACGGGTCTTGGATGCCAATATTGCAGACCATCTCCTGCCACTGTTTCTCCACAGTTATACGTAGGAGAGCTTTTGTATTCTAGCTCTTTCTTCTTTGGCTTTCTTAAGGCAGCTTTCGTTTGCTCTTTGAAGAGCTTCTCTCAGCATTGCTACCATATCCTCAGCACTAGCATCTTTGCTTATCTCCGCCTTGTCTAGCTCAAAGCTGAGAGCATCCTCATACCTTGCTGTACTGGCGCCTTAGTCGTGCCATATTGTGTCACTCCCGTACCTAGGCTCATCTGTGCTGTGGACAGTGATACGTATTGCGTTATGATCACTGACCGACAGTTCTGGTTTCACTTCCAACCTCGCCTGATAAGGCCACGCACTATTTGTTAGAGATATGTCAATGTCACTGCTGCCCATGGGGCCACTGAAAGTAAACTCACTGCACGGGTTATTGAGCACTTGTAAGTTTTTCCTTAAGATGAGCTCTTCAAAGGTTAACCCCCGTAATTCGTTGTTTTTGTTGTGGTTGTGGAGCACCACATTTCCGAAACCGCGTTGGCGTCGGCACCAATAAAGCGAGGGACACCCGCCGCGTAGGTCACAACTGCCTCAATATAACTTATGTACGGATCTAAAGCTTCCCCGAAGGTACAATAAACAGAACACACAAACAAGTCCATGCCCAAAGATCACTGCTTGCTGCCACAGTTCCTGCATACTCTACCCACCTTACAGTCTCGTAGCATCGCGGTATTTCCACGAACGGGAGTTCGTGGAAATACCGCGGGATGGCACGCATAGAGTTCCACCCTATAAAGACGCGACCCACCTTGTCTATCTTTTTGACTGCTTCTGTGGGGAGTTCTATCACCACGTTACCGCTGTCGCTGTCCTTTCCGCTGCGGTTTAAGACCTTCGCAACTTTTTCAAACTCTTCCTTAGAGAGAACACCTTCTAGGTTTTTGCTATAAAGATCATTCATTAGCATATCCTCGGTCATGTTTGACTTAACGTGTTACAATGACTAGTCCTTCTTTGCTGGGTATGATATTTTTTACTCTAACCTGCAAACACGGCTCGATTTCTTTTAGTATATTTTCTTGTGTTTCACTTGTTTCTTTAGCGTCATTAGACTTAATAACAAGCGCAAAAGACTTGGGCGGCCTCTGTACCGGTTGCGTACTTCTGGGAAAGGGAGCTGGCCCTGAGATCTGGCTGGCCGCTTTTTGAGTTCTTACCTCGTCGTTGTTTTCTCTGGGAGTCCTCATGTCTTCCAATATTCCAGACAATTTTTCGTTACGGCACGTGAGCCTCTGCACTAGCGACTCGCACTCAGCGAATCTCCTGAGTATGAACTCCGTTGCCGCTTTCGATACTTTATTTGAGTCTTTGCACACGTATTGACGTAGCTCTTCGCCTATGGCCATTAGTTCACCAAGCTCGCACACTACTTGTCCATCTTCTACCCTCATCCTCTTTGCATTTCTACTTGCAGCATTCTCAAAGGTCTTCATATTGACTAATGAGTTTGACCGTCGCATTTCTGAAACCAAACTATTTGGAGTGCCTAACTTTTTTATACTGCCAATTGAGTCAGTCCGCTTTCTCTCATTTATTTGAAGTGTTTTCTCCACATTTTCTACGTTGTTTACCTCATGGGCTCCATCTGGTGTTTCTAGTACCATATTAACTAAGTTATCACTAGCTTGGTTCACACTTGGGGGAGTTCTCGAAAGTTGCCTGTTTGGCCCAAAGACAGTGTTTCCGGGTTTCCCCGATGCTGCTGACTTTTCTGCTGCTTTCTCATCATCGTTATTAGCCATTATTCAACTAATGGTAAATGATAAATTTATTGTGATGGCGGAGGCGCCACCTAAAACATTTTTAAGGTTCCAACTTATTTTTATTTTGAGAAATTCCCAAAAATATAATCGCCACTTTGTAGAAGAGTGATAGCACTCTCCCTAAAAAATCAATCAAATCGAACCACAGGTGTGGCCGATGATCACAGATTACACTCTGCCCCATAACGGCGCAACAGTGCAAATATCGACATACGACTTTGCCCCCCGCCACGCAGCCTCAGAAAGAGTATGAGCAAGTGAAATCGTTTCGACTATTGTAAGTCGACCGGATTTATCACATCAAAAAGACATTTCGTTCATTTTTCAAATTAACGAGCAGTCTATAGTCTGCTTTGTTAGAAGAAAAGTATCTTTTTTAGAAATACTTTCTTATCTCGTCGTACAGTTTAACACCTTCCTCATCGAAAGTGAACAGTGCGTGCAATCAACGCCATTGGTAATGTACTAAAGGAATGAACACATAGATACCTGGGAACAGTCAAAGGAACTATCTGCTACACAGGAAAGCAAACTTCGCTACCTTTGGGCAAATATGATTTTTCAGGCGGAGTTGACTGCCACCGAGTAGTGCGCCAGGAACATTATCGAGAAGGGACTAAAACCTAGACTACTAACTATCATGTCAAATAATCAACATTGTAGGCCCTGCAATTGTCAGTAATAAAATCTAATCTGGTTATGACCTGCATATGCAGTCTAGAAGCAGTAGCCACAACCAGCAAAGGTTGCCTGGTATGGATAAAAAAAATCGTCATGGCAAAGCAACTTTCCAAACAAAAAGCAAAGAGGACAGTTACTGAAGCAGAACCTTTCGGAATCCCATACGAGACCGGAAAAAATCCGCAAAAACTTGATACAGAACATAGCAACCTGTGGAAGATCTGGACACAATATACCTCTCAGGACCATTAGACTGAGAAGGCTAACAAGACTGACCACTGTGGACTGAAGAAGCACTTGCATGGAATATGAATGGACCCTCTATGACGCGAATGTATGAAAGAAGATGAGACTCCGACAAACTTGCAACGCTTACAGACTTCTTTGAAGAGAACATCAGAGGTGTACAATATGGCCGCAGTGCTAAGGGCGCCAAGCAAACCAACTCAAAGTAAAGAAAGAGAAAAGTGGAGTTTGGTCTTTTAAAGATTTCCTAAAAATGTACTTATACAAAATAAAGAGCATCAGCTAGTACGAGTCGTAACTACAAACGTCTTGCCGGCACGCCGCAGAATACCTTTAGCGCAAACGGCCCGTTTGTGGTACTTTACAATCCTATTTTCCCCAATACTCGTCTCCTTTACGTTCTCTTTCGGGTAGCCTCCGTGCAATCGCCGTCTCGCAAGCAAACGCATTTCTTAATTTATTAAATGAACTGCTTTCATATATGGAAAATTAAAAGAAGAAATTTATTTAAAATTTCTTCTCGAATCAAATGTACCTTCAGACAAGGTTTTTGTCGCTTAAAAAAATCATTTTATAAAGTATGGAATGAACTATTAGCACTTTTCATGTCGGACGTTCACACCAAGAAGTTGGGTCTAGATGACTGGTGCTTACAGAATTCACAGCTTTCACTTTTGGCTCCTAAGTGCTACACCCCGGTAAACTGCATTGATAATCTGCAGGCTAAACTAAGTGAGGGTAGCCAAATCGCAAAATGTAGCGTCTGGCCTAGAACGAGAAGCCTTGACTTGAAAACTGGTGGAGGGGAAAGTTGAAATTTTTAAACTCAAGGATGAAACAGGAGTGTCAATGAATTTGCCGTTCTGTTCAACCTCCGTCTTGATAAAGGCACGATCCCGAAGAGATGAAATAACGCGGTCACAATACTCATCCACAAGAAAGGCTACATAACACTCATCAAACTAGACACCTACCAACTTTGTGAGCAAGCTAGTTTTTGAATAGGATACGGCACAAACGACCATCTGTAAACAATAAAGACAGTAATCAAAAAAATTAATAGAATATAATAAATTCGTCCTAGTCTTCATAGAGTTCAAGAAATCCTACCACCACATTTTCATAAAACACAGTTTATGACAAACCTGGTGGCCAGCGGAAATTTGATGACAGACGAAGGAGATGAAATAGAGCAAACTCACAAATACACATATTTCATACGATACATCCTGAAAGGAAACCTTTCCATATATCTGAAAAGGAGTGTTTGACCAATACGTGCTTCCAATAATGACGTATAGGGAGGAAAAACTGATCTTAACGAGGTCCTCAGTAGGCAAAGTTCAGGATGCGCAAATAGCATTGGAAAGATTAGGAGAGACTAAAAGAGAAGGGTGCCCAACACAACAATAAGGCATAAAACTAAAATTGCTGACAAAATCAAACGCATCAAAAAAATTCAAGTGTACATAGGTTGGGTTCAACAAAGAACTAGTGGACAAAACTAATATAAAACTGGAGACCAAGATAGGGACGATGTAAAAAGGATGGTGGGAAACTAAATCAACACTACCTAAAACCAAAACCAATGGTAAAATGGAAAAAGGAGGAGACCTATGTTCGACAATAATGATGATAACCAAGTTTTGGTTTTGTGCAAACTTCAAAAAAAAAGGAGGGGACCTATGTTCGACAATAATGATGATAACCAAGTTTTGGTTTTGTGCAAACTTCATACAAGTATTAGGGTATATCAGTTTTCTAGTAATCTATGAAGACGATGATTTTTGAATTTGAAACTAAGATATTTGATTGAATCGGCAGAATTACATAAACCAAATTATAAGAAAATTTAACTTGATTGGGACAAATCAGCAGCCCAGCTGCATATCAAAATAAATTGGCAAACAATTGTAAGAAAGAATGCCTTACAGAGAAGCCATTATTGATTGATTTAAAGAGCCCAACCACCGCAAATTGGAAAACAGTCAAATCTGAAAGGTACGCAAACTATAGAATTATCTACAAATCGGAAGTCTAACCGTATGCTGGAAGGTTCTATTAGATTCTAATTTTGCTAGCAACTCAGATACCGTTCAAATCGTGTGCTTGAACAGACTTTAAATTACCAAGTTCGCACACCCAGGTGTACAACTCTTGGCCGACGGTTTGAGGAGATCTACAGAGGAAGTGAGGAAAGGATACTGTAGTCATTTTGACGGCAATCCCCCTAAAGTGTCGCGTTCCAACTAGGTCTGCAAGTTGTGCAAGCGGGTTGTTATTTATTATGACTTTACTTAATTCTGCTTAAAAAGAGCCTTAAGTTAGTTTTGTTTCAAAATCACCACAGACCTTAATTCGAGTTATAAAGAATTTTTAATTAGGCACATGCTGGCAAATTGGCTGCCACAATAAAATCTGTATCTTCTCGCCCAGTTGATTTATCGCAATTTAATTCCTTAACTAAAACCGATGAACTGATATTAATTATTAATATAATGTCATCAAATCAATTAATTGCTATTTTACACATTTTTTATGTAACAAATTCTAATTTAATTCTTTATAAAATGCTAAATTAAAAAAAAAAAGTTTAACAAAAACATTAAATAAAAATGATCCGTATTCATCGCTTTTACTAAAATTGTTTTCGGACTACTCCACTAATCTTTTTAATTTATTTAAATAAATTATTGACTAATTGGTAAAGTTAAAAAGGCGGCGAATACGGTCCTGTACTTATATAAAATCATTATTACAGCACAGGAATAATCTATACACCGTGAAATGTTTAGTAAATTTATTCAACAAATGCGATAATTTCTTGTTATATAATTCGGATAGCATTTCTGTTTAATTATAAAATCTCCATACATTTTCAAACCGATACTTATTTTACAAATAACTAACAATTAAACAAACATTTCCAGCTTACATTCGTACCCGTTATTAAGATAAAATTAATATCATCCTTACAATCACTTTTACTTAAAATTTTTCGCATGCGTTCATAGCAATTAAAGTAATAAAAACATTACAAGACGTGATCAGAGACTTAATGAACCAAAAACACGGTGTCAAATCCAACTTCCGATGCGATTCTAATGCTGCACTTCCGCATTGGAATTCCTATTATTTAGCAAGTGACTTATCGGAAATAACCTAGTGAAAGTACAAGTCCGGTATACTCTCTTACATACTGATGAGAGTTCAGCACGTCGTGTTTCCCGCAGCGTCGGTAACAAGCAAAAAAAGTTGCATGTCTATAATAAAAACAACAAATTGTAAATGGTTATTCAACGTGTGGTTTTACTTGCCTAAAAAGAAATTTATTAGATGTTCGTGTGGCTTCTTCATTGTAAAACGACGCACGAAAATCTAAGTGGATTAATCTACTTACATATATTTCGTAACTAAATTACTACATCTTTTAGTTGTTACTGTAATATTTACAAGGCGTGGTGAATTAAATAAAATAGGCTTGTTAAGTTTTTTATTAAAATTGGACTGCAATAATAGTGAAACCATCCGATATAATATAATTTTGAAAATTAGTTGCATAACTGCAACTTTTATATTTTTTGCTAAACTAATTCCTTAGTGCCTATAATTTTGAAAATTAGTTGCATAACTGCAACTTTTATATTTTTTGCTAAACTAATTCCTTAGTCCTATAATTATTTTTAAATTAAACCAACAGCGTAGATGATGTATTTAATGATTGTTTTTAATAGTTATTAACATAGTATTTAGTACATTTTATTCCAAACATCTGTTATAAATATATTAAATTAATTTACAATAAAGTTTTTGATCAAACTTGTTAATAATAAAATTCAATCAAATTTCTTGTAACTATTGACGATAAAAGATGCAAAAGACAATTCGGTATATTAAATTCTATTATATTATCAAACAAAACAGTTTCATTTGGGCCATTAATAATAAATGAGCATAATGAATAATTGGTGTGGTATTTTTGTTTGCTATTAAATTAGTACTGCACAGCCGAATTCATAAATAAATTTGTATCCCAAAATTGAATTATTTGTAACCATTACTCAATAAATTAATCAAACAAAAGTGTGAGTACGTACAATGATTTCACTGGTTTGAGGTTTTGGAGATGCCAATTTCCCTTGATTCAGTGATTAATTCATAGACATTTCTTTCTGATTTTTTTTGGACAATAATATTTCTCTTCATCTGAGAGTCGAAATACTTTATTCCAAACCTTGTCTCTTATCTGAGAGGTGACAGGCATTTTCCGCATATACAGTTTAAAATACTCGCTGCTAATCATGATCTAGAATGACCCACCCGCCCGCCTAAGTGTTGGTAGAAAAATATTGGATATTACTTCCTGTTCCTCTGACCAAGCGACTTCTAACACTGCAGAGAGAAGAATTTTTTTTTAGGAGTTTTTCCTTTCTGAAAGTGTTATAAATCTCTTATTTAGAAGATGGAAAAGTAATATTTAATCTCTTGAACTTTTCAAAAAATTTTAGAATTTAGTGAAAAGCTTCTAGAAATGGCAAAAGGTTCCTGAACATTTCACGTTTTTAAAATTTGATAATATATTTACGATTTTTTTTTAAATTTCTAGAGTTATTCAAAGGTTTTTAGATCTTTTTAAAAATATCTAAAATTTGGAAAATGGTTTTTAAAGTTTATTAAGAGTTTCTAAAACACTTTAAAGGTTTCTAGATTTTTATCTGATTTTTTCTGATTTTTTTTTTAAATTTGTAAAAGACTTGTGGAGTAGGCCTAAAATTTGTAGAATATCTTAGGAGTTTCTAGAATCAACCAAATGTTTCTAAAATTTCTGTTGTGTAAATAGAGTTTAAAGCTTTCAAAATTTTTCAAGAGTTCTTCGAATCTAGTAAAATTCTAGAATTGGTTTCTAAAATTGGAATTTCTAGAGTTTGATCAAATGTTTTTGAAACTTTCCATGTATTTCTAGAACTTTTCAAAAGTTTTTAGAGCTTTTTAGTAGTTTTAAGAATTTTGTGAAAACTTCTGGAAATGGTTAAAGATTCCTGAATATCTTAAAGGTTTCTAGAATTTGATCAAATGTTTCTGAAAAAAGTTGTTCAAAGTTTTCTCAAACACAAGTTTCTAGTTTCAATAATCAGTCTTTAAATTTGATCAAGTATTTTAAAAATGTCTACAGTTAGTCAATGGATTTTCTATTTTTACAAAAACATTTTTATAACTTTCTGAAATTTGATCCGATGTTTTTGAAATTTCACAGAATTTTCTACAGTCAAAGGTTTCTAGAACCTTTCAAATTTTTTTTTAGTTTATTGTAAGGCTTCTTAAGTTGGCCAAAGGTTTTTAGAGCAGAGTTTAGAATTTTATCCATTTCCGAAATCTTTCATAAATGTTTAGAATTTGATAAAAGATTTCTACAATTGGCTTAATTAAGTGTTTCTGAAATTTATCAGGAGTTTCTACAGTTTGTCACAGTTTTCTAGTCAAAGGTTTTGAAATACTTTGAGAGTTTATATAGTATTCTAGAGTTGGTCAAAAGATTTTATAGTTGGCAAAATGTTTTTAAAACACCTCAAGAGTTTGTAGAATTTGATCTTCAGGAATTTTTGGATAAATGCCTTAGTTTCCATAGGATTATCGGTGCATACCTGATGGGTTTTAAAAGGCTTTTCTGAAGCTTGGTGGATTTGGAAAATCAGAAGTTTGACGACTTTTTCTATGTCTTCAACCGTTCTTACTAGGGTCAATGCTCTCTTTTATGGTTTGTGAAGAGACTAATCCTTATGTGTTACAAACTTTTCTTGTTTCCCCTTCCGAAAACTGCAGTATTACTGAGCTATAGTCCCAGCTTAGATCATTGATTACTTTGATTTTGTGTTGGAAGTTGACGTTCTTTAGTATTGCTACGTCAAGAATGTCCTTTAGGAAACCTGAGTTATGGAGTAGGTGGGTTCTACTGGCCCATTACTTGAAATCCTTTTTGCTCAATATAGTCAAGCAACACCTTACCCTTGGCGTTTAACATTCGGTGCTTTGCGTTACATTCCCCAGCGAGAATGGTGGGGAAAGGATTTATTAAGACCGAATCAAAATCCGATCTTGATTTCCCGGACATTGGACACATTTACAACAATCAGATTTGATTCCAACGACACTGTGTCGGGAGTATCAACCTCGAAATGGTCCAAAGATCCTTTTGCAAAGATTAGTGTTCTACGCCTAGGTCTCACCTCCGACGTTCCCAAGTTCGTAAAAGTATTTGGGAGTGTCAGCTCGAGTGAGATGTGGATCAACTCAGGCGAATGAATGAAAATTATTGAAGTCGTTGAGAAGAGCGACCATCTTCTCTTATCGGGTAGGTGCCGACGGTGAAACAACAGTAGAGTATAACAGCCGGTTCTGGAACCACCTCCAACTCATTATTTTGTGGGTGATAAACTGCATTATATAACACTTTAATATTATAAGTTAACATTAATTTTGCAAAATTTTTACTCTTGAATGGAACCCCGTTATCCGTAAGTAGCAATTCTGGCACACCAACAGTAGAAAAACAATCTCTTTTAGTAACCGACACACAGCTTTTGTGGTTGCTTTCCAAATTTACTAAATGTATCTGACACCACTAAGATGTAGCTATTCCTCCCTTTCTCACCTTAATATGGTAGGCTTCGAGAGAATGAGCCCATCTGGCACTTGTTGCTCTGGTTTGTGTTTTGCACAAATTGCACAGCTGTTAACATAACGAGCTACATCTGCTTTTATTTTAGGGCAATAAAATATCGGGGTAGGACGTTGATACGTTTTCTAGATTCCAAAATGACCAGTTGTAGCATCGTCATGATTTGCAATTAATAGCTTGTTTCGATTTTCTTTATGGAAAACCATCTTCCCATTTTTTCATAAAAGCGGCTGTGGAATACTGCAGCCTGTTCCATCTGCCGGATTCGAGAGGTGTCGGCGACATTTTCGCCTTCTTCGTCGTCAACCACGCTTTCCAAATATGTACCAGACTCTCCTGCTAACCCGGACCTATGCGGAGTCGATGCCGCGTCATTTCCAACTAGCATCAGCTCAGACAGGGCCAGCTTAATAGGAAGGTCTGCCACAGTTCTTTGTTATGACTGAAAGTTGTGAACCTAGCTTGGAAAATTCTCATAGCTTACTAAAGCTGGAACAAGCTGCTTCCACGTCTTGATCTTCCTCCTATTGACATCTCTCTAGTTGCTCTTAAAAGTTTTTTCTCTCTTTTCAAGTTGGAGCAACCTTTTTAATGCCGACGCCATTTATTTAACAGTTTAAACCCCCACAGTAGTTCATATTCCAGCTCCTCTTTCACGAACCGATCAGGGAATTAGTTCTGAGTGTTTTAAGTTTGGTGGTAGAAGTAGTTGTGTCATGTCACTGGGTTTTTGTTATTGCTTGGCTACCGTTTATTCTGGCGTAGTGTGTATTATGCCGTTGGCAGTGATCTTTATGCGGTAAGTCAATGTGTCGGCCAGTACATTTTAAATTTTATTTAACTAGTGGGCTTTGATAGGTTTGGTTTTTTCTGACGATAAAGTTCTTTATTCTGTCGTCGGTTTTGAATGGCTGGAATAGAATTGAACATGTTGAGCCAGACTACGATCTTGTTATCGGTCCGTAGCTTGAAGATCTCGTCTTCTAGTTATGGCCTGTCCTGTATCTTTTCATGGCCTACAGGATTGCGTAGCATTCCAATTAATTGGTGCAGTACTGCACTAACGTCTTCAATGGACGCGTTGGTTTGAAGTACAAATTGTAACCTTTTAGCTGTTCAAAGGCGTTGTTGGTGGCGGTTGTCCATTTGAAAGGTTGTTTCGAGCCTTGCATGGCCATTAGGGGTCCTGCGATTTTGGCGGGGACGTTTTCCTTGGCCAAGTGCTTAGGCCGAGGAAGCTGCTCAATTGCTTCTTCGTCTGGGGTTTGGAATAATTCCTGATATCATAATTTCAAGTAGATTTCCAGTGGTTAGTTTCCTTCCGCGGTTATGCGGTGGTCCAGATACTCGACTCATGGGGGCGTCCCATTACTAATCTTAGGTAAACCCGCTGTTCTTGTTTGGTATTGGAGAACACATGATGTCATCGGATACGAGATGTAACGGCCCAGCAAGCCTGCCATCACGTTTGACATCATTTTCTGGAACGTGGCCGGTGCGGCCAAACGGTATTACATTAAAGTAGTAGGTGCTTCCATTGGAATAGGCGAATGCGGTTCATTCCTGGTGTGTTCCGTACTTGATTGTGAGATTATTTTTTTTTTAAATATCTTGTTTTTGTCGAAGTCTTTGATAAGGGTCTCCTTATCTTCGAGAGAGGTGTAACCTCATTTTTGGTAACTTTGAAGCAGCTCCTGGAGTTCCTCCTCGGTAACTGGCTGGAAATGGTTGTCAGATGCGGGTGGCTACTGCTTGAGGATTGGTTAGAAAGAGGGGTGGTTGGCGGCCGCTTTGCTTATTCTATTTTGTTCTTCCATGAATAACGGGTTCTGGGGGTTGAGAATGTTATTTGTAGGTGGTCAGCAAAGAGGTCTGCTTTCTCTTGCGGTGTGGAGTAAACCACGTCATTTTTTTTTGAGGTTTTGAGTGGCTCTGCGGCCGGTCAGGAGGTTAAATTTTCAAAATTTACCTCTATCCCGGTATTCGAGTGCTGCGGTAGATTCAATCCACTTTCTTTCCTTAAAACAAAGGACGGATTTTAGCGTTAAGTCTGTTCTATTCGGTTTTAATTAGGGGGCCACGAGAAGGAATTGTTTACATGTTTCGTGCTTTTGCCTGATTAAGGAGAGAATTGGTGGTGGATAAGGTTTTGTGAAAGTAATCACTTTGGTGGGAATGTGGGAGCAGAATTTACTTCGTCAAAGTAAGTGTTTAGGGATCTGTCGATGGCGTGAAGCTAGTTGAGGGAGGGGGGTTCTGGTAGTTTTACTTACCTGGGCTTGCGGGATTTGGCCGACTATTCAAAGGAGCCATATCACCTTTTGGTACTTGTTTTGCGATGCTGTCTTTTTAGGTATGTACTATCACTTCTTTTTATCTTTTTCTTTCTCGTTGATAATGTTCTGTATGGTTGGAGCTATTAGGTTGTGGGTGCGCGGAGTTTTTGTTTAGGATTTACTTGACTGACTTTTGCGGCCAAAAACTCGGTCCTTTTATATGATAGTGTGGCCACCCGTAGGGTTCGCCAAATGGTCGGTACTGATTGGTTGCACCGGGGACCAATGGGAAGCCTTTGCTTCTACGTTGGTATCAATTCCCCCTAACTTTTTCGACGGAAGCAGCATCCTCGTGCTCTTTGTCGGAAGATTCCGTAGTTAGAGCTGGTTGTTCAGGTGGACTTTGGTAGGAGCCCTATAAGGTTTGTCTTTCACCTAGTAACAGTTGAGATCTGCTCCAGCGATTACTTTATTAGGTCCCATCCATTTGTTGGAAAGGCTTTTAGCCCCGCTTTGCACCATGACCAGGTCTCCTGGTAGCATTATCACAAAATATTAAAAGATGGTAGTAGTAAATAAAAATAAGCACTCGTATATCAGGATATAGATAATTGGCAAGTGTGTTCTTCTAAATAAATAAAGGTTCACTCGGTGGTAAGTGTCAGTCGTGTCTGTTGGGGTTATGTAGGTCTGGGGAATGGGTACGCCGGTTGTGGTTGTATATGGCCTGGTTTCTAGACCATACGTGGGATGAAAAGAAACTATGGGTTATTATACCTTCCAGGGTGCAGTCATTGACTAGTTTTCCAAGGTCGAATCAAGTTAGACCGAGGCAAGAAATTAATCCTATGTAGGTGTCGAGCTCCCCAGGCACCAATGATGAATGGGAGTTCCCGGATACTGTGGTTGGGAAACTCCTTTGAAACGTAGGTCGTTCGTTCCTTCCCAGTATATGCCAACGTCTGCTACTATCACGTTGCCGTTTTTTCTCGTTAGTCAGATCAGGGATCTTCTTTCCGACAGCGGTGTTATATTAGCGTTCAGTTGACACATTTGCTATGTTGTCCTATCTTTTTAGCTTTAATATGGACGAGTTATTGTCGTGGATTCCTTGCGGTTTGGGAGTTCGTATTGGAGATACTGAAGTGGCATGTTTGGCGTCCGCCGACGATCTCCAGGTCATCCAACCTTCAAAAACGAAAACCCAAGAAACCTTTCGTCTTATTACAATATTCCTAGAAAAAAGATGTTATGGCATTCAACGCCGACAAGTGCACTGTGGAGAAAGTCCCAGTTAAAAAAAAGCTCATACTCCAAACATTTTTATATACGCAGCGGTGAGGGACGGAGGATTAGGGATATTCTCCTACTATTGGAGGGGCTTGGAGTAATTACTAACCACTTACGACATATTTAAAAACAATATTGTAGGTGAGCTAATATCTTACGCAGATGACACAGTTCTTTTTGTAAAGGATACATCTTGGGAAAAAGTAAATGCAACTATTTGCAAAGATATGAGAATTATTAAACACTGGCTTGATAACAATCTTCTTTCACTAAACTGGTCTAAAACAAACTTCATGGCGTTTACACCAAATAATTATAACCGTCCTAACTTTAGTAACATAAAAGTACACAACATAAATTGTGATACAGATACAGTTAATTGTAATTGTAATAACCTTATACAATACGTGGACAAAACTAAATATCTTGGATTACTACTTGATTCCAGTTTAAAATGGAATCTGCATATAGATATGACCAAAAACAAAATTAGAAAACTTATAACTAAATTCTACTTTTTGCGAGAAGTGTTTAATGAAACTATTCTTAAACAAATTTATTCCGCGCTGGTAGAATCAATTTTAAGGTATGGTACTGTCGTTTGGGGAACAGCCTATGAGTGTTATTTAAAACATCTTAAAACCACACAAAATTATATAATTAAAATAATGTTTCGGAAAAACAAACGTTTCAGTATGGAATTATTGTATGAATCATCACAGCTCTTGAACTTTAAGCAATTACATCATCTAACTACTGTTATATTTATTCACAAAAATAAACAATTGTTTCTACTGCCTGATCATGTACACAATACTAGATTTAACAACATGCACAAATTCAAATTTCCTGCTGTTAAATCCAACTCTACACAAAAGTCTATTGTATACTACGGCATAAAATTATATAATCAGTTACCTACTCCATTAAAAACAATTACAAACGTCAAGCTTTTTTCAAAAAAAGTTAGATTATGTATAGAAACATAACAACCCGTGCTTATCTATCTATCACTTTTTTTTATATATATATTGTATTACATTTCAATTTTTTATCTGTGCTGATCTATCTGTTACATTTTTTTTATATTGTATTACATTTTAATCTTTTATCTATCTATTACTTTTTTATATTGTATAATTTTTTAATCTTTTTCACCTTCTCTAACTAAACTTTTTTTTTCTTTTTTCTTTTCCACTTTACTATTACTGCATTATTATTATTAAATGAATTAATTTAATCTTGGTAGTCACGACACAAATACACTTGTATTTAGGTGACTATCACGGTTATCTGAATAGATCCTTTTATACTTACATATATGTTAATATTCTTATTATAGAAAATTTATTATTTATATTTCATGTACATTGTATTCATTTTGTTTGTTAAATATACTTACTTACTTACTTGTTAAATACTTACTTACACTCCAAGCTCGTGAAGTTGAGCGGCGGTGGTATGGACCTATCGTCCAACGCTATACGTCGCAAAGCTTCACAGGCCCTAGAAACCTCCTACTCCGGGAACGGGCTTTATCAATGCTCGTCGTCTCCTGCTTGCTCGGCCTGGCTTAAAACACAACCCAGTAACTAAAACATCCTTCCCACAATGGGTATCCCCGCAAATCCGCCCTATACCAAGCAATGCCGCGGAGGTTGCAGTCGGGTCGAATCCCAATCTCACGTGCTCCAAAAGTGCGAAATCACTAAAGGAGTGCATGATAGGCGACACGACCGGTTCGTATTCCTAATCGGCAATATGGTTTCTCGCAAAGGATCTTTTCCCGGTATGAAGCCTGGGGATGTCTTGCATCTTGCATTCTCTAGTCTTGATCAGCTAATGGTTCGTTCGAGGCATCCCAGCCTCCAGGTTTCATTAAATTATGGCCCAGAAGTCGCGGTACACCGCTCGTCTCACTGCTTCTTCCATCAGGGATCTTATGGATTGTTTATCATGGCGCCGCTCGACTGGGTTTGCCTGTGGATGGTAAGTAGCGGTGGTGTGCTGTCTTACCTTCGAGCGCTGACGAGATGGTGTTGGGCGTCAGTTGTCCACTTGAAGGGGGTTTCCTTTGCCTTTGGGTATGAGTATAGTCTGGTTTACTTTCCACAGTTTGGGGATATGCGATAGTATTAACATGGCGTTAAATGAGAACAAGAGCCTTAGCTTCCTTAGGTCCTTTGGCTGGGGATCTGCTGTTAGTTAATGCCCTGTTTTCCTCTAGTAAGATAGGTTGGCTAATATCCACAGTAGGGCGATCTTCAGCGTTCTTTCTGTTCGCCGTGTGTTTTTGTGCTGCCTTGTAGCGGTCGACCCTTTTTGGATTGGTGCTTTTGGGTATATGTTCTCCCGATATGAAGCCTGGCGATGTCTTGCTTCTTGAATTATCTGGTCTTTATCAGCTAATGGTTCGTTCGAGGCATCCCAGCCTTCAGGTTCTATTAAATTATGGCCGCGGTACACTGCGAGCGGTAACAGCTCGTTGCCATGCTTCTTCGGATTCTCTTCCATCAGGGATCTTATGGATCGTTTAACATGGAGCCGCTCGACTGGGTTTGTCTGTGGATGGTAAGTAGCGGTGGTGTGCTGTCTTACCTCTTTCACCATACCTTGCTACGAGGCAGTAATAATGGCGTTTTCCACGTTAAATGTTACAAGGATTGCATACTTTCCGTGTTTCTTCTCAGATTTTTTTAGGACTGCGTCAATAGTCGATCTGCTTTTTATAAATCCATATTGTTGTTTGAAGAGGTCTTCGGTGAGCTTTATGTTATTTGCAATTCTACAATCTGCTTGCAGAGCTTAGACAAGTATACCTTGTTTCCAGCTTTTGGGAAACTGGCCTTCTTTCAGGATTTTGTTCATGCTTGCCGGAGGATATTTGGACAGTTTTTTGCGATGACTTTCATCATTTCAGATGGTATGACTTCTGGACCAAGTGCTTTCTTAGTCTGTATCTTCAGTCTGGTTTTGCGGATCTTTTCGACAGTGCATTTTGGTAGGTCTTGCATCATAGTAACGTTTTTTTTTGTTTTTGTGGAATTAGTTTTTTTTGCTACTTCCAGTTGCCTTTGCTCTGCCAACTTAGTTGACTGTTTTGCACCTATTTTCTTGGTGACGATTTGGTAGCTTATAGACTCCGCTTCTTTTTGACTGCGCAGTAGAGATTCTGTGCTACTTTTTTTGCCTCGCTTGTGCCTTTTTTGTTGTTTTTTGGAGTGATAGCAGTAGTTTCTACCACTCTTGTGCATATGCATGTTATTGTGCAGGCTCAAGGTTTTCTCTCTGCTGACGTACTATTTTGTCATTGCCCGGGCTGCATCTACGGCGAGGATCCGCACTTCCTTCCAAAGGTCGGTGTTTAAGATGAGTAGATCTTTGCTTTCTGCCTATTCCGAGAGTATGGTTCCTTTGGCATCCCAGCTGTAAGACTTTGCATTCAAGTCTCCTCCTACGCTCAGCCTCCTCGTCTAGTTTTTCATGTTCAGACTCAGTTTGTCAAGAAGTTGCAGCTTCTGGCCGTCAGCCAATATTTAGGTTCATAATTGATTTATTAGCTCTTTGAACTTGGGGCATTTCTAGCAGGCTTTTGCATTGGCATTGCTCTGGCAGACTTTTTTCAGGTGCCCCACTCGTGGGGATCTGCTACACTTTTTTAGTTACGAGTCTTCAATGACTCCCGCGTGACAATCCAATAATTGAAACAAGCCCGGTTTCAATTAGTTTTTGTATAATTCTAAGTATGCACTGTTTTTGTGTCGCGTTACATATGCGAATCACAGCTGACGAGATGGTGATTGGGCGACAGTTGTCCATTTGAAGAGGGTTTCCTTTGCCTTTGGGTATGAGTATAGTCCGGTTTACTTTCCACACTTTGGGAATATGCGATAGCATTAACATGGCGTTAAATAAGAACAAGAGCCTTTGCTTGGGCCACCGTCGTAAGTCCGTCGTTGTCAGTCCGTCCGGTCCTTTGGCTGGGGATCTGCTGTTAGTTAATGCCCTGTGGATTTCCTCTAGTGAGATAGGTTGGCTAATTTCTACAGTAGGGCGATCTTCAGTGTTCTTTCTTTTTGTCTTGTATAGTCTTTATGCTGCCTTGTAGCGGTCGACCCTTTGTGGATTGATGCTTTCGGGTAAATCTTCACCTGGTATGAAGCCTGTCAATGTTTTGCCTCTTGCATTCTCTGGTCTTGATCAGTTAATGGTTCGTTCGGGGCACTCCAGCCTCCAGGTTTCATTAAATTATGGCCCAGAAGCCGCGGTACACCGCGAGCGGTAACAGCTCTTCTTAATGCTTCTTCGGGATCTCTTCCATCAGAGATCTTATGGATTGTTCATCATGGCGCCGCTTGACTGGGTTTGCCTGTGGATGGCAAGTAGCGGTGATGTGCTGTCTTACCTTCCAGCGCTGCATAGTTTTGGAACTGAGGACCGTTGTCCGATAAAAGGATTTTTGGGTATTCCCATTTGTATACCAGATGGGTTTCGAGGGCTTCTATGGTAGATTTGCTGGTCGCTGATGGTAACGGCACAACTATGACCTATCGTGTACATAGATCCATGATGGTGAAGGCCACTTTGTTTCTAGCTCTGGTGGTGTCAAAAGGTCTTCTGTAATAATTGCCATACGTTCCTAGGGTTTCCTTGTTGGTTGTGACGAGAGCAGAGCTTTCGGCTGTTGGGGCCAGTCTTTGTGTATTATATCCTACGATATTAAATCAATCCAATAATCGAAACAAACCCGGTTTCAATTAGTTTGCGTATAATTTTATGTATGCACTGTTTTTGTGTTGCGTTACAGGTGCGAATGCAAAGCTGACGAGATGGTGATTGGGCGCCAGTTGTTTACTTAAAGGGGATTTTGTTTGCCTTTGGGAATGAGTATAGTCCGGTTTACTTTCCACACTTTGGGGATATGCGATAGCATTAACTTGGCGTTAAATAAGAACAACAGCCTTAGCTCAGGTATCCGTCGTAAGTCCGTCGTTGTCAGTCCGTCCGGTTCTTTGGCTGGGGCTCTGCTTAATGTCCTGTGGATTTCCTCAAGTGAGATAGGTTGGCTAATATCCACAGTAGGGCGATCTTCGGCGACTGGAACTGAGTCAGTTATAACGACGGTTTTCAGGATTTCGGCATATCTGGCCTCTACATCCGCTAACGCTAGGAAAACGCTAGCATCCCAGCCTACAGGTTTCATTAAATTATGGCCCAGAAGTGGTTGTAATTCCGCTGTAACAGAACTTTTTTTTTCAAAAATAACAAAACTTATAAATTTTGATTTGATTGTGTTCAAATAAATAGATGTCAAATTGTTTTAGTTAGGTTTGAAGCAACTGGCACCAATAAAGAAATCAATTGTAAATGGTTTTTATCCACAATAACAAAACTTCTATCAATTTTGATTTGATTGTGTTCGAATTGATACCAAAATGTTTGAATTGTGAATGTTGATAAATGCTTTTTCATCGATTTTTTTTAAATTTGTTTTTTTTAATTAATTTTGAGATTAATATTTTCTTCCTTTCTGTCGCTACTGGATTTTGTTGATAAAATTATATATAGCGTCATGTTGTTTTGCTCTAAATTGATTTTCATTTTCAACTTTTGGTTAATTTATGGATGGCGTGGAATTTGTTCATAATATTTAGATTATTGTAAATTTTTGATTAAGTTTAAGATACTGATACCGACATACTTGCCGTATTTCAGAGCCAAATCGGGGCTGTATACATGACGACCGATACCTTCTTTTCTCTTCACTAACGCCTCCAAATCTTGGCATCATTCTACCCATGGACGGCCAACCTTTTTTGCTTTTGCGGATACCCTCTTTATGTGTTTCCCGATTCTAAGAAATTAGAAATTAAAAATTTGGTAATTCAAACTTTTGGGCGTAGTCGTATCTATTTCCAGCTTAAAAGTTACTTCTCTGCTTTTCTTTCTGCCGATGATCTGCCATGGTCTCCATTACGTCCGCGGTTCTATTAGCATTGCTAGGTCGTCTGCATATGCCATGAAAGTCTCTTGTATGAGGACGTCTATTTTTTGCAGATCGTCGGACAAGATGTTCTAGAGGTCCCCCGCCCAGTATCGAGCTCGGTGGTACCCCTCTAGTTACTTTGTGTTTTTCTCCTTTTTTTATATATTATTGCCGTATTTGTGAAGTTCTTTATCACTTTAGTAATGTGTTTGGAAATATTTTTTTTTTAGAGGGCTTTAATTGTCCTATCCCATGCCTGCGAGTTGAACACGTTTTTGACGTCGATTGTGATTAAGGCACATAGTCCTTTGGTCTTGAAATTCTTTTTTATTTTTTTATCTGCGATGTTTCGACGATTTCCAATGGAAATAAGGTGGACCTTTTCCTAAAACCGTATTGAGAATCTGACAAGTCTTCTTCTTTTCTTGTTACTTAACGTGCTTTGTTGCCTCCGTGTGTTTTCTTAACTTCCGTCGTTGGTTTGCTTTTATTTATTTGTTATTGTATGTTTTTTGCTCTGGGTTTACTTCTACTTGTTTTTTCTGAGCTTTCTTTACGTCCCTTTTTCTGGTGTATATGTTAATAGCTATTTTTTTGTTGAAAATTCAACATCCTTCTATATCTTCCCAGGTTCATCCACTCCGGCCTCTGTATAGCTAGTTTATTTTGGTTACCCTCTTCAAGCGCGCTCGCTAGCTCACCAAGTACCCACTTTTTTGGTAATTTGTCTTATCTCCGGATATCTTTGCGCAAATCTTTTCCGCAGTCCTTCCGCTTCTCCATTATGACATATGACAATGTCCTCTTCCACCGCAGTCAGTAGATTTTTTACCGTTTTTGTGTAGTATTTTTTTAGATGTTTTTCTGCAACTTTTTTAAACTCTAGGCTCCTATCTTTGGGTCTTCTTCTAATCGGCCATGTCGGTTTTCGTGATTATTTCATTCTTTCTTTGTTCCGCCCATATCAGGCCTCTGTATTTTGCTTTAAGGTTGGTGTTATGATTTCATTTTTAAACTTCAGTTGTTAATTGTGCTCTTTTGCTGGCGTTTTTCAGCTTTTTTAGCTTTTCTATTTCTTTTCTCTCCCGCATTTCGGAGGTCTCTTATTTTATATTCTCAGCTTTGTCGTTTTGTCGTGTTATCCTTTGCGATATCATTTCATTTTTGAACTTCAGTTTTTAATTGTGCTCTTTTGTTGGCGTTTTTTAGCTTTTTTTAGCTTTTCTATTTCTTCTTTCTCCCGCATTTCGGAGGTCTGCTATTTTCTTTTCTCAGCTTTGTCGTTTTGTCTTTTTCGTTTACTCTACGGCTTGCCGGAATTTCTTTTGGTTTTGCATGGCTCTATTCAGTGGCGGAGCTAAGATTTTTGGGCCCCACCTCATAATATTAAAATTGGCCCACTTAAAGAGAATTTTGAAAAAAAGTACAGATTTGTCATTTATTTTACTTTATTTTGTAAATTTTAGGGAGCTTCAGGTTTTGAAATAATTGTTGCATGGTCCTTTATGCTTGTGGGCCTTTTCGCATTGCAGACGATTGCTTACAGGTAGCTCCGCCCCTCTGCCTCCATTGGTAGGGCTCTCCTTGGCGTTCTTTTTCTTGCAGTATTGGAGGTTTGCTACCATCACAGCTATACGAAACTTATTGGCAGCATTTCGGAATAATTGTTTCTGTAGCCAAACCGGTCCCTTAGGTTTTTGAGACAGGACATTTGGTGTCTTCCGATATTCATTTTTTCTCTGATCTTTCCTTGTACTATTAATTGTAGCAACGTGAATTTGGGTCCTCTCATTATATGGCCTAGATATAACTTTTTCTTCTTTACGGTGTGAATTATTTCCAATTCTTTTTGCATTTTATTGAAGACTTCAGTGTTAGTTACCTTATTTGTCAATAGAATACGCCACATTCTGCGCTAACACCACATTTCAAAGACTGAATGTTTATTTTTAGTCTTTACTCACTACATCGATCGTTTAGTATTTCTAGCTTGTGTTGTACGTCTCTAAAGCTACAAAACCGTGTCATCCGCATATCTAATGCTGTTTACAATTTTTCCATTTATAACCATTCCTATTTGTTCTTTTTCCAACTTTTCATTAAATATAGCTTCGCTAAAGAGGTTAAATAGAAGTGGCGAAAGAATACAGCTTTACCTACCCCAGTCAATCTTTTACCTTATCAAAGGCTTTTTTGAAATCTATATAACACGCAAACACATTCAGACATTGTTAGAAAAGAATATTAATTCTATAGAGCGCTTTTCTTGTCACTCACGGAAGCCAAATTGCGTGTTTTTAAAATCTTCCTCAAGTTGTCTGTATATTCTTTTATGGACGATTTTCAAGAAATTTCTAGAGTATGACTCATGAGTGCAATGGTTCCATACTCTTGGGTTAGGTTTTTTGGGAATGAGCACAAAGGTAGAAAGTAGCCATTGTTTAGGGAGTTTTTCGAAGACAATGTTGAATAAGTCTAGCAGAATATCAATTACGTCGTCGTCAAACATCTTAATAAGCTCTATGCGTATTTGGTCAGGACCGACTGCTTTACCAGGTTTCATAGATTTCAGGGCATATTCTATTTTTGTTCTTAATATTTTTAATTTTACGTTGTTAGTTTCTAAGCTTGGTTTGGATCTTTTAGTGTGTGCGGGTATTTTGCCCTTAACGTTTTTGCCTTTCGTGCTGGTGATTTGTTTTCCAAGGAATTTTTGGAGCGCTTATAGAATGTATACGCTTCCGGCGGTAAAGCTCTATCGTTAGAGGGTCAAAATTCAAGTTTTACGTACGGGCAGCCGCGCACTCCGGTGATTGTTTTTTGATCGGCGTTGAGTTTTGCCCTAGGGAAATAAAGAAAAAGATGTTTGACTCCCTCCGGAGTTGATCAAAAAGTTTGACCAAAAGTGACCGACAGTTCAAGGAAAAGAAAAGGTAGTCTCATTGTCGAGGCAAGGCTAGTGTGCAATGATATTGGTCTGCGTGTGGAGTTCCCGTATTCGACACCTCGGGGCGCGCATTGTAGGGGTTATACCTTCCCCCGCAAGAACCTAACCTAACGTTTCATTCCGTGTTAATTTGTCAAGAATGGAACTGTTGTTTATTTGAAGGGAAAAATTTGCAGAACTTTAGAGATCGACTTTAGAGTCGCGGGGTAAGATTCATTGAATAACAATGATAATTCCTTTAAGCAACGTGTGGCAAAAAGGATGTGGATATGTTATTGTATACAGAAACGGAATGAAAAATTAAAAGAATTTTGATTGACTCACTTATGTTGCATTGGCGCTACTGTCGGGTATGGAGTTGCTGCAGCAATTTGTTGTCTTCACTTCTTCTGGTTAATGCACCTAATTGTGCGGGCCGCTAGTCTGATATTCTCCGGAATATATGGTTACTTCCAATTATTCCGTTGCAGACGTATGGGGTGGGGTGAATGTTGAAGAAGTTGTCAAAAAAGTCAAAAAATATAATTTTATCGATATTCTGTTTCACCACATCCGATTCGAAGGACCAATTTTTTGTTTCGTATCGAGGCCTTTTGTGTCGCACTAGTAGGACAGCATCGTAGTTTAAAAATGGGTTGGATAATTATAAAACTCGAATTGTTTATTTTAGAATACTTATAATCGAAAGTAAAAATATAAATTTAGATACGAAATGATAGCTAGCCTTGTCACATTTTGAGGCTGTATTTTATACCAAATTAAGAAGGGTAAAAACAAGAAAGGGTTGAGAATTAAGGATTTCCAGGTAGGTAATATGTCTTGTCCATAACAGTCCTTGTATCTGAACTGAACTTGACTACATTAAAATGGTAAAATAACAAAATAGAGAGAGACTACGACACGTAATTCTTTTTAGAGAACGGAAACGAATTGGTGGTTGATGGAATATAAATCGAGGATACAAGGTTTTGTATCACTGCAAAAAAGAGAGAGGACAAGGTCCGATCGAAAAAAAAGTTGCGGTAGGTAATCTCTAGGGTTGAAAGAAGTCTATGAAAAGGATAAAGAGCCATATCAATGATGTCCACTTTTATAAAAATAAAATGAATAAAATAAAAGTCAACATAGCAGCCTATGTACTTTCAACGACAACATCTGCGGTTGTTCAGTTAAGAATTTCCCAGCTAGACGTTGCAAATACTTAAACTTATCCCACGATAAATTGATTGCGCATGTTATCTTTATGAAACTCACATTTTGCAGCCATTTTTTTTTAACTTTTGCTCAATCAGAAGTAGTTTTATCTCTGTTTTTATGAGCATTGTAAAACTTGTAATGTTCCTCAAAATGAGTGTTAAATATAATAATTAATTCACTACATTTTTTACTGGCGGGGCTGTCGCGTGCACATAGATTGTGCATCAATTTAAACGTTTCCTCACTTTTATTCTGGATAGGATTTTTCCAAGTTGTGCCATCGTGGTCTGCTCTTAAGCACGTTTTTGCTATGTGCGAAACAAAACTTAGTTTTTTATCTATATTTACTCTGAGGTATTTTACTTACGGCGAACGAGGCACCTGGGTCAGGAAATATTCCCTTGGAAATCCCAAAAGAAGCTGTGCATAGCAAACCTGAATACGTAGTAGAGATGTATAATAAGCTACCATGCCGAGGTACATTATTTTGTATGTTTCTTAACTATTTTGTCTATTGTGCTACTATGTGTTTGCTGCGTCTGCGCTCCTTCAGCCTTCATGCTGCTGGATTTGCGGGAGTTGTGCTCATCGTTATCCTTTGCTGTAACCTCTCGGTACCCCGTTGTTGTTGTGACCGCCATTCACGTATCCTGCGCCCCTAATCAGATGTTGTTTCTTTTGGGATAATAGAAATACTTTGGCTGGCTCCGTCTTTAAGTTCTTCGCTTGTGGAATTACATAATTTTAACGGCAATTTCTATTGCTTTGGATAACTTTAATGTTTGCAGATCTTATTCAAGATTCGGTCCACTATATGTCCCATGATAAATTGATCGAGCAGCATAATCTCCATGTTATCTTTATGAAACTCACATTTTGCAGCTAAGTTTTTTACTTTTCCAATCGGAAATAGTTTTATTTCTGTTTTTATGAGCATTGTAAAACTTATAATATTTGTAAACGCTGATTTAATTGGCTCAAAATGGGTGTTAAATATAATAAATAATTCACAAAAAATTTTTCTGCCGGGGCTGTCGGGTTAAAATAGATTGTGCATCAATTTAATAATATTTTTCTCACTTTTATCATGGGTAGGATTTTTTTAAGTTGTGCCATCGTGGTCTGCTCTTAAGCACGTTTTTGCTATATGCGAAACTTAAGTTTTTACCTATTTTTACTCCGCAGTATTTTAAAGACTTTTGCGGTGCTATGCATGAATTTTCCACCTGAAAGACAATTGGTTCCATTATCCTTTTCTTACCGAAGATAATTTTCTAGTTCTAGTTTTAGTTTTTTGTTCTTTAACCATTTGCAAATAAAATGTATTGCTGCATTTACTTTTTCCATTCATTCTTTTTTTTGTCTTACTACCACCACGCGAGCAGCGTCATCTCCACAGGAGTGGACCCAAGATGGACCCTTGTGGAACACCCGCCGTGATATTTATTTATTTACCATCCTCTTCGATGATGCATCTATCTTGGAGGTAACTTTTACGCAGTCTTATTAAATATGTGTCCATTTTCTTTTTGTTCGATTGGTTTATTATTTCAATTCGCTGTGCACTATTAAAACGCGTTCTTAATATCAAACGTGATAAGAACTCAGAACAATTGACGAGTTGCGTACAGCGTGCAATAAACTTAAGGCGAACGAGGCACTTGGGCCAGGAAACATTCCCGTGAAAATCCCAAAAGAAGATGTACAAAGCAAACCTGAATACATACTAGAGATGTATAATAAGCTATCATGCCGAGGTACATTATTTTGTGTATGTTTCTTAACTATTTTGTCTATTGTGCTACTATTTGTTTGCTGCGTCTGCGCTCCTTCAGCCTTCATGCTGCTGGATTTGCGAGAGTTGTGCTCATCGTTATCCTTTGCTGTAACCTCTCGGTACCCCGTTGTTTTTGTGATCGCCATTCACGTATCTCGCGTCACTAATCAGATGTTGCTTCTTTTGAGATAATAGAAATACTTTGGCTGGCTCCGTCTTTAAGTTCTTCTCTTGTGGAATTACATAATTTTAACGGCAATTTCTATTGCTTTGGACAACTTTAATGTTTGCGGATTATCTTCAAGATTCGGTTTACTAAATGTCCCATGATAAATTGATCGCGCATCATAATCTTCATGTGATCTTTATGAAACTCACATTTTGCAGCTAAGTTTTTTACTGTTCCAATCGGAAATAGTTTTATTTCTGTTTTTATGAGCATTGTAAAACTTATAACGGTTGTAAACGCCGATTTATTTGGCACAAAATGAGTGTTAAATATAGAAAAATAATTCACAATTTTTTTTTTGTGGGGCTGTCGGGTTACATAGATTTTGTATCAATTTAATAAACGTCTGCTCTTAAGCACGTTTTTGCTATGTGCAAAACAAAACTTAGGCTTTTATCTATTTTTACTCCGAGGTATTTTAGAGACTTTTGCTGTGCTATACATGAGCTTTCCACCTAAAAGACAATTGGTTCCATTATCCTCTTCTTACCGGAGATAATTACGGCCTTTGTTTTACTCGGTTCTAGAAAGTTTTATTTTTTTGTTCTATACCCATTTGCAGATCAAAAATATTTACTTTTTTTCATTAATCTTCTTACTTACACTACGACCATTGCCAGGTTATCCGCAATTGCGAGCAGCGCCATCTCTTCGTCTTTTACCGAGTTCAGTTTTCCATCATATAGTTCCACAGTGTGAACTCAAGATGGACTCTTCTTTAGTTTTTTTTTTCCATTTTTTCCTTAGTTATCTCTACTAACTCTCTTCAAGGATTGGATCTCTTTTCTAGTATTCTATTGGATATTAGATATTCCAATAATTTGCCCATTGTATCCAAAAGACATAAAGGGTCGGTAGCCTGATGGGTCGTCTATGTTTTTGTTTAATTTGCTTATTAGTATCATCTTGGATTTTTTCCACGGATTAGGATATTCTCCCTTTCTTAGTGTTCATGAGCTGAAGAATTGTTGCAGGGTATTCTTCCACAACCGCTTTGATCACCTCGGCAGGTTTATTGTCGGGGCAGGGTTTTTTTTCACTTTCATTTTTTGTGGTGCTGTTTTCTGTTTTTCCATCGTGAACTCTTTTATTTCTTTCTCTTCTCCATGTGTAGTTTAAATCCAGTTTATCTTTCTACACGCCGGGAAAATTATTTTAATTCTTTCCAAATCTTGTTTGGGATATTTAGCGGTATATTGATATCAACTTCTTCAATTTGTCTTTTTGGGTAGTTGTAGTTTGCCCCACTGCTTTTGCCAGTAACTCTGAAGTATATATACTGATGCAGGCTGAAGGATTCTTGATCTAATACCTTCCAACCGTCAATCTTGACTCTTTGTGACGAGAAGGTGACATTTATTATAGATTCTTGATTTTTTTTTTAAGGTGGGTTTCGTTCTGCACTATTAGGTTATTGTCTGTTACCTAGTTTGTTAATAACTCTCTTCTCTTGCCTTTTTTGGTACTACCTCATTCTTGGACTTTGGCGTTCCAGTCTTCTGCATTAATTATTTCTTTGTTTGTGTTCTTTATTTTTTGCGTTAGCGATTTTTAAATATTCTTAGAAGTCTTGTATGGAACAATTTGGGGATACGTAGCAGCTAAAGATCCGCTTGTCATGTATATCCATGTATACAAAGTCTTTTCTTAGATTTGTGTTTTTGTTTACCATTTTGATGGCCAGATCTTTGTTCATATCCGTAATTCAGCGTCTTTACTTACTAATTGTTTTGTTTTTCAGATCTTGTCCGACTTTTTTTTTTTTTGGGGTGAACAGGTCTCCGTTTTGTTTGTTTTGTTACTTTCTTTTCCTTTCTATATTTTGTTATATTGTGCAATTGTGCACTTCATGGAATTCATTTTGTGGCCATCCATTTTGCATTCCGGGCAATTGATTTTTTTTTGCATTTTCTAGGCACATTAGGCATTTCTTTCCTTGCGTTCTAGATTATTGGAATTCCGCATTGGTATGTCTATATCTAAGAAAAACAAACTCCGTCCGCATTAATAGCCTGATCAACCATTAGAACCTACCACCGGCAACATCAAACAAACATCCGACCATGGGCTTGAACACCTCCTGCCAAATTCGATTGGAAATCACCATCTTTGGGAACTCCTCGCTGACGAACAATAAAATCAATTTGGACTCCACAGAGTGCCTACACTTTGGAAATCACCCCAAACAACCGCCTTATGGAAGCGCAAAAGCAATCGATTGTGGTTCGAATCAAACAATACCGAAATGGAATCAACAACGTTTCGAAGATCCAGTCATTTTCGTCGATCTTTAGTAAAAACCCGAGGCCGCCACAATCTAGTAAAAAACCAGACAATTTTTGTTATGTCATATGTAATTTTTAGTTCTCAGTTTCAGTCACACTCCAGAAGTAATTTTTCTGTAAAGCAGGCTTATGAAAACAAGAATTGTAATACTCTTATTAAGGTTTATATATATATATATATTAGTGTAACTCGTTTTGTTGCTCACTTGTTTTCCGCAAATAACGCTTTTTTTAGGGACTTCTTTTTCTTCTTTTAGTTCTGATTTATGGTAGAAGACAAGACGGCTGTTAGTTGTTTACTGTAGATTTTAAAGTTTGATTTTTTCCAAGTCACCATTTTTACTTAGCGTCCACAAGCTAAAATGTTGCATAATTTATATTGGCCATGTGCTACGAACTAGATCTGGTATTCGAAGCCAGAATTCGAGTTTTTGAGTATTCGTTTCCTCTTGTACTCGAACTCCCGGACAAAAATACCTAAATAACTAAATCTAACGTTTGAGGACTTGAGTAATTCCTAGATAAAAAATATCTGAAACTGCTCCGAACCAAAATGTTTACCATTATCTTATAATAAGATTTTTGAAAATTCAAATCTTGCCAAAACACTCCTTAAAAGCATAATTTTACTTGTTGGTGTTGCTTGGCATAACAAAAGCTTCAACCCATTTATTGTAAGCATCAACAAGTACCAAAATATATTTATTAAATACAGGTCTGAGAAAATTGACATGTACCTTTCCCATTAGCATATATTCAAGGTATAATAATAACTGCTTGAGGTGGACTATTTTTATGCAATAAACATATTAGTAATAACAGTATTTATCCCTAGCCATCATCCATAAGATCGAGCAAAACTTTTAATTTTAGTATTCCCATATGCGAAGCATGTAGTTCAGTTGTTACGAGGACTCTATATCCAAATAATATGATTTTTTTTTAAATAATACTGTTTATATGGTTTCAATATTGTTGAAGGATCTTTTATATAATTCATAATTTTTGATAATATTGAATCTTAAAGTGTTTCTTTACCAATTGTCTTACAATCAATAGGCACGTTTTTATATTTTAAACTCGCTATCAACTTTATTTTCTTTAATTGGTAAAAAACTCATTGCCTTATTATCTTCGGATTTAACGCTCACCGCTTCAATGGGTTTGCAGCCAGTACCGGAATTCCCTTCTTGGGACCTAATACTGCTACTAAGGGTAGTAAGTAAATTTCTTACCAAATAAATATTGGTAAATTTCTTTACTGCAAAAATTGGTGCTTAATTTTTTAATCAATCATATCATATATGGGGTTAAAATTGTTGAACTAATAGGAATGAATTTATTATAGTTAAGCAAACCTAGAAATGGTTTGCTTGTTAATTTTATGTCCTAAATATTATTTTATCTCTTAATTGTTAATTTTGAATCAGTTAAAATTTTTAAAACCGCCTCTTCACGATTTAAATTAAATGCACATCTTCTGTTGACCTACTAACTACTACAGCAATGTTAGGTAACATCGATATTAAAATAAGTCTAGATTAGGCGCATTAAATCTCCAGGTGACCTTTATGAAACTCACATTTTGGAGCCAAGTTTTTCTTGTCCATTTGGAAATAGTTTTATCTTTGTTTTTATGAGCATTGTAAAACTTTTAAAGATCAACATATTGCAGCAGAAAACCTAAAAAAAAAAACTATTCAGAACTTCCACCATTTCTTTTCACAATGAAATCGGTAGGTATTGCCATTAGCATTTCTTCAACTTCACTGCTACATCTTTACTTGTTTCTAACATTTTTACTTTAACAAAATGGTTTATGTGTTTCCATGTGGTTTCATTTTCAAGCCAGCATTTTTGGTATTATGTTATCGGGCGTGGATTTCTCCTACTGCATTCGTGACTTCCTTTCTCGGTCTGACCAATTTGTCAGATTTTCTATTGTATTGATTTTGTCACAGTATGTACATTTGTCCGATTCTCTTTTACCAAATCTCTTCAGGTAGGAGTTGTGCTGTTTTGAGCTTTCTTTTCTGCAGTTGGTTTGGTCTTGAGTTGTAGGGGATTGTTCACTAAGTTGTTTTCAGTTGACTCTGTGACATATGGCCTTGTAATATTTTTTTGTGATTTTTTTTATTATGTATTTCTGAAACTTCAAACCTCTTTTCCACACTGACGATACATACAATTATTGATTTGGCTATCTTAACACGTTTTTGCTATGTGCGAAACAAAACTTAAGTTTTTAACTATATTTACTCTGAGGTATTTTAAAGATTTTTGTAGTGTTATGCATGAGCTATCCATCTGAAATATAATTAGTTCCTTTGTCTTCTTCTTACCTCTTTGTCGTTTACTAAGTTCAGTATTCCATCATATAGGATGTTGCACAGGAGTGGACCTTTGTAGAACACCCCTCGTGATTTTGATTATTACAGATCAACATATTAAATACATTAAAATTACAAATAAATAATTAAAAGTAAAAAAAAACATACTTTTCAATTAAAAAAACAAGAATTTAAAATAACACTGGAATTAGGATTAAAAATATCACATTTATTCGAAATACTATTAAAAGTTGAACACATTGTGAAAGACGGAGATTTCACCATTGCCAACGTCTTTGCAGGTGGTTTGTAAAAGCACTTTCTGGTTCTGGAATTGACTCGTGGTATTAAAAAAATTAAATTATATAACAGATCAGAAGAATCAATTGAGTTGTGAACAATTTTATGTTGAAAAGAAAGAATTGAAACCGATCTTCTTGCTGCAAGTGGTACCACATCAAATTGCATGGTCAAATCCTTGAGGTGGATAATAGATTAAAGATTTATACCATATTTACTTGAGAAATATCCGTTGAACCGCTTTAAGAGCATTAATATCGCAGCTGTTAATTGGGTTTAGAGTGTGGTATAACACAATTATTGCTTGAATGTTAATAAATTCTTTAGTGTTGCGCAATATAACTACTAGTTTATGTGCTCTTGATATTACTGACGTTAAATGATTAGAAAAAGTTGGTTTAGTATCAAATATAATACCCGTAGTCCGTAGTTTAATTAACACGTGCAATAGCCATTTCTTCCCAATCCTCGTCGATGATGCTTCTATTTTGGAGATAACTCTTAAAAAGTCTTATCAAACATTTTTTTTTGTTTAATTCGTTTATTATTTTAGTTCATTGTGCACTATTATACCAGGTCTTTTCTTTTCTTTAGTTTTTTTTTCATTTCTTCTTTAGCTATCTTTAGTACTCTCTTCAAAAGTTAGATTGTAGACTTTCTTTTCTGAAATAGTACCATACTGTTTTTCTTACAGTTCTCTTTTTGCTTCTAATAGCTGTTCCAATAATTTGGCTGGGCCGGTAGCCTGTTTACGTTTTTGATCGGTTTGTTTATTTAATATTTTCTTGGCTTTCTTTCACAGTTTAGGATATTTTCCCTTTTTTAGTGCTCTGTTCATAACCTTAAGAATTGTACCTTGAGTATTCTTCCGCAATCGATTTTATCACCTTATCAGGTGAAATGTCGGGGCTTTGTTAACTTTATTTTTTTGTTATGCAGTTTTCAATTAAAAATGGGCAAAAACAAAAAAGAGTCAACAATTAGGGATTTCTATGTCTTGACTACATTAAAATGGTAGCAAATCCAAGTAAAGAGAGTCTTGAGACACGTAATTCTTTTTAGAGAGTGGAAACGTATTGGGGACTGATGAAGTATAAATCGAAGATACGCGGTTTTGGATCACTGCAACGAAGAAAGAAGGCAAGGTTCAATCGAAAGAAAAGTCTTGTCGCGGCAGATCCACAACAGCGGTCATCTCTGTACAAAAATTTTAATTTTGTTCTAGAAGAACGATTAATTTCTTGCTTTTTGAAAAATGTCTGAAACATTAGAATATTGGTACACGTGTTTTGAGAAGAAAAAGAGGCTTGTCGAGAATAAAGTTTTGAGGTGTCACAGGTTTGCTGTAAAGTTACAATTTTTACCAGCTTTTGGAAACCCAATTGCTTGCCTTTTTGATCTTTAAATCTAATTAATTTTTGCGGATCTTTTTAAAGATTCGGTCGATAAATTGATCGAGCAGCATAATCTCCATGTTATCTTTATGAAACTGACATTTTGCAGCCAAATTTTTTACTTTTCCAATCGGAAATAGTTTTATTTCTGTTTTTATGAGCATTGTAAAACTTATAACGTTTGTAAACGCCGATTTAATTGGCACAAAATGAGTGTTAAATATAATAAATAATTCACATTTTTTTTTTTGGTGGGGCTGTCGGGTTACATAGATCTTGTATCAATTTAATAAACGTCTGCTCTTAAGCACGTTTTTGCTGTGTACGAAACAGGTTTTTATCTATTTTTACTCTGAGGTATTTTATAGACTTTTGCTGTGCTATGCATGAGCTTTCCACCTAAAAGACAATTGGTTCCATTATCTTTCCAGAGATAATTACGGCTTTTCTAGAACCGAGTAAAACACTCGGTTCTAGAAAGTTTTATTTTTTTGTTCTATACCTATTTGCAGATCAAAAATATTGCCTCATTTACATTTTCCATTAATCTTCTTACTTACACTACAACCATTCCAGGTTATCCGCAAATGCGAGCAGCGTCATCTCTTTGTCTTTTACCGAGTTCAGTTTTCCATCATATAGTTCCACTGTGTGACCCAAGATGGACCCTTGTGGAACATCGGTCGTGATTTTTATTTATTCCCCATCCTCGTCGATGATGCTTCTATCTTGGAGGTAACTCTTAAGCAGACTTATCAAACATTTGTCTATTTTTTTTTCTGTTCAATTCGATTATTATTTCAGCCCACTGTGCACTATTATACACTATTAAACGCTTTCTTAATATCAAACGTGATAAGAGCACAGAATTTCTTCTTCTTTAGTTTTTTCCCATTTTTTTCTTAGTTATCTCTACTAACTCTCTTCAAGGATTGGATTATATACCTTTTTTTTTGAAAACCATATTGTCTTTTTGACAAACCTTTTTTCTAGTATTCTATTGGCTATTAGATATTCCAATAATTTGCCCATTGTATCCAAAAGACGTAAAGAGTCGGTAGCCTGATCGGGTCGTCTATGTTTTTGTTTAATTTGCTTATTAGTATCATCTTGGATTTTTTCCACGGATTAGGATATTCTCCATTTCTTAGTGTTCATGAGCTGAAGAATTGTTTCAGGGTATTCTTCCACAACCGCTTTGATCACCTCGGCAGGTATATTGTCGGGGCAGGGGCTTTTTTTACTTTCATTTTTTGAGGTGCTGTTTTCTGTTTTTCCATCGTGAACTCTTTTATTTCTTCCTCTTCTCCATGTGTAGTTTAAATCCAGTTTATCTTTCTACACGCCGGGAAAATTATTTTAATTCTTTCCAAATCTTGTTTGGGATATTTAGCGGTATATAGATATCAACTTCTTCAATTTGTCTTTTTGGGTTTTATAGATTCTTCCTAACTTATTAACCTTCCCTCAGTACTTTTCCCATTTTTTTCTTTAATTTATTCCTGTTCCATTTGTTAGTATTCTAGCTTCTATATAGCGTGGAGTTGTAGTTTGCCCCACTACTTTTGCTAGTAACTCCGAAGTATATATACTGATGCAGGCTGAACGATTCTTGATCTAATACCTTCCAACCATCAATCTTATTTCTTTGTGACGAGAAGGTGACATTTATTATAGATTCTTGATTTTTTTTTTAAAGGTGGGTTTCGTTCTGCACTATTAGGTTGTTGTCTGTAACCTAGTTTGTTAATAACTCTCTTCTCTTGCCTTCTTTGGTACTACCTCATTCTGGGACTTTGGCGTTCCAGTCTTCTACATTAATTATTTCTTTGTTTGTGTTCTTTATTTCTTGCGTTAGCGATTTTTGATTTTTAAATATTCTTAGAAGTCTTGTATGGAATAATTTGGGGATACGTAGCAGCTGAAGATCCTCTTGTCATGTATATCTTTTCTTAGATTTGTGTTTTTGTTTATCATTTTGATGGCCAGATCTTTGTTCATATCCGTAATTCAGCGTCTTTACTTACTAATTGTCTCGTGTTTCAGATCTTGTCCTACTACTTTTTCTCTTGGGTGAACAGGTCTTCGTTTTGTTTGTTTTGTTACTTTCTTTTCCTTTCTATATTTTGGTGTATTGTGCACTTCATGGATTCCATTTTGTGGCCATTCATTTTGCATTCCGGGCAGTATGATTTTTTTTGCATTCTCTAGGCACATTAGACATTTCTTTCCTTGCGTTCTAGATTATTGGAATTCCGCCTTGGTGTGGCTATATCTAAGACATATTTAGCATCTTATGTCGTGACGGTAAGCGTAGTCGTAAAAACAAAGTCCGTCCGGATTAATTGCCCGAACAACCATTAGAACCTACGACCGGCAACATCAAACAAACATCCGAGCATGGGCTTGAACAACACCTGCCAAATTCGATTAAAAGGACTCCACAGAGTGCCTGCACTTTGGAAATCACCCCAAGCAACCGTCTTATGGAAGCGCAAAAGCCATCGATTGTGGTTTGAATCAAAAAATACCAAAATGGAACCAACAACGCTTCGAAGATCCAGGCATTTTCGTCGATCTTTAGTAAAAACCCGAGGCCGCCACCATCTAGTAAGAAACCAGACAATTTCTGTTATGTCATATGTAATTTTTAGTTCTCAGTTTCAGTCACACTCCAGAAGTAATTTTTCTGTAAAGCAGGCTTATGAAAACAAGAATTGTAATACTCTTATTAAGGTTTATATATATATTAGTGTAACTCGTTTTGTTGCTCACTTGTTTTCCGCAAATAACGCTTTTTTTGAGAGACTTCTTTTTCTTTTTCTTCTTTTAGTTCTGATTTATGGTAGAAGACCAGACGGCTGTTAGTTGTTTACTGTAGATTTTAAAGTTTGATTTTTTCCAAGTCACCATTTTTACTTAGCGTCCACAAGCTAAAATGTTGCATAATTTATATTGGCCATGTGATTCGTTTCCTCTTGAACTACATCAGTTGTTACGAGGACTCTATATCCAAATAATATGATTTTTTTTAAATAATACTGTTTATATGATTTCAATATTGTTGAAGGATCTTTTATATAATTCATAATTTTTGATAATATTGAATCTTAAAGTGTTTCTTTAACAATTGTCTTACAATCAATAGGCACGTTTTTATATTTTAAACTCGCTATCAACTTTATTTTCTTTAATTGGTAAAAAACTCATTGCCTTATTATCTTTGGATTTAACGCTTACCGCTTCAATGGGTTTGCAGCCGGTACCGGAATTCCCTTCTTGGGACCTAATACTGCTACTAAGGGTAGTAAGTAAATTTTTTACCAAATAAATATTGGTAAATTTCTTTACTGCAAAAATTGGTGCTTAATTTTTTAATCAATCATATCATATATGGGGTTAAAATTGTTGAACTAATAGGAATGAATTTATTATAGTTAAGCAAACCTAGAAATGGTTTGCTTGTTAATTTTATGTCCTAAATATTATTTTATCTCTTAATTGTTAATTTTGAATCAGTTAAAATTTTTAAAACCGCCTCTTCACGATTTAAATGCACATCTTCTGTTGACTTACTAACTACTACAGCAATGTTAGGTAACATCGATATTAAAATAAGTCTAGATTAGGCGCATTAAATCTCCAGGTGATCTTTATGAAACTCACATTTAGGAGCCAAGTTTTTCTGGTCCATTTGGAAATAGTTTTATCTTTGTTTTTATGAGCATTGTAAAACTTTTAAAGATCAACATATTGCAGCAGAAAACCTAAAAAAAACTATTCAGAACTTCCACCATTTCTTTTCACAATGAAATCGGTAGGTATCGCCATTAGCATTTCTTCAACTTCACTGCTACATCTTTACTTGTTTCTAACATTTTTACTTTAACAAAATGGTTTATGTGTTTCCATGTGGTTTCATTTTCCAGCCAGCATTTTTGGTATTATGTTATCGGGCGTGGATTTCTCCTACTGCATTCGTGACTTCCTTTCTCGGTCTGACCAATTTGTCAGATTTTCTATTGTATTGATTTTGTCACAGTATGTACATTTGTCCGATTCTCGTTTACCAAATCTCTTCAGGTAGGAGTTGTGCTGTTTAGAGCTTTTTTTCTGCAGTTGGTTTGGTCTTGAGTTGTAGGGGATTGTTCACCAAGTTGTTTTCAGTTGACTCTGTGGCATATGGCCTTGTAATATTTTTTTGTGATTTTTTTTATTATGTATTTCTGAAACTTCAAGCCTCTTTTCCACACTGACGATACATACAATTATTGATTTGGCTATCTTAACACAAACAAAACTTAAGTTTTTAACTATATTTACTCTGAAGTATTTTAAAGATTTTTGTAGTGTTATGCATGAGCTATCCATCTGAAATATAATTAGCTCCTTTGTCTTCTTCTTACCTCTTTGTCGTTTACTAATGGCCGATCTCACCGACATAACTTAAAAATTAAGCCAGAGTTAAATTGCTAAGTAAGGCTTAGCGCGTTGCACCGACATTATTAACGCGTACTTAACGCTTAACTATTGATTAAATATAAGCCGTCAATTTTGCCGGCTTAAAGTGCAACTTAACCTCAAATTTGTGTGTGACAAGTAAACTAAAGATGGAAAATATAATAATTATTTATCTTTTTGTTGATGAACCTATGCCTAATTGCATTCTCATTCTGCACAACAACATTTGTCAAATAAAAAGGATCATTTTAAGGTTAAGGAATTTATTAAAAAATAGTATATTTTATAGTAATTAAAAAGTGAAAGCATAGCTTCAAGAACAGTATATTGTACTAAAAAAAGTTATATAATATATAACAATAATATTAAAAATTATACATTACATTAACAGAACAATCACAACCGGCACAACACCAAATCCAAATCACGTCTGTCAAATTTATTTTGTTTTGTTCTCATATAGTTATGCACACAATGCGATGAAAGCGCACGCAAAAGTTTAAGTCAATATAATGCATTTTGGCTGAAATCTGATGTGCCGCTCGCTAGTCAGAAATTCGACAATACTTAGCGTAAGCATCTGTTTCAAATGGTTGGTGAGACGCATATAAAATTTAAGGATGAGTTAACTATTAGGAAGACCTAACTAAGTATCGATTTAA
>CAWVQR010000001.1:15000-21704 GCA_963932245.1 Tachinus rufipes
GGTTCATCCCACAGCGCCAGTTCTGCTTACCAAAAGTGGCCCACTTGGCACTCTGATCCGAAATCTCGCGGCTTCACATTTGAGCAAGCCGGAGATCTCACCCATTTAAAGTTTGAGAATAGGTTGAGGCCGTTTCGACCCCAATGCCTCTAATCATTCGCTTTACCGGATGAGACTCGTACCGAACGAGCGCCAGCTATCCTGAGGGAAACTTCGGAGGGAACCAGCTACTAGATGGTTCGATTAGTCTTTCGCCCCTATACCCAGTTCCGACGATCGATTTGCACGTCAGAATCGCTACGGACCTCCATCAGGGTTTCCCCTGACTTCGTCCTGACCAGGCATAGTTCACCATCTTTCGGGTACCAGCGTGTGCGCTCTGGGCGCGCCTCAACTCGCGATGAGTGCGAGACGCCCCGGGAGTGCGGGGTCTCCGTCGGGATTCCCATCCTCCCTCAAGCCGCGCGAGGCGGTCTTTACGTTCATTCCGCCAGTGGGTCTAGTGACTCCCAGTGACTCGCGTACATGCTAGACTCCTTGGTCCGTGTTTCAAGACGGGTCCTGAGAAGTAACCCTTAGCTAAGGCGTCGCGGAGCGGCATGTGCGGAGACTGCCCGAGAGCGCCGCCGCCAGCAGCCGTCCCGCTCCAGAATCGGCACTAGGTCCGAGTTCCAGGTGACGGGACGCGCTTGCGACGGGCCGGGCGCGAACTTTCGCGGCTCCGTGCCTTCGTGATGCCGTCGAACGCGGGCCGGGCGCCGCGGGTCCCACGAATGCGGCGAACCGCACTCGCGGGGCTACCCATCGGGCCTCAGGCCGGCCGTCCAACGGCTCGCGACGTTCTTACTTTGGGAGAAGTGCACACATTCGTCGCCGCACGGGGTACGGGGGCGCGATCGACCCCGAGGGGTCTCACGTCGCCACTCGCTCCCCGACGGCTCGGAGACGTGATGAATCTCCCGTTTCGGACTCTCGGGTTTCTCAGGTTTACCCCTGAACGGTTTCACGTACTTTTGAACTCTCTCTTCAAAGTTCTTTTCAACTTTCCCTCACGGTACTTGTTTGCTATCGGTCTCGTGGTGTTATTTTGCCTTAGATGGAGTTTACCACCTGCTTAGGGCTGCACTCTCAAGCAACCTGACTCTAGGGAGAGACCCCTCCGACGTGCGGCGGCAGTCCTACGGGCCTGGCACCCTCTGTGGGTAAGTGGCCCCGTTCAAGAAGGACTTGGACTCGCCCCGCGACGCCGGGTTAACGGATCCTCCCAAACACTACACCTCGCTCGTGCCCGTCGATCGGACAGTGCGATTCAGTGCTGGGCAGGTCCCTGTTCACTCGCCGCTACTAAGGGAATCCTTGTTAGTTTTTCTTCCGCCGCTAAGTAATATGCTTAAATTTAGCGGGTAGTCTGCCATGAACTGAGGTCAAACGAGAAAATTTTTGGTTGCCGCTCTCCGTGCACCGGACCGGCGGTCGCGCGCGCTCAGGATCAGTCGTCCGGCGGCGGATCGTTTGTGACGACCACACCAGGACACGGCGATCCGTCGCTTGCGCTACCGTCGGACGGGACGGTCTTTGGTCGAGCGGCGGCGTCGTGCTGCGCCTGCTTTGTGCCGGCGCGGCAAAGCCCTCGGGCTCCGCCGCACCGGACAAACTGCGTTTGAGCGATGCGCACGTGGCGCGTCACTGAAACAGGCGTCTGTTGACGACCCTCAGTCAAGACAGGTCCAGGAATGATATCCCAGGACCGCAATATGCGTTCAAACTGTCGATGTTCATGTGTCCTGCAGTTCACATTTTATCGCGCGCTTTGCGGCGTTCTTCATCGACCCACGAGCCAAGTGATCCACCGTTCAGGGTAATCTGTTTGGATTTGCGGCGTTCATCGAAATGAATCGGGGCAACGCCTTGGGCCCCTCGAGCGACATGGGCGTTTTCGATTTCGGACGAATCGACAATTTACGTTGTTGCTTTCGTGCATGGATTGCGCCTCCGCCGACGCCGTCTCGGAGTTTGACGACGTCGTCGTCTCCGGACACGGCGGGCGAAAGACGCGCACGTGTTTCGAGCCACGGCGCAGTGCTTTGAAAACCGGATAAAGGAAAATGCGCGCGAGGGCCGGTCAGGCGGCGCACAAAGCGCCGCGAGAGAGAAACCCCCGGACATTCCGGTACCGCGGCCCGAAAACTACAAACACACACCGCGCGCGCGGACCTCTCCGCCATCCCGCCAGCACACAGCTGTAAGCGAGAAGGAAAGGAGAGACCGCAGCGCGCGGCCGGACTACGCACTCAGCGTGTTCCCTCTAAAAACGAGAACGCGAACCTACCCACGGTGCGGGAGGTGGCACGGATTCGTTAATGATCCTTCCGCAGGTTCACCTACGGAAACCTTGTTACGACTTTTACTTCCTCTAAACGATCAAGTTTGGTCATCTTCCCAGCAACATCGGCGACGTCGAGACGCCGCCGCGTACCGGTCCGAAGACCTCACTAAATCGTTCAATCGGTAGTAGCGACGGGCGGTGTGTACAAAGGGCAGGGACGTAATCAACGCGAGCTTATGACTCGCGCTTACTGGGAATTCCTCGTTCATGGGGAACAATTGCAAGCCCCAATCCCTAGCACGAAGGAGGTTCAGCGGGTTACCCGGGCCGTTCGGCCAGGGAGGACACGCTGATTCCTTCAGTGTAGCGCGCGTGCGGCCCAGAACATCTAAGGGCATCACAGACCTGTTATTGCTCAATCTCGTGCGGCTGGGAGCCGCCTGTCCCTCTAAGAAGAATTGATTGTACGCCGACAGTAAAAATCGCGCGCGGCCACCCGACCCGAAAGCCGAGGACCGGCGGACCTTTGAGATGTCGAAAGGTACGCCTAGTTAGCAGGCTAGAGTCTCGTTCGTTATCGGAATTAACCTGACAGATCGCTCCACCAACTAAGAACGGCCATGCACCACCACCCCACTGAATCAAGAAAGAGCTCTCAATCTGTCAATCCTTCCAGTGTCTGGGCCTGGTGAGGTTTCCCGTGTTGAGTCAAATTAAGCCGCAGGCTCCACTCCTGGTGGTGCCCTTCCGTCAATTCCTTTAAGTTTCAGCTTTGCAACCATACTTCCCCCGGAACCCAAAAACTTTGGTTTCCCGGAAGCTGCCCGTCAAGTCATCGGAGGAACGTTGACGGATCGCTGGTTGGCATCGTTTATGGTTAGAACTAGGGCGGTATCTGATCGCCTTCGAACCTCTAACTTTCGTTCTTGATCAATGAAAGCGTTTTTGGCAAATGCTTTCGCTTCTGTCCGTCTTGCGACGATCCAAGAATTTCACCTCTAACGTCGCAATACGAATGCCCCCATCCGTTCCTATTAATCATTACCTCGGGGTTCTTAAAACCAACAAAATAGAACCGAGGTCCTATTTCATTATTCCATGCACACAGTATTCAGGCAAAGTTTTAGCCTGCTTTAAGCACTCTAATTTGTTCAAAGTAAACGTGCCGGCCCACCTCGACACTCAGTGAAGAGCACCGCGATGGGATTTACAGTTGAGCCGCCCTTGCGGGCTAAGCTCACCGGCAGGACGTCCCGCGGACACGCCAGTTGGACACCGCGAGCGATGAACCGGCGGCGCGGGACACAAATTCGACTACGAGCTTTTTAACCGCAACAACTTTAATATACGCTATTGGAGCTGGAATTACCGCGGCTGCTGGCACCAGACTGGCCCTCCAATTGATCCTCGTTAAAGGATTTAGAGTGTACTCATTCCGATTACGGGGCCTCGGATGAGTCCCGTATCGTTATTTTTCGTCACTACCTCCCCGTGCCGGGAGTGGGTAATTTGCGCGCCTGCTGCCTTCCTTGGATGTGGTAGCCGTTTCTCAGGCTCCCTCTCCGGAATCGAACCCTGATTCCCCCGTTACCCGTTACAACCATGGTAGGCGCAGAACCTACCATCGACAGTTGATAAGGCAGACATTTGAAAGACGCGTCGCCGGTGCTGGACCGTGCGATCAGCTTAAAGTTATTCAGAGTCACCAAGTTGTACGACGACGACCCAAGGGCCGCCGCCGATTGGTTTTGATCTAATAAAAGCTCTCCTTCCGTCTCCGGTCGGAGATGCTATTTGCATGTATTAGCTCTAGAATTACCACAGTTATCCAAGTAAGTGTGGGTACGATCTAAGGAACCATAACTGATTTAATGAGCCTTTCGCGGTTTCACCTTAATGTGGCTTGTACTGAGACATGCATGGCTTAATCTTTGAGACAAGCATATGACTACTGGCAGGATCAACCAGGGAGCTGTGTGCGCGGCGCGCCACCCGCGCAAACGGGCGGCGAGCACACGTCGCAACTCTGCCATCGAGGAGAGTTGGTCCACTAGCACGCGGTCGGCACAGAGGCCGTACCACGACGAGTTTCTCAATTCCGTCCTTACGACGACTACTTCTATCACACGCGCTGCACGCGGACCCGGGCGGCTGCCCGGAATCCGCCTGCTCTCACTTCTCTCTCCATACCTCCCAAACAACTGCGCGGCGCCGAAGCGCTCGCTGCTGTGTTGATCGGTTTCTTTTTAATTTTTCTCGCACGAAGTGCGGGGAGAGGGTCGGCGTGCTGCCGCGGACCGTCGAGAACGACGGCCGCCTGTTTTGTTTTTGCTCGGTGCCGAGGGCCAGGCCGGAGCACGAAAAGACGGCGGGGAGAGGTTCGTCACACAGCGATACTTCTTTCCCCGCTCGATCCATCGCGCTGCCGGGATCTGGCGATCTGGGACGGAGAACGATAAACGTCGCGGCGTTGCAACAACGCTCCCCGGAGGGAACGGTGCGCGGCCGGTCGAATGGTTCGTTCGTTTGTCCCGACGGCGAGCTGGTTTTGTCGTCCTGTATTGCCCGGGTCATCTAAAAAGATTTGCGGGCAGCGACAAGACTCTATACGGACGCGACACACAATCGCAATATATTCGATAAATTTTCATTTATTTCATATATATAAACCAAAATCTAATTTTATTATTTTATATACCTCGACGGACGCGACGCGACACACAATCGCATTTTAAATAAAATTTTATTTATTTTTATTGTCGACTTGTTGTTTGCCCGGGTCATCCCGGTAAAAGATTTGCGGGCAGCAACAAGAAGAATTTATACCTCGACAGACGCGACACACAATCGCTTTTTAAATAAAATTTTATTATTATTATTATTTGTTGACCAAAAATTTTTGTAAGGCTTATGTGATTTTGTGAAATTAAAATTGTTTTTGAGTAAGCGTCGGCCGGGGACCGACTCTCACATAAAGGATGAACGGCCGGCGGGTCGGGACGCGGACCGGCCGGGGCGCGTCATGCATCGGCCACGCGCATCCCGCATCGGCTTGCGGCACGAGCGGCGCTTCCGGTCGGGCTCGGCTCCGCTGAACGGTGCCGATACGCGCGACCGACTTGTGTTTTTATTTTGCTCGGCCGCAATAGCATGAAATTTTACCTCGGGCTCGGATCGGACGGCACATTTTTTTTTTAAATTATTTTTTTTTTTAATTATTTTTTTTTAATTATTTTTTTTAAATTAAAAAAAAATATTTTTTTTTTTAATAAATTTTTTTGTGATTGATTGTCTCGACCGAGTCGACAAATAAGTGCAGGCTGACAAACCCGAAAAATTATCGGCTTCACGGAGCGGTGCCCATACACGACGGACGGCGACAAAGAGAGAACCGGCGCGCGGTTGGCGGTTCCCATACTCGACGGGGAGTTTGATTTTTGAGCGGCGCTGGCTGCAGAGTTCCCATACCCGACTTTGGGTGCCGATACACTCTTTGTATTTTGTTTCAATATCAGAGATATACTTAGGGTGCCTATACACACATTGCATCTTTGGCCGACTCAGACTGTCGGGTGCCCATACCCGATTTTTGAGCGGCGCTGGCTGCAGAGTTCCTATACCCGACTTTGGGTGCCGATACACTCTTTGTATTTTGTTTCAATATCCGAGATATACTTAGGGTGCCTATACACACATTGCATCTTTGGCCGACTCAGACTGTCGGGTGCCCATACCCGACGGAGACATAAGCGTTTTAAAAGGCGGCTTCGGCTTTGGGTGCCCATACTCGACGGAGACTTAGACGAACGCGTCTCCGCAGGCGCAGACTGCAGGGTGCCCATACCCGGAGCCGACACGACTTTTTAAACTCGAATTCTGCTTGGCCGCCACAAATCAGTTATCCCTGTAGCAACTTTTCTGTCGGGTCCTCATACTCGATGATCGGAACTTTGACGAACGCAACGCGCGCTCGGCATCGAACTTAGTGACGAATCCAACGCGCACCGGCGGCTGGCTTCGGCTTCGAGTGCTCATACCCGAGAGAAGCAAAATCCAATCCGCACACTTGTTTCAATTCTGCTTGGCCGCCACCCGTTAGTTATCCCTGTGGTTCTGTCTGTCATCAAAAAGCGACGCCGCCACAAGTCAGTTTTATCTTTGTGGCAACTTTTTGTCGGGTGCTCATACCCGAGGCGGACTTGGTCAAAAAGCGACGTCGCTATAAACGCTTAGCCGCCACAAGTCGGTTTTATCTTCATACCCGAGGCGGACTTGGTCAAAAAGCGACGTCGCTATGAACGCTTAGCCGCCACAAGTCGCAAATGCAACGAGGCACATCGCTATCTCGGACAATGGATGATGCCCATACATACCCGAT
>CAWVQR010000002.1:5000-7500 GCA_963932245.1 Tachinus rufipes
CGATTGTGTGTCGCGTCCGTATAGAGTCTTGTCGCTGCCCGCAAATCTTTTTAGATGACCCGGGCAATACAGGACGACAAAACCAGCTCGCCGTCGGGACAAACGAACGAACCATTCGACCGGCCGCGCACCGTTCCCTCCGGGGAGCGTTGTTGCAACGCCGCGACGTTTATCGTTCTCCGTCCCAGATCGCCAGATCACGGCAGCGCGATGGATCGAGCGGGGAAAGAAGTATCGCTGTGTGACGAACCTCTCCCCGCCGTCTTTTCGTGCTCCGGCCTGGCCCTCGGCACCGAGCAAAAACAAAACAGGCGGCCGTCGTTCTCGACGGTCCGCGGCAGCACGCCGACCCTCTCCCCGCACTTCGTGCGAGAAAAATTAAAAAGAAACCGATCAACACAGCAGCGAGCGCTTCGGCGCCGCGCAGTTGTTTGGGAGGTATGGAGAGAGAAGTGAGAGCAGGCGGATTCCGGGCAGCCGCCCGGGTCCGCGTGCAGCGCGTGTGATAGAAGTAGTCGTCGTAAGGACGGAATTGAGAAACTCGTCGTGGTACGGCCTCTGTGCCGACCGCGTGCTAGTGGACCAACTCTCCTCGATGGCAGAGTTGCGACGTGTGCTCGCCGCCCGTTTGCGCGGGTGGCGCGCCGCGCACACAGCTCCCTGGTTGATCCTGCCAGTAGTCATATGCTTGTCTCAAAGATTAAGCCATGCATGTCTCAGTACAAGCCACATTAAGGTGAAACCGCGAAAGGCTCATTAAATCAGTTATGGTTCCTTAGATCGTACCCACACTTACTTGGATAACTGTGGTAATTCTAGAGCTAATACATGCAAATAGCATCTCCGACCGGAGACGGAAGGAGAGCTTTTATTAGATCAAAACCAATCGGCGGCGGCCCTTGGGTCGTCGTCGTACAACTTGGTGACTCTGAATAACTTTAAGCTGATCGCACGGTCCAGCACCGGCGACGCGTCTTTCAAATGTCTGCCTTATCAACTGTCGATGGTAGGTTCTGCGCCTACCATGGTTGTAACGGGTAACGGGGAATCAGGGTTCGATTCCGGAGAGGGAGCCTGAGAAACGGCTACCACATCCAAGGAAGGCAGCAGGCGCGCAAATTACCCACTCCCGGCACGGGGAGGTAGTGACGAAAAATAACGATACGGGACTCATCCGAGGCCCCGTAATCGGAATGAGTACACTCTAAATCCTTTAACGAGGATCAATTGGAGGGCCAGTCTGGTGCCAGCAGCCGCGGTAATTCCAGCTCCAATAGCGTATATTAAAGTTGTTGCGGTTAAAAAGCTCGTAGTCGAATTTGTGTCCCGCGCCGCCGGTTCATCGCTCGCGGTGTCCAACTGGCGTGTCCGCGGGACGTCCTGCCGGTGAGCTTAGCCCGCAAGGGCGGCTCAACTGTAAATCCCATCGCGGTGCTCTTCACTGAGTGTCGAGGTGGGCCGGCACGTTTACTTTGAACAAATTAGAGTGCTTAAAGCAGGCTAAAACTTTGCCTGAATACTGTGTGCATGGAATAATGAAATAGGACCTCGGTTCTATTTTGTTGGTTTTAAGAACCCCGAGGTAATGATTAATAGGAAAGGATGGGGGCATTCGTATTGCGACGTTAGAGGTGAAATTCTTGGATCGTCGCAAGACGGACAGAAGCGAAAGCATTTGCCAAAAACGCTTTCATTGATCAAGAACGAAAGTTAGAGGTTCGAAGGCGATCAGATACCGCCCTAGTTCTAACCATAAACGATGCCAACCAGCGATCCGTCAACGTTCCTCCGATGACTTGACGGGCAGCTTCCGGGAAACCAAAGTTTTTGGGTTCCGGGGGAAGTATGGTTGCAAAGCTGAAACTTAAAGGAATTGACGGAAGGGCACCACCAGGAGTGGAGCCTGCGGCTTAATTTGACTCAACACGGGAAACCTCACCAGGCCCAGACACTGGAAGGATTGACAGATTGAGAGCTCTTTCTTGATTCAGTGGGTGGTGGTGCATGGCCGTTCTTAGTTGGTGGAGCGATCTGTCAGGTTAATTCCGATAACGAACGAGACTCTAGCCTGCTAACTAGGCGTACCTTTCGACATCTCAAAGGTCCGCCGGTCCTCGGCTTTCGGGTCGGGTGGCCGCGCGCGATTTTTACTGTCGGCGTACAATCAATTCTTCTTAGAGGGACAGGCGGCTCCCAGCCGCACGAGATTGAGCAATAACAGGTCTGTGATGCCCTTAGATGTTCTGGGCCGCACGCGCGCTACACTGAAGGAATCAGCGTGTCCTCCCTGGCCGAACGGCCCGGGTAACCCGCTGAACCTCCTTCGTGCTAGGGATTGGGGCTTGCAATTGTTCCCCATGAACGAGGAATTCCCAGTAAGCGCGAGTCATAAGCTCGCGTTGATTACGTCCCTGCCCTTTGTACACACCGCCCGTCGCTACTACCGATTGAACGATTTAGTGAGGTCTTCGGACCGGTACGCGGCGGCGTCTCGACGTCG
>CAWVQR010000002.1:25000-27287 GCA_963932245.1 Tachinus rufipes
GTCGTCGTACAACTTGGTGACTCTGAATAACTTTAAGCTGATCGCACGGTCCAGCACCGGCGACGCGTCTTTCAAATGTCTGCCTTATCAACTGTCGATGGTAGGTTCTGCGCCTACCATGGTTGTAACGGGTAACGGGGAATCAGGGTTCGATTCCGGAGAGGGAGCCTGAGAAACGGCTACCACATCCAAGGAAGGCAGCAGGCGCGCAAATTACCCACTCCCGGCACGGGGAGGTAGTGACGAAAAATAACGATACGGGACTCATCCGAGGCCCCGTAATCGGAATGAGTACACTCTAAATCCTTTAACGAGGATCAATTGGAGGGCCAGTCTGGTGCCAGCAGCCGCGGTAATTCCAGCTCCAATAGCGTATATTAAAGTTGTTGCGGTTAAAAAGCTCGTAGTCGAATTTGTGTCCCGCGCCGCCGGTTCATCGCTCGCGGTGTCCAACTGGCGTGTCCGCGGGACGTCCTGCCGGTGAGCTTAGCCCGCAAGGGCGGCTCAACTGTAAATCCCATCGCGGTGCTCTTCACTGAGTGTCGAGGTGGGCCGGCACGTTTACTTTGAACAAATTAGAGTGCTTAAAGCAGGCTAAAACTTTGCCTGAATACTGTGTGCATGGAATAATGAAATAGGACCTCGGTTCTATTTTGTTGGTTTTAAGAACCCCGAGGTAATGATTAATAGGAACGGATGGGGGCATTCGTATTGCGACGTTAGAGGTGAAATTCTTGGATCGTCGCAAGACGGACAGAAGCGAAAGCATTTGCCAAAAACGCTTTCATTGATCAAGAACGAAAGTTAGAGGTTCGAAGGCGATCAGATACCGCCCTAGTTCTAACCATAAACGATGCCAACCAGCGATCCGTCAACGTTCCTCCGATGACTTGACGGGCAGCTTCCGGGAAACCAAAGTTTTTGGGTTCCGGGGGAAGTATGGTTGCAAAGCTGAAACTTAAAGGAATTGACGGAAGGGCACCACCAGGAGTGGAGCCTGCGGCTTAATTTGACTCAACACGGGAAACCTCACCAGGCCCAGACACTGGAAGGATTGACAGATTGAGAGCTCTTTCTTGATTCAGTGGGTGGTGGTGCATGGCCGTTCTTAGTTGGTGGAGCGATCTGTCAGGTTAATTCCGATAACGAACGAGACTCTAGCCTGCTAACTAGGCGTACCTTTCGACATCTCAAAGGTCCGCCGGTCCTCGGCTTTCGGGTCGGGTGGCCGCGCGCGATTTTTACTGTCGGCGTACAATCAATTCTTCTTAGAGGGACAGGCGGCTCCCAGCCGCACGAGATTGAGCAATAACAGGTCTGTGATGCCCTTAGATGTTCTGGGCCGCACGCGCGCTACACTGAAGGAATCAGCGTGTCCCCCCTGGCCGAACGGCCCGGGTAACCCGCTGAACCTCCTTCGTGCTAGGGATTGGGGCTTGCAATTGTTCCCCATGAACGAGGAATTCCCAGTAAGCGCGAGTCATAAGCTCGCGTTGATTACGTCCCTGCCCTTTGTACACACCGCCCGTCGCTACTACCGATTGAACGATTTAGTGAGGTCTTCGGACCGGTACGCGGCGGCGTCTCGACGTCGCCGATGTTGCTGGGAAGATGACCAAACTTGATCGTTTAGAGGAAGTAAAAGTCGTAACAAGGTTTCCGTAGGTGAACCTGCGGAAGGATCATTAACGAATCCGTGCCACCTCCCGCACCGTGGGTAGGTTCGCGTTCTCGTTTTTAGAGGGAACACGCTGAGTGCGTAGTCCGGCCGCGCGCTGCGGTCTCTCCTTTCCTTCTCGCTTACAGCTGTGTGCTGGCGGGATGGCGGAGAGGTCCGCGCGCGCGGTGTGTGTTTGTAGTTTTCGGGCCGCGGTACCGGAATGTCCGGGGGTTTCTCTCTCGCGGCGCTTTGTGCGCCGCCTGACCGGCCCTCGCGCGCATTTTCCTTTATCCGGTTTTCAAAGCACTGCGCCGTGGCTCGAAACACGTGCGCGTCTTTCGCCCGCCGTGTCCGGAGACGACGACGTCGTCAAACTCCGAGACGGCGTCGGCGGAGGCGCAATCCATGCACGAAAGCAACAACGTAAATTGTCGATTCGTCCGAAATCGAAAACGCCCATGTCGCTCGAGGGGCCCAAGGCGTTGCCCCGATTCATTTCGATGAACGCCGCAAATCCAAAACAGATTACCCTGAACGGTGGATCACTTGGCTCGTGGGTCGATGAAGAACGCCGCAAAGCGCGCGATAAAATGTGAACTGCAGGACACATGAACATCGACAGTTTGA
>CAWVQR010000003.1:0-19221 GCA_963932245.1 Tachinus rufipes
ACCTAACGCGACAAATCACAAAAAACTGATTATCTCGGCCGAACATGGGCGTGCGGCAAAAATTTTTTTACCAAAAAATCGCAAAAAAATCAACCGTCAATTTCATTTATATGCATTGTTAAGCTCCGTCCACACCTAACGCGACAAATCACAAAAAACTGATTATCTCGGCCGAACATGGGCGTGCGGCAAAAATTTTTTTACCAAAAAATCGCAAAAAAATCAACCGTCAATTTCATTTATATGCATTGTTAAGCTCCGTCCACACCTAACGCGACAAATCACAAAAAACTGATTATCTCGGCCGAACATGGGCGTGCGGCAAAAATTTTTTTACCAAAAAATCGCAAAAAAATCAACCGTCAATTTCATTTATATGCATTGTTAAGCTCCGTCCACACCTAACGCGACAAATCACAAAAAACTGATTATCTCGGCCGAACATGGGCGTGCGGCAAAAATTTTTTTACCAAAAAATCGCAAAAAAATCAACCGTCAATTTCATTTATATGCATTGTTAAGCTCCGTCCACACCTAACGCGACAAATCACAAAAAACTGATTATCTCGGCCGAACATGGGCGTGCGGCAAAAATTTTTTTACCAAAAAATCGCAAAAAAATCAACCGTCAATTTCATTTATATGCATTGTTAAGCTCCGTCCACACCTAACGCGACAAATCACAAAAAACTGATTATCTCGGCCGAACATGGGCGTGCGGCAAAAATTTTTTTACCAAAAAATCGCAAAAAAATCAACCGTCAATTTCATTTATATGCATTGTTAAGCTCCGTCCACACCTAACGCGACAAATCACAAAAAACTGATTATCTCGGCCGAACATGGGCGTGCGGCAAAAATTTTTTTACCAAAAAATCGCAAAAAAATCAACCGTCAATTTCATTTATATGCATTGTTAAGCTCCGTCCACACCTAACGCGACAAATCACAAAAAACTGATTATCTCGGCCGAACATGGGCGTGCGGCAAAAATTTTTTTACCAAAAAATCGCAAAAAAATCAACCGTCAATTTCATTTATATGCATTGTTAAGCTCCGTCCACACCTAACGCGACAAATCACAAAAAACTGATTATCTCGGCCGAACATGGGCGTGCGGCAAAAATTTTTTTACCAAAAAATCGCAAAAAAATCAACCGTCAATTTCATTTATATGCATTGTTAAGCTCCGTCCACACCTAACGCGACAAATCACAAAAAACTGATTATCTCGGCCGAACATGGGCGTGCGGCAAAAATTTTTTTACCAAAAAATCGCAAAAAAATCAACCGTCAATTTCATTTATATGCATTGTTAAGCTCCGTCCACACCTAACGCGACAAATCACAAAAAACTGATTATCTCGGCCGAACATGGGCGTGCGGCAAAAATTTTTTTACCAAAAAATCGCAAAAAAATCAACCGTCAATTTCATTTATATGCATTGTTAAGCTCCGTCCACACCTAACGCGACAAATCACAAAAAACTGATTATCTCGGCCGAACATGGGCGTGCGGCAAAAATTTTTTTACCAAAAAATCGCAAAAAAATCAACCGTCAATTTCATTTATATGCATTGTTAAGCTCCGTCCACACCTAACGCGACAAATCACAAAAAACTGATTATCTCGGCCGAACATGGGCGTGCGGCAAAAATTTTTTTACCAAAAAATCGCAAAAAAATCAACCGTCAATTTCATTTATATGCATTGTTAAGCTCCGTCCACACCTAACGCGACAAATCACAAAAAACTGATTATCTCGGCCGAACATGGGCGTGCGGCAAAAATTTTTTTACCAAAAAATCGCAAAAAAATCAACCGTCAATTTCATTTATATGCATTGTTAAGCTCCGTCCACACCTAACGCGACAAATCACAAAAAACTGATTATCTCGGCCGAACATGGGCGTGCGGCAAAAATTTTTTTACCAAAAAATCGCAAAAAAATCAACCGTCAATTTCATTTATATGCATTGTTAAGCTCCGTCCACACCTAACGCGACAAATCACAAAAAACTGATTATCTCGGCCGAACATGGGCGTGCGGCAAAAATTTTTTTACCAAAAAATCGCAAAAAAATCAACCGTCAATTTCATTTATATGCATTGTTAAGCTCCGTCCACACCTAACGCGACAAATCACAAAAAACTGATTATCTCGGCCGAACATGGGCGTGCGGCAAAAATTTTTTTACCAAAAAATCGCAAAAAAATCAACCGTCAATTTCATTTATATGCATTGTTAAGCTCCGTCCACACCTAACGCGACAAATCACAAAAAACTGATTATCTCGGCCGAACATGGGCGTGCGGCAAAAATTTTTTTACCAAAAAATCGCAAAAAAATCAACCGTCAATTTCATTTATATGCATTGTTAAGCTCCGTCCACACCTAACGCGACAAATCACAAAAAACTGATTATCTCGGCCGAACATGGGCGTGCGGCAAAAATTTTTTTACCAAAAAATCGCAAAAAAATCAACCGTCAATTTCATTTATATGCATTGTTAAGCTCCGTCCACACCTAACGCGACAAATCACAAAAAACTGATTATCTCGGCCGAACATGGGCGTGCGGCAAAAATTTTTTTACCAAAAAATCGCAAAAAAATCAACCGTCAATTTCATTTATATGCATTGTTAAGCTCCGTCCACACCTAACGCGACAAATCACAAAAAACTGATTATCTCGGCCGAACATGGGCGTGCGGCAAAAATTTTTTTACCAAAAAATCGCAAAAAAATCAACCGTCAATTTCATTTATATGCATTGTTAAGCTCCGTCCACACCTAACGCGACAAATCACAAAAAACTGATTATCTCGGCCGAACATGGGCGTGCGGCAAAAATTTTTTTACCAAAAAATCGCAAAAAAATCAACCGTCAATTTCATTTATATGCATTGTTAAGCTCCGTCCACACCTAACGCGACAAATCACAAAAAACTGATTATCTCGGCCGAACATGGGCGTGCGGCAAAAATTTTTTTACCAAAAAATCGCAAAAAAATCAACCGTCAATTTCATTTATATGCATTGTTAAGCTCCGTCCACACCTAACGCGACAAATCACAAAAAACTGATTATCTCGGCCGAACATGGGCGTGCGGCAAAAATTTTTTTACCAAAAAATCGCAAAAAAATCAACCGTCAATTTCATTTATATGCATTGTTAAGCTCCGTCCACACCTAACGCGACAAATCACAAAAAACTGATTATCTCGGCCGAACATGGGCGTGCGGCAAAAATTTTTTTACCAAAAAATCGCAAAAAAATCAACCGTCAATTTCATTTATATGCATTGTTAAGCTCCGTCCACACCTAACGCGACAAATCACAAAAAACTGATTATCTCGGCCGAACATGGGCGTGCGGCAAAAATTTTTTTACCAAAAAATCGCAAAAAAATCAACCGTCAATTTCATTTATATGCATTGTTAAGCTCCGTCCACACCTAACGCGACAAATCACAAAAAACTGATTATCTCGGCCGAACATGGGCGTGCGGCAAAAATTTTTTTACCAAAAAATCGCAAAAAAATCAACCGTCAATTTCATTTATATGCATTGTTAAGCTCCGTCCACACCTAACGCGACAAATCACAAAAAACTGATTATCTCGGCCGAACATGGGCGTGCGGCAAAAATTTTTTTACCAAAAAATCGCAAAAAAATCAACCGTCAATTTCATTTATATGCATTGTTAAGCTCCGTCCACACCTAACGCGACAAATCACAAAAAACTGATTATCTCGGCCGAACATGGGCGTGCGGCAAAAATTTTTTTACCAAAAAATCGCAAAAAAATCAACCGTCAATTTCATTTATATGCATTGTTAAGCTCCGTCCACACCTAACGCGACAAATCACAAAAAACTGATTATCTCGGCCGAACTTGGGCGTGCGGCAAAAATTTTTTTACCAAAAAATCGCAAAAAAATCAACCGTCAATTTCATTTATATGCATTGTTAAGCTCCGTCCACACCTAACGCGACAAATCACAAAAAACTGATTATCTCGGCCGAACATGGGCGTGCGGCAAAAATTTTTTTACCAAAAAATCGCAAAAAAATCAACCGTCAATTTCATTTATATGCATTGTTAAGCTCCGTCCACACCTAACGCGACAAATCACAAAAAACTGATTATCTCGGCCGAACATGGGCGTGCGGCAAAAATTTTTTTACCAAAAAATCGCAAAAAAATCAACCGTCAATTTCATTTATATGCATTGTTAAGCTCCGTCCACACCTAACGCGACAAATCACAAAAAACTGATTATCTCGGCCGAACATGGGCGTGCGGCAAAAATTTTTTTACCAAAAAATCGCAAAAAAATCAACCGTCAATTTCATTTATATGCATTGTTAAGCTCCGTCCACACCTAACGCGACAAATCACAAAAAACTGATTATCTCGGCCGAACATGGGCGTGCGGCAAAAATTTTTTTACCAAAAAATCGCAAAAAAATCAACCGTCAATTTCATTTATATGCATTGTTAAGCTCCGTCCACACCTAACGCGACAAATCACAAAAAACTGATTATCTCGGCCGAACATGGGCGTGCGGCAAAAATTTTTTTACCAAAAAATCGCAAAAAAATCAACCGTCAATTTCATTTATATGCATTGTTAAGCTCCGTCCACACCTAACGCGACAAATCACAAAAAACTGATTATCTCGGCCGAACATGGGCGTGCGGCAAAAATTTTTTTACCAAAAAATCGCAAAAAAATCAACCGTCAATTTCATTTATATGCATTGTTAAGCTCCGTCCACACCTAACGCGACAAATCACAAAAAACTGATTATCTCGGCCGAACATGGGCGTGCGGCAAAAATTTTTTTACCAAAAAATCGCAAAAAAATCAACCGTCAATTTCATTTATATGCATTGTTAAGCTCCGTCCACACCTAACGCGACAAATCACAAAAAACTGATTATCTCGGCCGAACATGGGCGTGCGGCAAAAATTTTTTTACCAAAAAATCGCAAAAAAATCAACCGTCAATTTCATTTATATGCATTGTTAAGCTCCGTCCACACCTAACGCGACAAATCACAAAAAACTGATTATCTCGGCCGAACATGGGCGTGCGGCAAAAATTTTTTTACCAAAAAATCGCAAAAAAATCAACCGTCAATTTCATTTATATGCATTGTTAAGCTCCGTCCACACCTAACGCGACAAATCACAAAAAACTGATTATCTCGGCCGAACATGGGCGTGCGGCAAAAATTTTTTTACCAAAAAATCGCAAAAAAATCAACCGTCAATTTCATTTATATGCATTGTTAAGCTCCGTCCACACCTAACGCGACAAATCACAAAAAACTGATTATCTCGGCCGAACATGGGCGTGCGGCAAAAATTTTTTTACCAAAAAATCGCAAAAAAATCAACCGTCAATTTCATTTATATGCATTGTTAAGCTCCGTCCACACCTAACGCGACAAATCACAAAAAACTGATTATCTCGGCCGAACATGGGCGTGCGGCAAAAATTTTTTTACCAAAAAATCGCAAAAAAATCAACCGTCAATTTCATTTATATGCATTGTTAAGCTCCGTCCACACCTAACGCGACAAATCACAAAAAACTGATTATCTCGGCCGAACATGGGCGTGCGGCAAAAATTTTTTTACCAAAAAATCGCAAAAAAATCAACCGTCAATTTCATTTATATGCATTGTTAAGCTCCGTCCACACCTAACGCGACAAATCACAAAAAACTGATTATCTCGGCCGAACATGGGCGTGCGGCAAAAATTTTTTTACCAAAAAATCGCAAAAAAATCAACCGTCAATTTCATTTATATGCATTGTTAAGCTCCGTCCACACCTAACGCGACAAATCACAAAAAACTGATTATCTCGGCCGAACATGGGCGTGCGGCAAAAATTTTTTTACCAAAAAATCGCAAAAAAATCAACCGTCAATTTCATTTATATGCATTGTTAAGCTCCGTCCACACCTAACGCGACAAATCACAAAAAACTGATTATCTCGGCCGAACATGGGCGTGCGGCAAAAATTTTTTTACCAAAAAATCGCAAAAAAATCAACCGTCAATTTCATTTATATGCATTGTTAAGCTCCGTCCACACCTAACGCGACAAATCACAAAAAACTGATTATCTCGGCCGAACATGGGCGTGCGGCAAAAATTTTTTTACCAAAAAATCGCAAAAAAATCAACCGTCAATTTCATTTATATGCATTGTTAAGCTCCGTCCACACCTAACGCGACAAATCACAAAAAACTGATTATCTCGGCCGAACATGGGCGTGCGGCAAAAATTTTTTTACCAAAAAATCGCAAAAAAATCAACCGTCAATTTCATTTATATGCATTGTTAAGCTCCGTCCACACCTAACGCGACAAATCACAAAAAACTGATTATCTCGGCCGAACATGGGCGTGCGGCAAAAATTTTTTTACCAAAAAATCGCAAAAAAATCAACCGTCAATTTCATTTATATGCATTGTTAAGCTCCGTCCACACCTAACGCGACAAATCACAAAAAACTGATTATCTCGGCCGAACATGGGCGTGCGGCAAAAATTTTTTTACCAAAAAATCGCAAAAAAATCAACCGTCAATTTCATTTATATGCATTGTTAAGCTCCGTCCACACCTAACGCGACAAATCACAAAAAACTGATTATCTCGGCCGAACATGGGCGTGCGGCAAAAATTTTTTTACCAAAAAATCGCAAAAAAATCAACCGTCAATTTCATTTATATGCATTGTTAAGCTCCGTCCACACCTAACGCGACAAATCACAAAAAACTGATTATCTCGGCCGAACATGGGCGTGCGGCAAAAATTTTTTTACCAAAAAATCGCAAAAAAATCAACCGTCAATTTCATTTATATGCATTGTTAAGCTCCGTCCACACCTAACGCGACAAATCACAAAAAACTGATTATCTCGGCCGAACATGGGCGTGCGGCAAAAATTTTTTTACCAAAAAATCGCAAAAAAATCAACCGTCAATTTCATTTATATGCATTGTTAAGCTCCGTCCACACCTAACGCGACAAATCACAAAAAACTGATTATCTCGGCCGAACATGGGCGTGCGGCAAAAATTTTTTTACCAAAAAATCGCAAAAAAATCAACCGTCAATTTCATTTATATGCATTGTTAAGCTCCGTCCACACCTAACGCGACAAATCACAAAAAACTGATTATCTCGGCCGAACATGGGCGTGCGGCAAAAATTTTTTTACCAAAAAATCGCAAAAAAATCAACCGTCAATTTCATTTATATGCATTGTTAAGCTCCGTCCACACCTAACGCGACAAATCACAAAAAACTGATTATCTCGGCCGAACATGGGCGTGCGGCAAAAATTTTTTTACCAAAAAATCGCAAAAAAATCAACCGTCAATTTCATTTATATGCATTGTTAAGCTCCGTCCACACCTAACGCGACAAATCACAAAAAACTGATTATCTCGGCCGAACATGGGCGTGCGGCAAAAATTTTTTTACCAAAAAATCGCAAAAAAATCAACCGTCAATTTCATTTATATGCATTGTTAAGCTCCGTCCACACCTAACGCGACAAATCACAAAAAACTGATTATCTCGGCCGAACATGGGCGTGCGGCAAAAATTTTTTTACCAAAAAATCGCAAAAAAATCAACCGTCAATTTCATTTATATGCATTGTTAAGCTCCGTCCACACCTAACGCGACAAATCACAAAAAACTGATTATCTCGGCCGAACATGGGCGTGCGGCAAAAATTTTTTTACCAAAAAATCGCAAAAAAATCAACCGTCAATTTCATTTATATGCATTGTTAAGCTCCGTCCACACCTAACGCGACAAATCACAAAAAACTGATTATCTCGGCCGAACATGGGCGTGCGGCAAAAATTTTTTTACCAAAAAATCGCAAAAAAATCAACCGTCAATTTCATTTATATGCATTGTTAAGCTCCGTCCACACCTAACGCGACAAATCACAAAAAACTGATTATCTCGGCCGAACATGGGCGTGCGGCAAAAATTTTTTTACCAAAAAATCGCAAAAAAATCAACCGTCAATTTCATTTATATGCATTGTTAAGCTCCGTCCACACCTAACGCGACAAATCACAAAAAACTGATTATCTCGGCCGAACATGGGCGTGCGGCAAAAATTTTTTTACCAAAAAATCGCAAAAAAATCAACCGTCAATTTCATTTATATGCATTGTTAAGCTCCGTCCACACCTAACGCGACAAATCACAAAAAACTGATTATCTCGGCCGAACATGGGCGTGCGGCAAAAATTTTTTTACCAAAAAATCGCAAAAAAATCAACCGTCAATTTCATTTATATGCATTGTTAAGCTCCGTCCACACCTAACGCGACAAATCACAAAAAACTGATTATCTCGGCCGAACATGGGCGTGCGGCAAAAATTTTTTTACCAAAAAATCGCAAAAAAATCAACCGTCAATTTCATTTATATGCATTGTTAAGCTCCGTCCACACCTAACGCGACAAATCACAAAAAACTGATTATCTCGGCCGAACATGGGCGTGCGGCAAAAATTTTTTTACCAAAAAATCGCAAAAAAATCAACCGTCAATTTCATTTATATGCATTGTTAAGCTCCGTCCACACCTAACGCGACAAATCACAAAAAACTGATTATCTCGGCCGAACATGGGCGTGCGGCAAAAATTTTTTTACCAAAAAATCGCAAAAAAATCAACCGTCAATTTCATTTATATGCATTGTTAAGCTCCGTCCACACCTAACGCGACAAATCACAAAAAACTGATTATCTCGGCCGAACATGGGCGTGCGGCAAAAATTTTTTTACCAAAAAATCGCAAAAAAATCAACCGTCAATTTCATTTATATGCATTGTTAAGCTCCGTCCACACCTAACGCGACAAATCACAAAAAACTGATTATCTCGGCCGAACATGGGCGTGCGGCAAAAATTTTTTTACCAAAAAATCGCAAAAAAATCAACCGTCAATTTCATTTATATGCATTGTTAAGCTCCGTCCACACCTAACGCGACAAATCACAAAAAACTGATTATCTCGGCCGAACATGGGCGTGCGGCAAAAATTTTTTTACCAAAAAATCGCAAAAAAATCAACCGTCAATTTCATTTATATGCATTGTTAAGCTCCGTCCACACCTAACGCGACAAATCACAAAAAACTGATTATCTCGGCCGAACATGGGCGTGCGGCAAAAATTTTTTTACCAAAAAATCGCAAAAAAATCAACCGTCAATTTCATTTATATGCATTGTTAAGCTCCGTCCACACCTAACGCGACAAATCACAAAAAACTGATTATCTCGGCCGAACATGGGCGTGCGGCAAAAATTTTTTTACCAAAAAATCGCAAAAAAATCAACCGTCAATTTCATTTATATGCATTGTTAAGCTCCGTCCACACCTAACGCGACAAATCACAAAAAACTGATTATCTCGGCCGAACATGGGCGTGCGGCAAAAATTTTTTTACCAAAAAATCGCAAAAAAATCAACCGTCAATTTCATTTATATGCATTGTTAAGCTCCGTCCACACCTAACGCGACAAATCACAAAAAACTGATTATCTCGGCCGAACATGGGCGTGCGGCAAAAATTTTTTTACCAAAAAATCGCAAAAAAATCAACCGTCAATTTCATTTATATGCATTGTTAAGCTCCGTCCACACCTAACGCGACAAATCACAAAAAACTGATTATCTCGGCCGAACATGGGCGTGCGGCAAAAATTTTTTTACCAAAAAATCGCAAAAAAATCAACCGTCAATTTCATTTATATGCATTGTTAAGCTCCGTCCACACCTAACGCGACAAATCACAAAAAACTGATTATCTCGGCCGAACATGGGCGTGCGGCAAAAATTTTTTTACCAAAAAATCGCAAAAAAATCAACCGTCAATTTCATTTATATGCATTGTTAAGCTCCGTCCACACCTAACGCGACAAATCACAAAAAACTGATTATCTCGGCCGAACATGGGCGTGCGGCAAAAATTTTTTTACCAAAAAATCGCAAAAAAATCAACCGTCAATTTCATTTATATGCATTGTTAAGCTCCGTCCACACCTAACGCGACAAATCACAAAAAACTGATTATCTCGGCCGAACATGGGCGTGCGGCAAAAATTTTTTTACCAAAAAATCGCAAAAAAATCAACCGTCAATTTCATTTATATGCATTGTTAAGCTCCGTCCACACCTAACGCGACAAATCACAAAAAACTGATTATCTCGGCCGAACATGGGCGTGCGGCAAAAATTTTTTTACCAAAAAATCGCAAAAAAATCAACCGTCAATTTCATTTATATGCATTGTTAAGCTCCGTCCACACCTAACGCGACAAATCACAAAAAACTGATTATCTCGGCCGAACATGGGCGTGCGGCAAAAATTTTTTTACCAAAAAATCGCAAAAAAATCAACCGTCAATTTCATTTATATGCATTGTTAAGCTCCGTCCACACCTAACGCGACAAATCACAAAAAACTGATTATCTCGGCCGAACATGGGCGTGCGGCAAAAATTTTTTTACCAAAAAATCGCAAAAAAATCAACCGTCAATTTCATTTATATGCATTGTTAAGCTCCGTCCACACCTAACGCGACAAATCACAAAAAACTGATTATCTCGGCCGAACATGGGCGTGCGGCAAAAATTTTTTTACCAAAAAATCGCAAAAAAATCAACCGTCAATTTCATTTATATGCATTGTTAAGCTCCGTCCACACCTAACGCGACAAATCACAAAAAACTGATTATCTCGGCCGAACATGGGCGTGCGGCAAAAATTTTTTTACCAAAAAATCGCAAAAAAATCAACCGTCAATTTCATTTATATGCATTGTTAAGCTCCGTCCACACCTAACGCGACAAATCACAAAAAACTGATTATCTCGGCCGAACATGGGCGTGCGGCAAAAATTTTTTTACCAAAAAATCGCAAAAAAATCAACCGTCAATTTCATTTATATGCATTGTTAAGCTCCGTCCACACCTAACGCGACAAATCACAAAAAACTGATTATCTCGGCCGAACATGGGCGTGCGGCAAAAATTTTTTTACCAAAAAATCGCAAAAAAATCAACCGTCAATTTCATTTATATGCATTGTTAAGCTCCGTCCACACCTAACGCGACAAATCACAAAAAACTGATTATCTCGGCCGAACATGGGCGTGCGGCAAAAATTTTTTTACCAAAAAATCGCAAAAAAATCAACCGTCAATTTCATTTATATGCATTGTTAAGCTCCGTCCACACCTAACGCGACAAATCACAAAAAACTGATTATCTCGGCCGAACATGGGCGTGCGGCAAAAATTTTTTTACCAAAAAATCGCAAAAAAATCAACCGTCAATTTCATTTATATGCATTGTTAAGCTCCGTCCACACCTAACGCGACAAATCACAAAAAACTGATTATCTCGGCCGAACATGGGCGTGCGGCAAAAATTTTTTTACCAAAAAATCGCAAAAAAATCAACCGTCAATTTCATTTATATGCATTGTTAAGCTCCGTCCACACCTAACGCGACAAATCACAAAAAACTGATTATCTCGGCCGAACATGGGCGTGCGGCAAAAATTTTTTTACCAAAAAATCGCAAAAAAATCAACCGTCAATTTCATTTATATGCATTGTTAAGCTCCGTCCACACCTAACGCGACAAATCACAAAAAACTGATTATCTCGGCCGAACATGGGCGTGCGGCAAAAATTTTTTTACCAAAAAATCGCAAAAAAATCAACCGTCAATTTCATTTATATGCATTGTTAAGCTCCGTCCACACCTAACGCGACAAATCACAAAAAACTGATTATCTCGGCCGAACATGGGCGTGCGGCAAAAATTTTTTTACCAAAAAATCGCAAAAAAATCAACCGTCAATTTCATTTATATGCATTGTTAAGCTCCGTCCACACCTAACGCGACAAATCACAAAAAACTGATTATCTCGGCCGAACATGGGCGTGCGGCAAAAATTTTTTTACCAAAAAATCGCAAAAAAATCAACCGTCAATTTCATTTATATGCATTGTTAAGCTCCGTCCACACCTAACGCGACAAATCACAAAAAACTGATTATCTCGGCCGAACATGGGCGTGCGGCAAAAATTTTTTTACCAAAAAATCGCAAAAAAATCAACCGTCAATTTCATTTATATGCATTGTTAAGCTCCGTCCACACCTAACGCGACAAATCACAAAAAACTGATTATCTCGGCCGAACATGGGCGTGCGGCAAAAATTTTTTTACCAAAAAATCGCAAAAAAATCAACCGTCAATTTCATTTATATGCATTGTTAAGCTCCGTCCACACCTAACGCGACAAATCACAAAAAACTGATTATCTCGGCCGAACATGGGCGTGCGGCAAAAATTTTTTTACCAAAAAATCGCAAAAAAATCAACCGTCAATTTCATTTATATGCATTGTTAAGCTCCGTCCACACCTAACGCGACAAATCACAAAAAACTGATTATCTCGGCCGAACATGGGCGTGCGGCAAAAATTTTTTTACCAAAAAATCGCAAAAAAATCAACCGTCAATTTCATTTATATGCATTGTTAAGCTCCGTCCACACCTAACGCGACAAATCACAAAAAACTGATTATCTCGGCCGAACATGGGCGTGCGGCAAAAATTTTTTTACCAAAAAATCGCAAAAAAATCAACCGTCAGTTTCATTTATATGCATTGTTAAGCTCCGTCCACACCTAACGCGACAAATCACAAAAAACTGATTATCTCGGCCGAACATGGGCGTGCGGCAAAAATTTTTTTACCAAAAAATCGCAAAAAAATCAACCGTCAATTTCATTTATATGCATTGTTAAGCTCCGTCCACACCTAACGCGACAAATCACAAAAAACTGATTATCTCGGCCGAACATGGGCGTGCGGCAAAAATTTTTTTACCAAAAAATCGCAAAAAAATCAACCGTCAATTTCATTTATATGCATTGTTAAGCTCCGTCCACACCTAACGCGACAAATCACAAAAAACTGATTATCTCGGCCGAACATGGGCGTGCGGCAAAAATTTTTTTACCAAAAAATCGCAAAAAAATCAACCGTCAATTTCATTTATATGCATTGTTAAGCTCCGTCCACACCTAACGCGACAAATCACAAAAAACTGATTATCTCGGCCGAACATGGGCGTGCGGCAAAAATTTTTTTACCAAAAAATCGCAAAAAAATCAACCGTCAATTTCATTTATATGCATTGTTAAGCTCCGTCCACACCTAACGCGACAAATCACAAAAAACTGATTATCTCGGCCGAACATGGGCGTGCGGCAAAAATTTTTTTACCAAAAAATCGCAAAAAAATCAACCGTCAATTTCATTTATATGCATTGTTAAGCTCCGTCCACACCTAACGCGACAAATCACAAAAAACTGATTATCTCGGCCGAACATGGGCGTGCGGCAAAAATTTTTTTACCAAAAAATCGCAAAAAAATCAACCGTCAATTTCATTTATATGCATTGTTAAGCTCCGTCCACACCTAACGCGACAAATCACAAAAAACTGATTATCTCGGCCGAACATGGGCGTGCGGCAAAAATTTTTTTACCAAAAAATCGCAAAAAAATCAACCGTCAATTTCATTTATATGCATTGTTAAGCTCCGTCCACACCTAACGCGACAAATCACAAAAAACTGATTATCTCGGCCGAACATGGGCGTGCGGCAAAAATTTTTTTACCAAAAAATCGCAAAAAAATCAACCGTCAATTTCATTTATATGCATTGTTAAGCTCCGTCCACACCTAACGCGACAAATCACAAAAAACTGATTATCTCGGCCGAACATGGGCGTGCGGCAAAAATTTTTTTACCAAAAAATCGCAAAAAAATCAACCGTCAATTTCATTTATATGCATTGTTAAGCTCCGTCCACACCTAACGCGACAAATCACAAAAAACTGATTATCTCGGCCGAACATGGGCGTGCGGCAAAAATTTTTTTACCAAAAAATCGCAAAAAAATCAACCGTCAATTTCATTTATATGCATTGTTAAGCTCCGTCCACACCTAACGCGACAAATCACAAAAAACTGATTATCTCGGCCGAACATGGGCGTGCGGCAAAAATTTTTTTACCAAAAAATCGCAAAAAAATCAACCGTCAATTTCATTTATATGCATTGTTAAGCTCCGTCCACACCTAACGCGACAAATCACAAAAAACTGATTATCTCGGCCGAACATGGGCGTGCGGCAAAAATTTTTTTACCAAAAAATCGCAAAAAAATCAACCGTCAATTTCATTTATATGCATTGTTAAGCTCCGTCCACACCTAACGCGACAAATCACAAAAAACTGATTATCTCGGCCGAACATGGGCGTGCGGCAAAAATTTTTTTACCAAAAAATCGCAAAAAAATCAACCGTCAATTTCATTTATATGCATTGTTAAGCTCCGTCCACACCTAACGCGACAAATCACAAAAAACTGATTATCTCGGCCGAACATGGGCGTGCGGCAAAAATTTTTTTACCAAAAAATCGCAAAAAAATCAACCGTCAATTTCATTTATATGCATTGTTAAGCTCCGTCCACACCTAACGCGACAAATCACAAAAAACTGATTATCTCGGCCGAACATGGGCGTGCGGCAAAAATTTTTTTACCAAAAAATCGCAAAAAAATCAACCGTCAATTTCATTTATATGCATTGTTAAGCTCCGTCCACACCTAACGCGACAAATCACAAAAAACTGATTATCTCGGCCGAACATGGGCGTGCGGCAAAAATTTTTTTACCAAAAAATCGCAAAAAAATCAACCGTCAATTTCATTTATATGCATTGTTAAGCTCCGTCCACACCTAACGCGACAAATCACAAAAAACTGATTATCTCGGCCGAACATGGGCGTGCGGCAAAAATTTTTTTACCAAAAAATCGCAAAAAAATCAACCGTCAATTTCATTTATATGCATTGTTAAGCTCCGTCCACACCTAACGCGACAAATCACAAAAAACTGATTATCTCGGCCGAACATGGGCGTGCGGCAAAAATTTTTTTACCAAAAAATCGCAAAAAAATCAACCGTCAATTTCATTTATATGCATTGTTAAGCTCCGTCCACACCTAACGCGACAAATCACAAAAAACTGATTATCTCGGCCGAACATGGGCGTGCGGCAAAAATTTTTTTACCAAAAAATCGCAAAAAAATCAACCGTCAATTTCATTTATATGCATTGTTAAGCTCCGTCCACACCTAACGCGACAAATCACAAAAAACTGATTATCTCGGCCGAACATGGGCGTGCGGCAAAAATTTTTTTACCAAAAAATCGCAAAAAAATCAACCGTCAATTTCATTTATATGCATTGTTAAGCTCCGTCCACACCTAACGCGACAAATCACAAAAAACTGATTATCTCGGCCGAACATGGGCGTGCGGCAAAAATTTTTTTACCAAAAAATCGCAAAAAAATCAACCGTCAATTTCATTTATATGCATTGTTAAGCTCCGTCCACACCTAACGCGACAAATCACAAAAAACTGATTATCTCGGCCGAACATGGGCGTGCGGCAAAAATTTTTTTACCAAAAAATCGCAAAAAAATCAACCGTCAATTTCATTTATATGCATTGTTAAGCTCCGTCCACACCTAACGCGACAAATCACAAAAAACTGATTATCTCGGCCGAACATGGGCGTGCGGCAAAAATTTTTTTACCAAAAAATCGCAAAAAAATCAACCGTCAATTTCATTTATATGCATTGTTAAGCTCCGTCCACACCTAACGCGACAAATCACAAAAAACTGATTATCTCGGCCGAACATGGGCGTGCGGCAAAAATTTTTTTACCAAAAAATCGCAAAAAAATCAACCGTCAATTTCATTTATATGCATTGTTAAGCTCCGTCCACACCTAACGCGACAAATCACAAAAAACTGATTATCTCGGCCGAACATGGGCGTGCGGCAAAAATTTTTTTACCAAAAAATCGCAAAAAAATCAACCGTCAATTTCATTTATATGCATTGTTAAGCTCCGTCCACACCTAACGCGACAAATCACAAAAAACTGATTATCTCGGCCGAACATGGGCGTGCGGCAAAAATTTTTTTACCAAAAAATCGCAAAAAAATCAACCGTCAATTTCATTTATATGCATTGTTAAGCTCCGTCCACACCTAACGCGACAAATCACAAAAAACTGATTATCTCGGCCGAACATGGGCGTGCGGCAAAAATTTTTTTACCAAAAAATCGCAAAAAAATCAACCGTCAATTTCATTTATATGCATTGTTAAGCTCCGTCCACACCTAACGCGACAAATCACAAAAAACTGATTATCTCGGCCGAACATGGGCGTGCGGCAAAAATTTTTTTACCAAAAAATCGCAAAAAAATCAACCGTCAATTTCATTTATATGCATTGTTAAGCTCCGTCCACACCTAACGCGACAAATCACAAAAAACTGATTATCTCGGCCGAACATGGGCGTGCGGCAAAAATTTTTTTACCAAAAAATCGCAAAAAAATCAACCGTCAATTTCATTTATATGCATTGTTAAGCTCCGTCCACACCTAACGCGACAAATCACAAAAAACTGATTATCTCGGCCGAACATGGGCGTGCGGCAAAAATTTTTTTACCAAAAAATCGCAAAAAAATCAACCGTCAATTTCATTTATATGCATTGTTAAGCTCCGTCCACACCTAACGCGACAAATCACAAAAAACTGATTATCTCGGCCGAACATGGGCGTGCGGCAAAAATTTTTTTACCAAAAAATCGCAAAAAAATCAACCGTCAATTTCATTTATATGCATTGTTAAGCTCCGTCCACACCTAACGCGACAAATCACAAAAAACTGATTATCTCGGCCGAACATGGGCGTGCGGCAAAAATTTTTTTACCAAAAAATCGCAAAAAAATCAACCGTCAATTTCATTTATATGCATTGTTAAGCTCCGTCCACACCTAACGCGACAAATCACAAAAAACTGATTATCTCGGCCGAACATGGGCGTGCGGCAAAAATTTTTTTACCAAAAAATCGCAAAAAAATCAACCGTCAATTTCATTTATATGCATTGTTAAGCTCCGTCCACACCTAACGCGACAAATCACAAAAAACTGATTATCTCGGCCGAACATGGGCGTGCGGCAAAAATTTTTTTACCAAAAAATCGCAAAAAAATCAACCGTCAATTTCATTTATATGCATTGTTAAGCTCCGTCCACACCTAACGCGACAAATCACAAAAAACTGATTATCTCGGCCGAACATGGGCGTGCGGCAAAAATTTTTTTACCAAAAAATCGCAAAAAAATCAACCGTCAATTTCATTTATATGCATTGTTAAGCTCCGTCCACACCTAACGCGACAAATCACAAAAAACTGATTATCTCGGCCGAACATGGGCGTGCGGCAAAAATTTTTTTACCAAAAAATCGCAAAAAAATCAACCGTCAATTTCATTTATATGCATTGTTAAGCTCCGTCCACACCTAACGCGACAAATCACAAAAAACTGATTATCTCGGCCGAACATGGGCGTGCGGCAAAAATTTTTTTACCAAAAAATCGCAAAAAAATCAACCGTCAATTTCATTTATATGCATTGTTAAGCTCCGTCCACACCTAACGCGACAAATCACAAAAAACTGATTATCTCGGCCGAACATGGGCGTGCGGCAAAAATTTTTTTACCAAAAAATCGCAAAAAAATCAACCGTCAATTTCATTTATATGCATTGTTAAGCTCCGTCCACACCTAACGCGACAAATCACAAAAAACTGATTATCTCGGCCGAACATGGGCGTGCGGCAAAAATTTTTTTACCAAAAAATCGCAAAAAAATCAACCGTCAATTTCATTTATATGCATTGTTAAGCTCCGTCCACACCTAACGCGACAAATCACAAAAAACTGATTATCTCGGCCGAACATGGGCGTGCGGCAAAAATTTTTTTACCAAAAAATCGCAAAAAAATCAACCGTCAATTTCATTTATATGCATTGTTAAGCTCCGTCCACACCTAACGCGACAAATCACAAAAAACTGATTATCTCGGCCGAACATGGGCGTGCGGCAAAAATTTTTTTACCAAAAAATCGCAAAAAAATCAACCGTCAATTTCATTTATATGCATTGTTAAGCTCCGTCCACACCTAACGCGACAAATCACAAAAAACTGATTATCTCGGCCGAACATGGGCGTGCGGCAAAAATTTTTTTACCAAAAAATCGCAAAAAAATCAACCGTCAATTTCATTTATATGCATTGTTAAGCTCCGTCCACACCTAACGCGACAAATCACAAAAAACTGATTATCTCGGCCGAACATGGGCGTGCGGCAAAAATTTTTTTACCAAAAAATCGCAAAAAAATCAACCGTCAATTTCATTTATATGCATTGTTAAGCTCCGTCCACACCTAACGCGACAAATCACAAAAAACTGATTATCTCGGCCGAACATGGGCGTGCGGCAAAAATTTTTTTACCAAAAAATCGCAAAAAAATCAACCGTCAATTTCATTTATATGCATTGTTAAGCTCCGTCCACACCTAACGCGACAAATCACAAAAAACTGATTATCTCGGCCGAACATGGGCGTGCGGCAAAAATTTTTTTACCAAAAAATCGCAAAAAAATCAACCGTCAATTTCATTTATATGCATTGTTAAGCTCCGTCCACACCTAACGCGACAAATCACAAAAAACTGATTATCTCGGCCGAACATGGGCGTGCGGCAAAAATTTTTTTACCAAAAAATCGCAAAAAAATCAACCGTCAATTTCATTTATATGCATTGTTAAGCTCCGTCCACACCTAACGCGACAAATCACAAAAAACTGATTATCTCGGCCGAACATGGGCGTGCGGCAAAAATTTTTTTACCAAAAAATCGCAAAAAAATCAACCGTCAATTTCATTTATATGCATTGTTAAGCTCCGTCCACACCTAACGCGACAAATCACAAAAAACTGATTATCTCGGCCGAACATGGGCGTGCGGCAAAAATTTTTTTACCAAAAAATCGCAAAAAAATCAACCGTCAATTTCATTTATATGCATTGTTAAGCTCCGTCCACACCTAACGCGACAAATCACAAAAAACTGATTATCTCGGCCGAACATGGGCGTGCGGCAAAAATTTTTTT
>CAWVQR010000004.1:5000-7500 GCA_963932245.1 Tachinus rufipes
ATATTGAAACAAAATACAAAGAGTGTATCGGCACCCAAAGTCGGGTATAGGAACTCTGCAGCCAGCGCCGCTCAAAAATCGGGTATGGGCACCCGACAGTCTGAGTCGGCCAAAGATGCAATGTGTGTATAGGCACCCTAAGTATATCTCTGATATTGAAACAAAATACAAAGAGTGTATCGGCACCCAAAGTCGGGTATGGGAACTCTGCAGCCAGCGCCGCTCAAAAATCAAACTCCCCGTCGAGTATGGGAACCGCCAACCGCGCGCCGGTTCTCTCTTTGTCGCCGTCCGTCGTGTATGGGCACCGCTCCGTGAAGCCGATAATTTTTCGGGTTTGTCAGCCTGCACTTATTTGTCGACTCGGTCGAGACAATCAATCACAAAAAAATTTATTAAAAAAAAAAATATTTTTTTTTAATTTAAAAAAAATAATTAAAAAAAAATAATTAAAAAAAAAAATAATTTAAAAAAAAAATGTGCCGTCCGATCCGAGCCCGAGGTAAAATTTCATGCTATTGCGGCCGAGCAAAATAAAAACACAAGTCGGTCGCGCGTATCGGCACCGTTCAGCGGAGCCGAGCCCGACCGGAAGCGCCGCTCGTGCCGCAAGCCGATGCGGGATGCGCGTGGCCGATGCATGACGCGCCCCGGCCGGTCCGCGTCCCGACCCGCCGGCCGTTCATCCTTTATGTGAGAGTCGGTCCCCGGCCGACGCTTACTCAAAAACAATTTTAATTTCACAAAATCACATAAGCCTTACAAAAATTTTTGGTCAACAAATAATAATAATAATAAAATTTTATTTAAAAAGCGATTGTGTGTCGCGTCTGTCGAGGTATAAATTCTTCTTGTTGCTGCCCGCAAATCTTTTACCGGGATGACCCGGGCAAACAACAAGTCGACAATAAAAATAAATAAAATTTTATTTAAAATGCGATTGTGTGTCGCGTCGCGTCCGTCGAGGTATATAAAATAATAAAATTAGATTTTGGTTTATATATATGAAATAAATGAAAATTTATCGAATATATTGCGATTGTGTGTCGCGTCCGTATAGAGTCTTGTCGCTGCCCGCAAATCTTTTTAGATGACCCGGGCAATACAGGACGACAAAACCAGCTCGCCGTCGGGACAAACGAACGAACCATTCGACCGGCCGCGCACCGTTCCCTCCGGGGAGCGTTGTTGCAACGCCGCGACGTTTATCGTTCTCCGTCCCAGATCGCCAGATCCCGGCAGCGCGATGGATCGAGCGGGGAAAGAAGTATCGCTGTGTGACGAACCTCTCCCCGCCGTCTTTTCGTGCTCCGGCCTGGCCCTCGGCACCGAGCAAAAACAAAACAGGCGGCCGTCGTTCTCGACGGTCCGCGGCAGCACGCCGACCCTCTCCCCGCACTTCGTGCGAGAAAAATTAAAAAGAAACCGATCAACACAGCAGCGAGCGCTTCGGCGCCGCGCAGTTGTTTGGGAGGTATGGAGAGAGAAGTGAGAGCAGGCGGATTCCGGGCAGCCGCCCGGGTCCGCGTGCAGCGCGTGTGATAGAAGTAGTCGTCGTAAGGACGGAATTGAGAAACTCGTCGTGGTACGGCCTCTGTGCCGACCGCGTGCTAGTGGACCAACTCTCCTCGATGGCAGAGTTGCGACGTGTGCTCGCCGCCCGTTTGCGCGGGTGGCGCGCCGCGCACACAGCTCCCTGGTTGATCCTGCCAGTAGTCATATGCTTGTCTCAAAGATTAAGCCATGCATGTCTCAGTACAAGCCACATTAAGGTGAAACCGCGAAAGGCTCATTAAATCAGTTATGGTTCCTTAGATCGTACCCACACTTACTTGGATAACTGTGGTAATTCTAGAGCTAATACATGCAAATAGCATCTCCGACCGGAGACGGAAGGAGAGCTTTTATTAGATCAAAACCAATCGGCGGCGGCCCTTGGGTCGTCGTCGTACAACTTGGTGACTCTGAATAACTTTAAGCTGATCGCACGGTCCAGCACCGGCGACGCGTCTTTCAAATGTCTGCCTTATCAACTGTCGATGGTAGGTTCTGCGCCTACCATGGTTGTAACGGGTAACGGGGAATCAGGGTTCGATTCCGGAGAGGGAGCCTGAGAAACGGCTACCACATCCAAGGAAGGCAGCAGGCGCGCAAATTACCCACTCCCGGCACGGGGAGGTAGTGACGAAAAATAACGATACGGGACTCATCCGAGGCCCCGTAATCGGAATGAGTACACTCTAAATCCTTTAACGAGGATCAATTGGAGGGCCAGTCTGGTGCCAGCAGCCGCGGTAATTCCAGCTCCAATAGCGTATATTAAAGTTGTTGCGGTTAAAAAGCTCGTAGTCGAATTTGTGTCCCGCGCCGCCGGTTCATCGCTCGCGGTGTCCAACTGGCGTGTCCGCGGGACGTCCTGCCGGTGAGCTTAGCCCGCAAGGGCGGCTCAACTGTAAATCCCATCGCGGTGCTCTTCACTGAGTGTCGAGGTGGGCCGGCA
>CAWVQR010000004.1:25000-30000 GCA_963932245.1 Tachinus rufipes
CAATAAAAATAAATAAAATTTTATTTAAAATGCGATTGTGTGTCGCGTCGCGTCCGTCGAGGTATATAAAATAATAAAATTAGATTTTGGTTTATATATATGAAATAAATGAAAATTTATCGAATATATTGCGATTGTGTGTCGCGTCCGTATAGAGTCTTGTCGCTGCCCGCAAATCTTTTTAGATGACCCGGGCAATACAGGACGACAAAACCAGCTCGCCGTCGGGACAAACGAACGAACCATTCGACCGGCCGCGCACCGTTCCCTCCGGGGAGCGTTGTTGCAACGCCGCGACGTTTATCGTTCTCCGTCCCAGATCGCCAGATCCCGGCAGCGCGATGGATCGAGCGGGGAAAGAAGTATCGCTGTGTGACGAACCTCTCCCCGCCGTCTTTTCGTGCTCCGGCCTGGCCCTCGGCACCGAGCAAAAACAAAACAGGCGGCCGTCGTTCTCGACGGTCCGCGGCAGCACGCCGACCCTCTCCCCGCACTTCGTGCGAGAAAAATTAAAAAGAAACCGATCAACACAGCAGCGAGCGCTTCGGCGCCGCGCAGTTGTTTGGGAGGTATGGAGAGAGAAGTGAGAGCAGGCGGATTCCGGGCAGCCGCCCGGGTCCGCGTGCAGCGCGTGTGATAGAAGTAGTCGTCGTAAGGACGGAATTGAGAAACTCGTCGTGGTACGGCCTCTGTGCCGACCGCGTGCTAGTGGACCAACTCTCCTCGATGGCAGAGTTGCGACGTGTGCTCGCCGCCCGTTTGCGCGGGTGGCGCGCCGCGCACACAGCTCCCTGGTTGATCCTGCCAGTAGTCATATGCTTGTCTCAAAGATTAAGCCATGCATGTCTCAGTACAAGCCACATTAAGGTGAAACCGCGAAAGGCTCATTAAATCAGTTATGGTTCCTTAGATCGTACCCACACTTACTTGGATAACTGTGGTAATTCTAGAGCTAATACATGCAAATAGCATCTCCGACCGGAGACGGAAGGAGAGCTTTTATTAGATCAAAACCAATCGGCGGCGGCCCTTGGGTCGTCGTCGTACAACTTGGTGACTCTGAATAACTTTAAGCTGATCGCACGGTCCAGCACCGGCGACGCGTCTTTCAAATGTCTGCCTTATCAACTGTCGATGGTAGGTTCTGCGCCTACCATGGTTGTAACGGGTAACGGGGAATCAGGGTTCGATTCCGGAGAGGGAGCCTGAGAAACGGCTACCACATCCAAGGAAGGCAGCAGGCGCGCAAATTACCCACTCCCGGCACGGGGAGGTAGTGACGAAAAATAACGATACGGGACTCATCCGAGGCCCCGTAATCGGAATGAGTACACTCTAAATCCTTTAACGAGGATCAATTGGAGGGCCAGTCTGGTGCCAGCAGCCGCGGTAATTCCAGCTCCAATAGCGTATATTAAAGTTGTTGCGGTTAAAAAGCTCGTAGTCGAATTTGTGTCCCGCGCCGCCGGTTCATCGCTCGCGGTGTCCAACTGGCGTGTCCGCGGGACGTCCTGCCGGTGAGCTTAGCCCGCAAGGGCGGCTCAACTGTAAATCCCATCGCGGTGCTCTTCACTGAGTGTCGAGGTGGGCCGGCACGTTTACTTTGAACAAATTAAGTGCTTAAAGCAGGCTAAAACTTTGCCTGAATACTGTGTGCATGGAATAATGAAATAGGACCTCGGTTCTATTTTGTTGGTTTTAAGAACCCCGAGGTAATGATTAATAGGAACGGATGGGGGCATTCGTATTGCGACGTTAGAGGTGAAATTCTTGGATCGTCGCAAGACGGACAGAAGCGAAAGCATTTGCCAAAAACGCTTTCATTGATCAAGAACGAAAGTTAGAGGTTCGAAGGCGATCAGATACCGCCCTAGTTCTAACCATAAACGATGCCAACCAGCGATCCGTCAACGTTCCTCCGATGACTTGACGGGCAGCTTCCAGGGAAACCAAAGTTTTTGGGTTCCGGGGGAAGTATGGTTGCAAAGCTGAAACTTAAAGGAATTGACGGAAGGGCACCACCAGGAGTGGAGCCTGCGGCTTAATTTGACTCAACACGGGAAACCTCACCAGGCCCAGACACTGGAAGGATTGACAGATTGAGAGCTCTTTCTTGATTCAGTGGGTGGTGGTGCATGGCCGTTCTTAGTTGGTGGAGCGATCTGTCAGGTTAATTCCGATAACGAACGAGACTCTAGCCTGCTAACTAGGCGTACCTTTCGACATCTCAAAGGTCCGCCGGTCCTCGGCTTTCGGGTCGGGTGGCCGCGCGCGATTTTTACTGTCGGCGTACAATCAATTCTTCTTAGAGGGACAGGCGGCTCCCAGCCGCACGAGATTGAGCAATAACAGGTCTGTGATGCCCTTAGATGTTCTGGGCCGCACGCGCGCTACACTGAAGGAATCAGCGTGTCCTCCCTGGCCGAACGGCCCGGGTAACCCGCTGAACCTCCTTCGTGCTAGGGATTGGGGCTTGCAATTGTTCCCCATGAACGAGGAATTCCCAGTAAGCGCGAGTCATAAGCTCGCGTTGATTACGTCCCTGCCCTTTGTACACACCGCCCGTCGCTACTACCGATTGAACGATTTAGTGAGGTCTTCGGACCGGTACGCGGCGGCGTCTCGACGTCGCCGATGTTGCTGGGAAGATGACCAAACTTGATCGTTTAGAGGAAGTAAAAGTCGTAACAAGGTTTCCGTAGGTGAACCTGCGGAAGGATCATTAACGAATCCGTGCCACCTCCCGCACCGTGGGTAGGTTCGCGTTCTCGTTTTTAGAGGGAACACGCTGAGTGCGTAGTCCGGCCGCGCGCTGCGGTCTCTCCTTTCCTTCTCGCTTACAGCTGTGTGCTGGCGGGATGGCGGAGAGGTCCGCGCGCGCGGTGTGTGTTTGTAGTTTTCGGGCCGCGGTACCGGAATGTCCGGGGGTTTCTCTCTCGCGGCGCTTTGTGCGCCGCCTGACCGGCCCTCGCGCGCATTTTCCTTTATCCGGTTTTCAAAGCACTGCGCCGTGGCTCGAAACACGTGCGCGTCTTTCGCCCGCCGTGTCCGGAGACGACGACGTCGTCAAACTCCGAGACGGCGTCGGCGGAGGCGCAATCCATGCACGAAAGCAACAACGTAAATTGTCGATTCGTCCGAAATCGAAAACGCCCATGTCGCTCGAGGGGCCCAAGGCGTTGCCCCGATTCATTTCGATGAACGCCGCAAATCCAAAACAGATTACCCTGAACGGTGGATCACTTGGCTCGTGGGTCGATGAAGAACGCCGCAAAGCGCGCGATAAAATGTGAACTGCAGGACACATGAACATCGACAGTTTGAACGCATATTGCGGTCCTGGGATATCATTCCTGGACCTGTCTTGACTGAGGGTCGTCAACAGACGCCTGTTTCAGTGACGCGCCACGTGCGCATCGCTCAAACGCAGTTTGTCCGGTGCGGCGGAGCCCGAGGGCTTTGCCGCGCCGGCACAAAGCAGGCGCAGCACGACGCCGCCGCTCGACCAAAGACCGTCCCGTCCGACGGTAGCGCAAGCGACGGATCGCCGTGTCCTGGTGTGGTCGTCACAAACGATCCGCCGCCGGACGACTGATCCTGAGCGCGCGCGACCGCCGGTCCGGTGCACGGAGAGCGGCAACCAAAAATTTTCTCGTTTGACCTCAGTTCATGGCAGACTACCCGCTAAATTTAAGCATATTACTTAGCGGCGGAAGAAAAACTAACAAGGATTCCCTTAGTAGCGGCGAGTGAACAGGGACCTGCCCAGCACTGAATCGCACTGTCCGATCGACGGGCACGAGCGAGGTGTAGTGTTTGGGAGGATCCGTTAACCCGGCGTCGCGGGGCGAGTCCAAGTCCTTCTTGAACGGGGCCACTTACCCACAGAGGGTGCCAGGCCCGTAGGACTGCCGCCGCACGTCGGAGGGGTCTCTCCCTAGAGTCAGGTTGCTTGAGAGTGCAGCCCTAAGCAGGTGGTAAACTCCATCTAAGGCAAAATAACACCACGAGACCGATAGCAAACAAGTACCGTGAGGGAAAGTTGAAAAGAACTTTGAAGAGAGAGTTCAAAAGTACGTGAAACCGTTCAGGGGTAAACCTGAGAAACCCGAGAGTCCGAAACGGGAGATTCATCACGTCTCCGAGCCGTCGGGGAGCGAGTGGCGACGTGAGACCCCTCGGGGTCGATCGCGCCCCCGTACCCCGTGCGGCGACGAATGTGTGCACTTCTCCCAAAGTAAGAACGTCGCGAGCCGTTGGACGGCCGGCCTGAGGCCCGATGGGTAGCCCCGCGAGTGCGGTTCGCCGCATTCGTGGGACCCGCGGCGCCCGGCCCGCGTTCGACGGCATCACGAAGGCACGGAGCCGCGAAAGTTCGCGCCCGGCCCGTCGCAAGCGCGTCCCGTCACCTGGAACTCGGACCTAGTGCCGATTCTGGAGCGGGACGGCTGCTGGCGGCGGCGCTCTCGGGCAGTCTCCGCACATGCCGCTCCGCGACGCCTTAGCTAAGGGTTACTTCTCAGGACCCGTCTTGAAACACGGACCAAGGAGTCTAGCATGTACGCGAGTCACTGGGAGTCACTAGACCCACTGGCGGAATGAACGTAAAGACCGCCTCGCGCGGCTTGAGGGAGGATGGGAATCCCGACGGAGACCCCGCACTCCCGGGGCGTCTCGCACTCATCGCGAGTTGAGGCGCGCCCAGAGCGCACACGCTGGTACCCGAAAGATGGTGAACTATGCCTGGTCAGGACGAAGTCAGGGGAAACCCTGATGGAGGTCCGTAGCGATTCTGACGTGCAAATCGATCGTCGGAACTGGGTATAGGGGCGAAAGACTAATCGAACCATCTAGTAGCTGGTTCCCTCCGAAGTTTCCCTCAGGATAGCTGGCGCTCGTTCGGTACGAGTCTCATCCGGTAAAGCGAATGATTAGAGGCATTGGGGTCGAAACGGCCTCAACCTATTCTCAAACTTTAAATGGGTGAGATCTCCGGCTTG
>CAWVQR010000004.1:35000-40856 GCA_963932245.1 Tachinus rufipes
TTCTCGACGGTCCGCGGCAGCACGCCGACCCTCTCCCCGCACTTCGTGCGAGAAAAATTAAAAAGAAACCGATCAACACAGCAGCGAGCGCTTCGGCGCCGCGCAGTTGTTTGGGAGGTATGGAGAGAGAAGTGAGAGCAGGCGGATTCCGGGCAGCCGCCCGGGTCCGCGTGCAGCGCGTGTGATAGAAGTAGTCGTCGTAAGGACGGAATTGAGAAACTCGTCGTGGTACGGCCTCTGTGCCGACCGCGTGCTAGTGGACCAACTCTCCTCGATGGCAGAGTTGCGACGTGTGCTCGCCGCCCGTTTGCGCGGGTGGCGCGCCGCGCACACAGCTCCCTGGTTGATCCTGCCAGTAGTCATATGCTTGTCTCAAAGATTAAGCCATGCATGTCTCAGTACAAGCCACATTAAGGTGAAACCGCGAAAGGCTCATTAAATCAGTTATGGTTCCTTAGATCGTACCCACACTTACTTGGATAACTGTGGTAATTCTAGAGCTAATACATGCAAATAGCATCTCCGACCGGAGACGGAAGGAGAGCTTTTATTAGATCAAAACCAATCGGCGGCGGCCCTTGGGTCGTCGTCGTACAACTTGGTGACTCTGAATAACTTTAAGCTGATCGCACGGTCCAGCACCGGCGACGCGTCTTTCAAATGTCTGCCTTATCAACTGTCGATGGTAGGTTCTGCGCCTACCATGGTTGTAACGGGTAACGGGGAATCAGGGTTCGATTCCGGAGAGGGAGCCTGAGAAACGGCTACCACATCCAAGGAAGGCAGCAGGCGCGCAAATTACCCACTCCCGGCACGGGGAGGTAGTGACGAAAAATAACGATACGGGACTCATCCGAGGCCCCGTAATCGGAATGAGTACACTCTAAATCCTTTAACGAGGATCAATTGGAGGGCCAGTCTGGTGCCAGCAGCCGCGGTAATTCCAGCTCCAATAGCGTATATTAAAGTTGTTGCGGTTAAAAAGCTCGTAGTCGAATTTGTGTCCCGCGCCGCCGGTTCATCGCTCGCGGTGTCCAACTGGCGTGTCCGCGGGACGTCCTGCCGGTGAGCTTAGCCCGCAAGGGCGGCTCAACTGTAAATCCCATCGCGGTGCTCTTCACTGAGTGTCGAGGTGGGCCGGCACGTTTACTTTGAACAAATTAGAGTGCTTAAAGCAGGCTAAAACTTTGCCTGAATACTGTGTGCATGGAATAATGAAATAGGACCTCGGTTCTATTTTGTTGGTTTTAAGAACCCCGAGGTAATGATTAATAGGAACGGATGGGGGCATTCGTATTGCGACGTTAGAGGTGAAATTCTTGGATCGTCGCAAGACGGACAGAAGCGAAAGCATTTGCCAAAAACGCTTTCATTGATCAAGAACGAAAGTTAGAGGTTCGAAGGCGATCAGATACCGCCCTAGTTCTAACCATAAACGATGCCAACCAGCGATCCGTCAACGTTCCTCCGATGACTTGACGGGCAGCTTCCGGGAAACCAAAGTTTTTGGGTTCCGGGGGAAGTATGGTTGCAAAGCTGAAACTTAAAGGAATTGACGGAAGGGCACCACCAGGAGTGGAGCCTGCGGCTTAATTTGACTCAACACGGGAAACCTCACCAGGCCCAGACACTGGAAGGATTGACAGATTGAGAGCTCTTTCTTGATTCAGTGGGTGGTGGTGCATGGCCGTTCTTAGTTGGTGGAGCGATCTGTCAGGTTAATTCCGATAACGAACGAGACTCTAGCCTGCTAACTAGGCGTACCTTTCGACATCTCAAAGGTCCGCCGGTCCTCGGCTTTCGGGTCGGGTGGCCGCGCGCGATTTTTACTGTCGGCGTACAATCAATTCTTCTTAGAGGGACAGGCGGCTCCCAGCCGCACGAGATTGAGCAATAACAGGTCTGTGATGCCCTTAGATGTTCTGGGCCGCACGCGCGCTACACTGAAGGAATCAGCGTGTCCTCCCTGGCCGAACGGCCCGGGTAACCCGCTGAACCTCCTTCGTGCTAGGGATTGGGGCTTGCAATTGTTCCCCATGAACGAGGAATTCCCAGTAAGCGCGAGTCATAAGCTCGCGTTGATTACGTCCCTGCCCTTTGTACACACCGCCCGTCGCTACTACCGATTGAACGATTTAGTGAGGTCTTCGGACCGGTACGCGGCGGCGTCTCGACGTCGCCGATGTTGCTGGGAAGATGACCAAACTTGATCGTTTAGAGGAAGTAAAAGTCGTAACAAGGTTTCCGTAGGTGAACCTGCGGAAGGATCATTAACGAATCCGTGCCACCTCCCGCACCGTGGGTAGGTTCGCGTTCTCGTTTTTAGAGGGAACACGCTGAGTGCGTAGTCCGGCCGCGCGCTGCGGTCTCTCCTTTCCTTCTCGCTTACAGCTGTGTGCTGGCGGGATGGCGGAGAGGTCCGCGCGCGCGGTGTGTGTTTGTAGTTTTCGGGCCGCGGTACCGGAATGTCCGGGGGTTTCTCTCTCGCGGCGCTTTGTGCGCCGCCTGACCGGCCCTCGCGCGCATTTTCCTTTATCCGGTTTTCAAAGCACTGCGCCGTGGCTCGAAACACGTGCGCGTCTTTCGCCCGCCGTGTCCGGAGACGACGACGTCGTCAAACTCCGAGACGGCGTCGGCGGAGGCGCAATCCATGCACGAAAGCAACAACGTAAATTGTCGATTCGTCCGAAATCGAAAACGCCCATGTCGCTCGAGGGGCCCAAGGCGTTGCCCCGATTCATTTCGATGAACGCCGCAAATCCAAAACAGATTACCCTGAACGGTGGATCACTTGGCTCGTGGGTCGATGAAGAACGCCGCAAAGCGCGCGATAAAATGTGAACTGCAGGACACATGAACATCGACAGTTTGAACGCATATTGCGGTCCTGGGATATCATTCCTGGACCTGTCTTGACTGAGGGTCGTCAACAGACGCCTGTTTCAGTGACGCGCCACGTGCGCATCGCTCAAACGCAGTTTGTCCGGTGCGGCGGAGCCCGAGGGCTTTGCCGCGCCGGCACAAAGCAGGCGCAGCACGACGCCGCCGCTCGACCAAAGACCGTCCCGTCCGACGGTAGCGCAAGCGACGGATCGCCGTGTCCTGGTGTGGTCGTCACAAACGATCCGCCGCCGGACGACTGATCCTGAGCGCGCGCGACCGCCGGTCCGGTGCACGGAGAGCGGCAACCAAAAATTTTCTCGTTTGACCTCAGTTCATGGCAGACTACCCGCTAAATTTAAGCATATTACTTAGCGGCGGAAGAAAAACTAACAAGGATTCCCTTAGTAGCGGCGAGTGAACAGGGACCTGCCCAGCACTGAATCGCACTGTCCGATCGACGGGCACGAGCGAGGTGTAGTGTTTGGGAGGATCCGTTAACCCGGCGTCGCGGGGCGAGTCCAAGTCCTTCTTGAACGGGGCCACTTACCCACAGAGGGTGCCAGGCCCGTAGGACTGCCGCCGCACGTCGGAGGGGTCTCTCCCTAGAGTCAGGTTGCTTGAGAGTGCAGCCCTAAGCAGGTGGTAAACTCCATCTAAGGCAAAATAACACCACGAGACCGATAGCAAACAAGTACCGTGAGGGAAAGTTGAAAAGAACTTTGAAGAGAGAGTTCAAAAGTACGTGAAACCGTTCAGGGGTAAACCTGAGAAACCCGAGAGTCCGAAACGGGAGATTCATCACGTCTCCGAGCCGTCGGGGAGCGAGTGGCGACGTGAGACCCCTCGGGGTCGATCGCGCCCCCGTACCCCGTGCGGCGACGAATGTGTGCACTTCTCCCAAAGTAAGAACGTCGCGAGCCGTTGGACGGCCGGCCTGAGGCCCGATGGGTAGCCCCGCGAGTGCGGTTCGCCGCATTCGTGGGACCCGCGGCGCCCGGCCCGCGTTCGACGGCATCACGAAGGCACGGAGCCGCGAAAGTTCGCGCCCGGCCCGTCGCAAGCGCGTCCCGTCACCTGGAACTCGGACCTAGTGCCGATTCTGGAGCGGGACGGCTGCTGGCGGCGGCGCTCTCGGGCAGTCTCCGCACATGCCGCTCCGCGACGCCTTAGCTAAGGGTTACTTCTCAGGACCCGTCTTGAAACACGGACCAAGGAGTCTAGCATGTACGCGAGTCACTGGGAGTCACTAGACCCACTGGCGGAATGAACGTAAAGACCGCCTCGCGCGGCTTGAGGGAGGATGGGAATCCCGACGGAGACCCCGCACTCCCGGGGCGTCTCGCACTCATCGCGAGTTGAGGCGCGCCCAGAGCGCACACGCTGGTACCCGAAAGATGGTGAACTATGCCTGGTCAGGACGAAGTCAGGGGAAACCCTGATGGAGGTCCGTAGCGATTCTGACGTGCAAATCGATCGTCGGAACTGGGTATAGGGGCGAAAGACTAATCGAACCATCTAGTAGCTGGTTCCCTCCGAAGTTTCCCTCAGGATAGCTGGCGCTCGTTCGGTACGAGTCTCATCCGGTAAAGCGAATGATTAGAGGCATTGGGGTCGAAACGGCCTCAACCTATTCTCAAACTTTAAATGGGTGAGATCTCCGGCTTGCTCAAATGTGAAGCCGCGAGATTTCGGATCAGAGTGCCAAGTGGGCCACTTTTGGTAAGCAGAACTGGCGCTGTGGGATGAACCAAACGCCGAGTTAAAGCGCCGAAATCGACGCTTATGGGATACCATGAAAGGCGTTGGTAACTTAAGACAGCAGGACGGTGGCCATGGAAGTCGGAATCCGCCAAGGAGTGTGTAACAACTCACCTGCCGAAGTTACTAGCCCTGAAAATGAATGGCGCTGAAGCGTCGTGCTTATACTCGGCCGTCAGCGGCAGGATGGGCGCGCTCGCGCGCCTCATTACGCCCTGATGAGTAGGAGGGTCGCGGCGGTGCGCGCAGAAGGAACGGGCGCAGGCCCGTCTGGAGCCGCCGCCGGTGCAGATCTTGGTGGTAGTAGCAAATACTCCAGCGAGATCCTGGAGGACTGAGGTGGAGAAGGGTTTCGTGTGAACAGTTGTTGCACACGAGTCAGTCGATCCTAAGCCCTAGGCGAAAGCCGATGTTGATGAGTCGCAAACGTATGCAGCGTGTGCAAGCGCCTGTGACCGTCGGGCGATAGGGAATCCGGTTCCTATTCCGGAACCCGGCAGCGGAACCGTAATTTCTGTCGGGCCCTCGTAAGTTGACTCGACGGGGTGACCCGAGAGGACCTGAAGACGCCGTCGGGAGGTCTGGGAAGAGTTTTCTTTTCTGTATGAGCATCCTTTATCCATGGAATCCTCTAGCAGGGAGATATGGTGAGGATTGCGAAGAGCACCGCAGTTGCGGCGGTGTCCAGATCTTCCCCTCGGACCATGAAAATTCAGGAGAGGGCCACGTGGAGTTCCTGCCGGTTCGTACCCATATCCGCAGCAGGTCTCCAAGGTAAAGAGCCTCTAGTCGATAGAATAATGTAGGTAAGGGAAGTCGGCAAATTGGATCCGTAACTTCGGGATAAGGATTGGCTCTGAGGACCGGGGTGTGTCGGGCTTGGTCGGGAAGCGGGTCCTGGCTGACGTGCCGGGCCTGGGCGAGGCGAGGCGCCTCGGCGTCGAACCGAGCTCGGTCCCGTGCCTTGGCCTCCCGCGGAACTTCCTTGCTGCGAGGCCCGGTCGGCGTTCGCGTCGGCCGGTGTCCTCTTCGGCCGCCATTCAACGGTCAGCTCAGAACTGGCACGGACTGGGGGAATCCGACTGTCTAATTAAAACAAAGCATTGCGATGGCCCCAGCGGGTGTTGACGCAATGTGATTTCTGCCCAGTGCTCTGAATGTCAACGTGAAGAAATTCAAGCAAGCGCGGGTAAACGGCGGGAGTAACTATGACTC